>OX422222.1:196382643-196827643 GCA_949130495.1 Sambucus nigra
AAATTTTGCAATTTTTTTGAAGACTATTGATGTCTTTTCTTTAATTTGTTCCAATTCTAACAACGTCCTTTTATTTATATTTTTTTCCAAAATTTCATTTGATTCAAACAGTGCCTTGATTTTTTGAGCAAAAATCTTAGTCTCATTCTCATGATCTAGACATTCAGAGGTGTACTCTTCAGCATTATGTTTGATCATTTGTCATAGGGCTTCTATTTTCTGGGTAAGGTCCTTGACTAATTTTTCAAGTTTAGTACTCTTCTTGAGGGTTTTTTTGTATAGTATGTGAATATCTGGGAGGTTCTCATTGTCGGAGTCACTAAGTGTACAATGTGCAATGTCCCCTAACGATTCATTTTTAGGACTCACACACACATTTTCATCGTCAATAGAACATTCCCTTTGACTTACACACACGGTATTAGAACTACTAGTAGCATTCTCCAATAATAAAGCTAATAAACCATTAGGAACAATATCATTCAACATAGCATGGTTAGAGATATTACTATCAGATTCAGTACTAGTCATAAGCTCATCAGTATAAATGATTTTGGTAAAGAATGACATACAGGGGTCAAAAGAATTAGATAACTCAGGCTTATCAGTTTTTTATTCACTTGAGTTATCCCAAGTCTTGCACAAATTATCCCTACTGTTTTGGTTATTATTATTCAGATTTAATTTACAATCATTTACCATATGTCCTAATTTCCCACATCTAAAACACTCAACATTTTTAGGTCTTTTTCCGATTTGTTTTGGTTATCAGTCTGGTGTTTGTCCTGTCTTTTCTCATTAGTCATATTATTAGAGAACTTTGAATAAGAAGGTTTGCCTTATTTGTTTGCAACTTTATCTCAAAATTTTAAAATTTTCTTAAACTGTTTAGACATTAAGGCAATGTGATTACCCAAATTGTCTAAATTATAGTCCTCATCAGAGTCTAAGTCAATATCAGTGAAATTGAACTCATGTTTGGTTAACTTTGAGGAGAAGACAAGATTAGAACTGAACTGTTTCTTTTGAGTTCGAGTTAATTTCTTCTTAAACTCTAATTCCATTTCCACTGTCCTTAGCTTTCTACTAAGGAGTTCAGGTGTTAAGTTTGGATCATCCATCTCCTCAAGGGCATAGTGCTTGTTATCAAATTTGTGTGGAAGCGACCTTAGAATTTTAGAAACAATTTCCTTCCTATCATAGATAATTCCATTATCATGCATCTTAGTCACTATGTCTGTTAATATAATATAAAAGTCATCAAATGACTCAATCTTAGTCATGACCAAAGTGTTATACTGCTGGATTAACATTTGGGTTTTAGCAGCATTAACACGTGTGTCTCCTTCATGTGTAGTCACTAGAGTGTCCCATGCTTCCTTTGAGGTAGTATAGAAAGATATCCTCTTGAATTTGTGTTAATTGATAGACATGAAATTGGCATTTTTGCCTTTATTATTATTAAGGGAGACCTGTTTCTCTTTTTTGGTGAATTCACTTAGCAGTTTCCTAATCCTCACAGTACTTCCTTCTGCGACTGGTTTAGTAGGAAAAGGGTAACCATGTTTAATATCATCCCAGACATTGTCTGCCAATGTACCTTGGATGAAAGCAACCATCCTCACTTTACAGTAAGGGAAGTTGGTTCCATCAAAGAGTGGGGTTCTAGATGGTTAACTAATCTCTCAAATTTCTCGTCCATTGTTTTTTTTTGAAAAAAAAATAATAATTCTAGAAACTCATGATAAAAAAGATTTTATAAAACCAAAGCTCTGATACCAATTGAAAAAATAATGCCACTTAAGTTGTTTAAAAGGCTTAAGACTGTTTAAATGGCTTCAAAGAGTTTGTCTGACAAAATCCTTTTTTCACAAAACAAATACTAACACAAGATGTGTATAAAAAGTTATGAACGAGATATTTCAGTTAGGTGACCAAGCTTTAAAAACAAAACTAAATAAATTCTAAATCAGTATGCAATCAGAAGGGGATGAGAGGAAGATTAAACATGCAAGAACACAAGATTTCAACGTGGTAAAACCCCACCTAATTGGGGAAACATCCACGGAGGTCTCTACACCTCAAAATAATAATACATAAAAATAGAGTAAACAGATTACAAGCTATGTAACAACCTAAACACACAATCAGACCTAATCCAAGTCAGGAATTTTTACCAACTCCATTAGGTAATTCTGGCTTCTTTGAAGGCTCTGATGTTGTGCTTGTTCTCCCAGCTTCATAACTCCTCCTCATTTATCTTTACGTCGGCTCTAAAAGTTAAGAATCTCTCTACTAACACTCTTTTAGTGCTATAGTATGAAAAGTGTAAGGGGTGAAGTGCCTAACACATGCATGCAACACATATACACACATACACACACACACACACACACACACACACACACACACACTTATACATATAATTTTTCCTATAAATTAGAGATATTGTCTAATATGAGTTTGGATTTTTGAATCTCAGATTATTGAAAACGTTAGACTTTTAATCTTTATTCTTTACCGCAGATCGAGTGACAACCTTTCTTTTTAAAATAGCCAATGTCCTATATGCTTTTTATTTATTTATTTATATACACTTTTATATCACAAAACGTGAAATACGAACTTTGAAAGCACAAACATCTCAAGATTTTCTACTAGATAGAAGTAAATTTTTCTCAAAACTTGAAACAGAAAAAATATTTGTTGGCAACAGATTTAGAAAAACTTTTGAGATCAAAATAACCAACAAATAAGGATTTCTTGAAAAAAGAAATCAACTTAAGCAAATCTACGTGATTTATATCATAAATAGATCATATCTATACTTCTATGAAGAGAAAAAGAGATCTAAACTCGTGACAAGTTGGACAAGAGATTAAAGACTAGAGAGGAATGATTCCTTGACTGGAACAACTCTCAAACTCAAAGGGTAAATTTTCTAGGGTTTGGGTACGATTCTAATTTCTCTCTCTCTTCTCTTTTTTTTTTTCCCTCAACTCTGAGGTGATCAAAAGATTGTAAACATTAACCCTATGGCATCTATTTATATTGTTGGATGGAAGGGTCTGGAAGATCGAAACAAAATAACGGTTGAGATTGATTCTGGCTTAAACGTTGTAAATCTTAGGGCCGAGAACACACCGCATTTAAACGTGCGTTCATTGGTCCACTCAGGCGTCACAAGGATTGATATAAAAACATGCAGGTCGTAGATTAACAACGATTGAATGAACATGATTGATTCTGTCTCGCCCCGAATTAATTAAGTTAAACTCATCCTTTTAATTAGAGATAAATTGCCTTAAACAATGCTTTAATTTAAATCTCTGAGGAAAATAGCATAAGAATTTTTTTTTCCAAAGGTATGTGTAGATGAAAACATAACTTCCTTTACTTATAACTTATAAGTACTACATAACTTTACATAACCAAGATCCTTAGTTTAATAATTACACAAAAGGAATCTTGATATTCAAACCATACTAATTATCCGTCACTCCCCCGCTTTAAGGTCCTAACTTGGCAGTGAACTCCAAATTATAAGCATACCTGAAACAAAACATTACAGGAGTGTAAGCTATAAAGGCTTAGTGAATGACCACATAACACACATATAACCAATTTGAATAACCACTTTTATTTTGTTCTAATGCTATAACCCAACAGAAATTGTGAAACTCTCTCAAGCCTGGACCCGCCACAGTCCAATTAACCCACCACAGTTATTAGGGACCACCACATCCCTTTATTAGGCCCGAGTACACAAACTTTTAAGTTGGATTAACAGGACCACCACATCCCGTAGGACCCACCACAGTCCTTAACATTAGATAAAGGACTCACTAGTCCATATCATTATATAACATCGCTTAACATTTTCAATCATATGCATATGTTTCATAAATACAACATTACTCCCATAAACATTTTCACACACATGTGTTTAACTACACATTTCCATATGAAATTATAAGCATTTATATTTCATAAGTAAGGTCACTCACCTTGGATTTAGTGCTAAGATTAATACCAACTACTTCCTTGGTATGGTAGTATTAGCTGCTTCCCCACCTAACAAGTCAATGTCGTTAGTATTTGAATACACTGATTAACATCAAACCCAGTAATACATGACATCATTTGGTCAATCAGAAATAACTAAGGATGAATTAAATATGACACTTCACATTTCTATAACACCCAATTAATTAGGGTTCTAACACAATTTACATAATTTAATTACGAATTTGCTAGACAAAGTTATGCCCATTTTATTACAGCCTTTTCCAAATCATTTCTCAAGAAAAACAACAACATAACTTCAACTTCATGAAATTCTCATAATTTTTGTACAACATAACTTTCCATGATATTCCATACAATATCAGTAAACACATTTAATAATACAAATTTAATGTTTCATAATTTTTAGGGCTCATTTTCTATGTCGAGCAAAACGTCAAACACCTGGTATGCATTCTTGCTCCTTTAGGGCAGATTTTAAACCAAGACTTAAAACTATCACCAAGGGTTCATTCCTTGGTATTTTTACACAATTTTCGGATATGTTATACATGTATGAGTTTATTTTACTCTCTAACTTGAATCACTCAATTCCAATAAGTATTCCATGATTTATGCCATTTTTAGTATAACTAGGTCAAAATACAACATTAAGGCATAACTTAACATTTTTAAGCATACATAACCTTGACCTTGAGTATAATTCATGGAAACATATAATAAACATGTTTTAGAAGAAATATGCATCAAAATCATGAATTTTCTAAATCAAAATGCTTTTCGAAAAGATGATGTAAATTTAGGACTTTAAAGTATGCATTTACGATCCTAGCTCCAGTTCTAACTTATGTTCTTAAACCATCCTTGTTCCAACACAATTCAGCAATATGGGTATCATTAAAATATATATCCAAATCAAAAATAAAAACATGATAAGTATATAACTCATCCATGTGACCAACTTTAATTAAGATGTAATTACCTTACGAGGATTTCTTGATTTATGAAAAATTTCCAAAGATTTATTCCTTAACTTTCTTCTCTTTCTCTCTCTTTAGGCAAAACTCTTGTTCATGGATGCATTTTGTGAACAAAGGAGTTGTTTTATACAGCTTAAGTCAGCCAAACCATCACCCACCCTTTAACCAATCAAAAAATAGCACATGGTGTGCTAATAAGACAATTGTCACTTAAGGGATGGACATATTTGCCCTTGTTTCGTACTTTCGGTATAACTTCTTGTAAGAGTCTCCATTTAACCCACCGTTTGTTGTGTTATAATATTAATTCATATATATACAACTTTCATAATTTATGTTTTTCTAAAATCATAAACTAATACGCCTAATTTGGGCATCGAACAGGAAAGTAGCAATTTACCGAAAATCTCAAAACTTTCACATTTGGCAACCAAACATTGCCAATTTCGTATCAACAACCTTATTTACTTTTATAAACATAATCATGCATTAAAACATAATTTATGATGCATTAATCGCATAACTAATCATATGTTCTAAACATGGTATCCTCGATCATAAGCTCAATTAACACCTAATGTAAACAACACATATATCACATGAGCGTGCATCCCCTAAACATGATAATTAACATGTTTAACACACATAACCAATCTATAACTTATAACTCCTAAGTTATAATTAATCATGTAATTAACCTTCCTAATCATGTTTTAGGGCCTTACAATTCTACCCCTCTTATAAAAATTTCGTCCTCGAAATTTAACGCATAAGAAACTTACCAAATAGATGAGGATATTGCTTCTTCATGTTATCCTCCCCTTCCCAAGTTACATACTCCACATTCCGATTTCTCCACATCACTTTAACTAGTGAAATGGTTTTACTACGTAACACTTGCTCCTTTCGATCTACAATAGCAATTGGTTCCTCCACATAGGTTAAGTAATCTTGAAGCTCTATCGGTTGTGAGATAAACACATGTGAAGGATCGGGCACATACTTACGTAACATGGATATATGAAAAACATCGTGTATTCGGGACAATTTTGGTGGTAACGCCAATTTATAAGCTACAGCTCCAACCCGTTTCACTATCTCATAAGGGCCAATGTACCTGGGACTTAACTTTCCCTTCTTCCCGAATCTCATAACCCCTCTCCAAGGAGAAACACGCAGGAATACTCGATCACCTTCCTCAAATTTCAATTCTTTCCTTCGGTTGTCTGCATAACTTTTCTGTCTACTTTGCGCCACCTTTAAGTGATTATGGATAACATTGATCTTTTCAGTAGTCTGTTGTACAATTTCTGGCCCAAGAAGTTTTCGTTCTCCCACTTCAGTCCAACACACTGGAGTTCTGCATTTTCTCCCATACAAAGCTTCATAAGGAGCCATCTCAATACTCGAATGATAGATATTATTATAAGCAAACTCTATTAGGGGCAAGTGTTCATCCCAACTCCCCTTGAACTCCAACACACAGATTCGTAACATGTCTTCAAGTGTTTGGATCGTTCTTTCTGACTGCCCATCAGTTTGAGGATGAAAAGCTGTACTAAATTTCAATTTAGTCCCCAAAGCTTGTTGTAAACTAGGCCAAAAGTGAGAAGTGAACTTAGGATCTCGATCAGAAATAATTGAAACAGGTGCACCATGCAATCTGATAATCTTATCCACATATAATTTGGCATATCTATCCATGGAGTAAGTAGTTTTAACAGGAAGAAAATGTGCAGACTTAGTCAACCTATCAACGACAACCCAAATAGAATCAAACCCTCGTGATGATTTTGGTAAACCTATAACAAAATCTATAGTAACATGCTCCCATTTCCACTCAGGAATAGGTAAGGGCTGTAGTAAACCACTTGGCTTCTGATGCTCCACCTTCACCTGTTGGCAAACTAGACATCTAGCAATAAAATCTGCAATGTCGTGTTTTATTCCCGGCCACCAATAACATTGTTTCAAATCTCTATACAGTTTCGTGCTCCCTGGATGCATAGCATATAAAGAACAATGGGCTTCCTCTAAAATTGTTCTTCTTAAATCTGGCACATTAGGTACACACAAACGGTTTCCGTACATAACAATGTCATCATCCTGAATAGAAAATTCATTTGCTTTACCCTTTTTCATATCATCTCTAACTTTATCCAATTATGTATCTCCTGCCTGTGCTTGTTTTATCCAGTCTATCAACGTGGGTCTAACATTTAAATGTGCCATTATTCCATAAGACTCATTCAAAGTTAATTCCACCCCCATTAATGCTAACTCTCTCAGCAGGTCAACTCGAATGCAATAAATACAAGATATTATGCCTAGAGATTTTCTACTCAAAGCATCAGCAACAACATTAGCTTTACCTGGATGGTGATGTATCGTGCAATCATAATCTTTTATAAGTTCCATCCACCTTCTTTGACTCAAGTTCAAGTCTTTTTGTGTAAACAAGTATTTTAAGCTTTGATGGTCAGTAAAAATTTCACAACTAACATCATATAAGTAGTGTCTCCAGATCTTTAATGCAAAAACTACTGCAGCTAACTCGAGATCATGAGTAGGGTAGTTGCGTTCATGTATCTTTAACTGTCGAGAAGCAAAAGCAATTACCTTTCCATGCTGCATTAATACACATCCAAGTCCTTGATACGAAGCATCACTATAAATAACTAAACCTTCTGTACCTGTTGGGATAGTCAATACTGGAGCTGATGTCAACTTACCCTTTAAATTTTCAAAGCTTTTATGACAATCACCACTCCACACAAACTTGTTCTCCATTCTGGTAAGCTTAGTAAATGGCAATGCAATAGAAGAAAACCCCGGTATAAGCCTCCTGTAATAGCCCGCCAATCCCAAAAAGCTACGTACCTCTGTCACACTAGTTGGTCTTTCCCGATTCATTACTGCTTCTACCTTCTTGGGATCTACACAAATACCATCAGCAGAAATAACATGCCCCAAAAATACTACCTTGTCTAGCCAAAATTCACATTTAGAAAATTTATCATACAACTGCTTCTCTCGCAAGGTCTGTAAAATAATATGCAGGTGGCATTCATGCTCATCCCTACTACGAGAATATATCAAAATATCATCAATGAAGACAATAACAAAAGAATCCACATATGGATGAAATATACGGTTCATCAATTCCATGAATACGGCTGGTGCATTTATTAACCCAAATGGCATAACAAGAAATTCATAATGTCCATACCTGGAACGAAAAGCAGTTTTTGAAATGTCACAATCTCTTACTTTCAATTGATGATATCCGGATCTAAGATCGATCTTGGAAAACACTTTGGCCCCTTGCAACTGATCGAACAAGTCATCAATGCGGGGTAGTGGGTATTTGTTACGGATAGTCACCTTATTCAATTGACGATAATCGATGCACAGCCTCATGGTTCCATCTTTCTTCTTCACAAACAATACTGGGGCTCCCCACGGTGATACACTAGGCCTTATAAAACCACGATCTAACAAATCTTGCAACTGTATTTTTAGCTCCTTTAATTCTGCAGGTGCCATGCGATATGGTGCAATAGATATCGGTGCGGTGCCTGGTACCAACTCAATCGCAAATTCTACCTCACGATCTGGTGCTAACCCTGGGAGTTCTTCTGGGAAGATATCTGCAAACTCATTAACTACTGGTATATCTGATAATTTTCCAGCCTCTTGTGGTATGTCCACCACATGGGCAAGATAACCCTCACATCCTTTCCTTAGCAATTCATAACATTTTGTAGCAGAAATCAAACAAGTTGGAGTGACATGTCGTTCCCCAATAAATTTAAATTCAGGTTCACCCGGTAACTGAAACACTACCTCCTTTTTAAAGCAATCCAAACATACATGATATGAAGCTAACCAATCCATACCCAGTATTACATCAAAGTCGCGCATATCGAGAGGTAATAAATCAACTAGTAATTCTTTTTAACCCACTCGCACCACACACTCCCTATATACCCTCTCAATAACCCCCCCCCCCCCCCCACTGGAGTAACAATAGCTAAACCAGAATCTAATGATGATAATGGTTTATTAAGATGCAACAGATAAAGCAAAGACACAAAAGAATGTGTACAACCAGGATCTATCAACACATAAGCATCTTTATCACCAATAGGAAGTGTACCTGTCACTACGTTAGGCATAGCTTGTGCATCTTGTTGCGTCAATGCAAACACTCTACCTTGGCCTTGGTTTTGAGACACGCCTCCTCTACCTCCCCTATGTACTTTCGGTGTAGAAATCCTATTTCCTACTGTCACACTCCCAACTGAAGTTGTAGCTCCCATCGCTGGACAATTCTTTCGTAAGTACCCCGGTTGATGACAATGGAAACATAAAGGTGTCGTCTCAGCTATTGTACACTCCCGAGACATGTGCCCTTGACCACCACATCTATAACATAATATGGCCCTTGATCCCATCACAGATGCATTTTTTGACCGATTCATCCCAGTCCTTCCACCTCGAGCTTGAAATCTTCAACGTGCATTTCTATTATTTTTAAATTCTTGGCCCTTAGGCACTCCTTGTGCTACACTCTGAGTTAAGGTTCCCGCCTCCCATCCATATGATCTTATACTATCATGTCTAGCTTTCTTCGAGTGTTCAACCTGCATTTCTTTTATTGACTTTTCTGACACCATGGCCCTATCCACCAAGTCCACATAATCCGTGATCTTCATATTAGCAACCATGCTTTTTATATCTACACTCAGCCCGGTTTGAAACCGATCACATTTACTTTCTTCCGTCCTCACCAAGTCAGATGCAAATCTAGATAAGGATATAAATAAAGCTTCATACTCTGCCACTGTTCGATTCCCCTGTTTCAACGTGATAAATTCTTCCTCTTTCTCCTTCCTATAAAGCCTTGGGAAATACTTTTCAAAGAACACTTTCACAAACCTTTCCCATGTAATTCGTGGAGGATTTATTGGCACCACTCCCCCCATTGTAGTAAGTAATCTTTCTGTTGCGTCCCACCATAACTTTGCATCATCCTCTAACCTAAAGGTTGCTAACAAAACCTTTTGTTCATCTCGCACTTCCATCACCTTGAATATTGTTTCCATCTTTCTAATCCACCCCTTTTCCACTAACGGATCAGTAGTCCCAGTAAATGCTGGCTGATTTAACTTCATGAACCTCTCATGCAATTTGTCCCTATCCCCACCATGTTCTCCACCTCTTTCTTGTTCCATAAGTTGTGACACAACACGTAATATTCTTCCCACGTCATCAATAGGTTGTTGTTGCACCTCTGGTTCCTCCACTTGAACATATCTATGTCCTTGCTGACTATTAGGAACATAAGATGCCTCACCCTCTGCTCCATCATGCGGCTCGCGTGGATCCATCATTCACTGCAATATAATTAATTTAAACAAAATACAATAGTAGCAGTTTAATATTAACATTGTTAGTAAAAATCCAAACACATAGAAAACTCACGTTCTAGAGTCCACTGCCAATCTAGACCCTCACACCCTGTCCAGAACCTAATAACCACGCTCTGATACCAAGTTGTCGTGCCTCGAATTAATTAAGTTAAACTCATCCTTTTAATTAGAGATAAATTGCCTTAAACAATGCTTTAATTTAAATCTCTGAGGAAAATAGCATAAGAATTTTTTTTTCCAAAGGTATGTGTAGATGAAAATATAACTGCCTTTACTTATAACTTATAAGTACTACATAACTTTACATAACCAAGATCCTTAGTTTAATAATTACACAAAAGGAATCTTGATATTCAAACCATACTAATTATCCGTCACTCCCCCGCTTTAAGGTCCTAACTTGGCAGTGAACTCCAAATTATAAGCATACCTGAAACAAAACATTACAGGAGTGTAAGCTATAAAGGCTTAGTGAATGACCACATAACACACATATAACCAATTTGAATAACCACTTTTATTTTGTTCTAATGCTATAACCCAACAGAAATTGTGAAACTCTCGCAAGCCTGGACCCGCCACAGTCCAATTAACCCACCACAGTTATTAGGGACCACCACATCCCTTTATTAGGCCCGAGTACACAAACCTTTAAGTTGGATTAACAGGACCACCACATCCCGTCGGACCCACCACAGTCCTTAACATTAGATAAATGACTCACTAGTCCATATCATTATATAACATCGCTTAACATTTTCAATCATATGCATATGTTTCATAAATACAACATCACTCCCATAAACATTTTCACACACATGTGTTTAACTACACATTTCCATATGAAATTATAAGCATTTATATTTCATAAGTAAGGTCACTCACCTTGGATTTAGTGCTAAGATTAATACCAACTACTTCCTTGGTATGGTAGTATTAGCTGCTTCCCCACCTAACAAGTCAATGTCGTTAGTATTTGAATACACTGATTAACATCAAACCCAGTAATACATCACATCATTTGGTCAATCGGAAATAACTAAGGATGAATTAAATATGACACTTCACATTTCTATAACACCCAATTAATTAGGGTTCTAACACAATTTACAGAATTTAATTACGAATTTGCTAGACAAAGTTATGCCCATTTTATTACAGCCTTTTCCAAATCATTTCTCAAGAAAAACAACAACATAACTTCAACTTCATGAAATTCTCATAATTTTTGTACAACATAACTTTCCATGATATTCCATACAATATCAGTAAACACATTGAATAATACAAATTTAATGTTTCATAATTTTTAGGGCTCATTTTCTATGTCGAGCAAAACGTCAAACACCTGGTATGCATTCTTGCTCCTTTAGGGCAGATTTTAAACCAAGACTTCAAACTATCACCAAGGGTTCATTCCTTGGTATTTTTACACAATTTTCGGATATGTTACACATGTATGAGTTTATTTTACTCTCTAACTTGAATCACTCAATTCCAATAAGTATTCCATGATTTATGCCATTTTTAGTATAACTAGGTCAAAATACAACATTAAGGCATAACTTAACATTTTTAAGCATACATAACCTTGACCTTGAGTATAATTCATGGAAACATATAATAAACATGTTTTAGAAGAAATATGCATCAAAATCATGAATTTTCTAAATCAAAATGCTTTTCGAAAAGATGATGTAAATTTAGGACTTTAAAGTATGCATTTACGATCCTAGCTCCAGTTCTAACTTATGTTCTTAAACCATCCTTGTTCCAACACAATTCAGCAATATGGGTATAATTAAAATATATATCCAAATAAAAAATAAAAACATGACAAGTATAGAACTCATCCATGTGACCAACTCTAATTAAGATGTAATTACCTTACGAGGATTCCTTGATTTATGGAAAATTTCCAAAGATTTATTCCTTAACTTTCTTCTCTTTCTCTCTCTTTAGGCAAAATTCTTGTTCATGGATGCATTTGATGAACAAAGGAGTTGTTTTATACATCTTAAGTCGGCCAAACCATCACCCACCCTTTAACCAATCAAAAAATAGCACATGGTGTGCTAATAAGACAATTGTCACTTAAGGGATGGACATATTTGCCCTTGTTTCGTACTTTCGGTATAACTTCTTGTACGAGTATCCATTTAACCCACAGTTTGTTGTGTTATAATATTAATTCATATATATACAACTTTCATAATTTATGTTTTTCCAAAATCATAAACTAATACGCCTAATTTGGGCATCGAACAAGAAAGTAGCAATTTATCGAAAATCTCAAAACTTTCACATTTGGCAACCAAACATTGCCAATTTCGTATCAACAACCTTATTTACTTTTATAAACATAATCATGCATTAAAAACATAATTTATGATGCATTAATCGCATAACTAATCATATGTTCTAAACATGGTATCCCCGATCATAAACTCAATTAACACCTAATGTAAACAACACATATATCACATGAGCGTGCATCCCCTAAACATGATAATTAACATGTTTAACACACATAACCAATCTATAAATTATAACTCCTAAGTTATAATTAATCATTTAATTAACCTTCCTAATCATGTTTTAGGGCCTTACAGATTCTTAAGACTACGAGTGTAAACAAACACAAATCTCACCGGTATAACAGAACACGTGTAAGGCCAAGATTAACAATAAAACGCGTGTTTTTGAAGTTTAAATAATTCCATTTTGTACCACACATTTCTCTTTCGCTTTCGAATACTACTTAGCCATCATTTTTAAGAGATAAAAGAATTTACAAATAGGCCCAAAAAATTTTTAAATCAATTTTTAAATGTTTTAAAAATGTTAATAAATTCCTAAAATTTGTTTAAAAAATCAAAAAAATTATTAAAAAAATATTTTTATGGGAATTAATACTCACACACCTAAATTAATATGATTGCAACATAGAAATGCAATCCTAGGTGCAGTGTTGGTATTATACCTTTGAGACTAATAAAGGAAATATCATCTAGAGTCTGAGGTTTTTGGTAAACTAGGGTATGACTCAAATTTTGTCACTATTTTCAAACTAGACAAGTGCCCATATAATATAGATTCAAGTGAGTCGAAGATATAGGGTGCTTCAACTTTCCCACCAGCTTCTCACGTTCAAACTTATATTCAAAAGCCTTTTCTAACTTCACCACCAAGGGGATGGTGCGAAGAACCAATTTGGGAACTTCCTCATACCTGCTCGTGATTGCCTTCCTTCTTTCTATCGCTCGTGGTTTTGTGTGTGGTGGTGACAAATATTGTTTGGAGGGCAACACTTCAAATGATAAGTACTTGACTAAACACACTCAGAAGGAATTTTGGCATCGCAACCAAGTGGAGAGGGCTCCATTCGAGCAAGTGCTTCCCATTCTTTTGAATCTTATCCATGTGGAGAGTATTTACTGGAAGCATTCAAAAGCCAAACCTCAGCAGTCAAAGGGAAAAGTTAAGGGCAAATCCAAGGCAGAAGTCACCTTAAAGAGGTAGCACCCGGATGTTGATGTCTCTAATTTTGTTCCTGCTTAAGTTGGAGGAATTGTTTCCCTGCCCTCACCATTTAAAACTCGAGTAGCCAGGAAGAAGAAGAAGGCATCTAAGACCACTAGACCCTCTACTATGGAAGACCAAAGTTCAGAAACTAGCACTTTGGGGATTGAAGAAACCATCCATATTGTTCGCGAGCAAGGTTATGAGGCCCTCTAAGCCACTTTTTCTCAATCCTCTGCTCCATTATCTACTCCTCCAGTGGAAAGTACTCTATTTACTCCTCTTTTACTTAGTAAAAATATAAGTAATGGAATTATGAGAACTTGCTCCTCACCCTGTTCATCTGAAGAGGAGCTTGTTGATTATGGAAGCACTCTTTATTATGATTACCATAGTTTTTCTTCAAATGATGCTGGCTTACTTGGTCTCAATAAAGATCATTCACCTGGTGCTTCTTTTTTTTTATCATCCATAAGGGGATCAGCCACGGACTTGGAGAACTCCCTCAGTTATTGTGATGATACCATGATTTACTCACCTTCTTCCACTAACCCTACCACTAAGCCTTTGCCTCATGACAAAGCTCGTCGTGATGACCCTGTAAGTGTTTAGTTCATTGCTTACTTTTTCTCTTTATCATACATATGTGTTGTATTTTTATACTATTACTAACTTGTCTCATTTATTGAGCACGCTTCTTTTATTGGGGTGAGTGGCTTTCTCCAGGCAAGAGTGGCTCCTTCTTCTTCTTTGCCCGTTGTTCCTCGAGCTCCCTTACAACATGAGAGGAATTTCATGCTAGTGTCTTCTTTGAGCTTCTCCCGAGAGGTTTGCACATGAAACTATCAAGCGCATTTGATATTTTTTT
Organism: Sambucus nigra; assembly: GCA_949130495.1. Taxonomy (NCBI): domain Eukaryota; kingdom Viridiplantae; phylum Streptophyta; class Magnoliopsida; order Dipsacales; family Adoxaceae; genus Sambucus; species Sambucus nigra. The sequence continues at coordinate 196,397,475 of OX422222.1, forward strand.
CTTTGCTCTTTTGAATTTTTTTTTACCTTTTATACTCATGGATTTCTTTTTTGGCAAGTTTCCATTGCTTTCCCTTTCGCTGTGAGGAGTTCTTTAGTGACTTCTCACTCTGATAAAGTATTTAGTACTTTGCAAAGGAATTTTATCAATTAATTTATTTATCATTCCCTATTGACTTGTATATTATTTTTTTGTTAGGTGTCTATGGCCCCTCTCATACTAATTTCCAGGCTACTCACTCCTTTTATAATGAGTAGTTATTTGGCTCAGCCCCCATTCCACACTGTGGTCACTTTTGTAGAGGTACCCCTCAAGTATTTCCTTTTTATTTTTTCAAATACTTGTGCTACGAATCAAATTGTGAAACTACTTTTTTGTTAACATATTTGTTGCAGGATTCTCTTTCAAGCAACCCTCTTACCACTGGGGGTGTAGTCCTTCCCACGGGGGTAGTTATCTCTGGGTTGTCTCCATCTGGGAGGATAACTATCCCTAGAGTTTGTATTCCTTTTGATAATAGGCCCCACATCCAGACTCTTCCCACTCAGCCCATCTTTGGTGTGGCTACGAGTGGGCCTATTGTTCCCATTACCTGCTCAACATAGGTAGCTTATTTACGTAATCATGTCTTTGATAATTCTCTCTTTTTTTTTTATTAACAACTTCTTTGCTAACAAGCTACCACGAGCATCCTTCCACATACTGTTGTGGATTTGAGTGCTTCTCTTTCTTTTGAGGTCTAGGTTCTTTAGCTGTCACATGTTTACACTTGTTTTCAAAACTTACACATTTTTGTTTTTATGTTTTTATTCACTTTAAATTTAGCCGAGCATTGCTAGCACTTCCTCACTTGATGCATCTCTATCTATTATTGATGTGAGTGACTTGTTATTTATTCCACCTCAGGTATTAGTATTGACATTTGTTGATTTCATACTTGCTTGCTCGCAAAATGTTTCTTTTTTACCTATACTTCTTTTTGAGTGTCTACTCGAATGATGTCATTCTCTTTTTCCTTCTTTAGGTTGTCATCACAAGCGTGAATGTCATTGTGGAGCTTTAAGTGAGTGTAGCCGTGAGTGTTTCCTCGCATGTGGCTCCCCATGTATTAACCTGACATACTTGGGACTTCTTTATATGGGTTATTCATATAACTCATTTATCTTATCTTTTTTTTTAGGTTAGCACTTCGAGCATTCCTCTAATTGCTGACCTCCTGTTAGTACGACAACAAACAATTCTATGGTATTATTCTTTTATACTTTACTTTTTATAACTTGATCTTTATGTACAAATGCTCAAATAACACTTTCATATTTGCTTATTTTTAGGTTGGCTCTATGAGAGTTTCTGAGGTATTACTTTATCATACATGATTCCTTCGTAATTTTGCTTTTACTATGCAAGCATTTTGGTAACACTTTCCTGTTTTTTTATTTTTAGGTTAGTGATACCGACATTCTTTTGCCCGTGGAATGTTTTGGGAGCACTGTTGTGGGTGCTCCTAAAGTATTATCCTGGCATTCCTGATGCTTTAATAACTTGCTCTTTCTGTGCAAGTTCTCAAATAACACTTTCCTGTTTCCTTGTTTTCAGGTTGGTGCTACGAGCGTTCCTTTAATTGTGGAAATTTTTATGAGCATGGAGGCAGGCTCTCTTCATATATTATTCAGTCGTACCAGACATATTTTTTAAACTTGCTTTTACTGTACAAGTAATCAAATGACACTTACTTATTCCTTTGTTTTTAGGCTAGCATCACAAGCGTTCCTTTGTCTGTGGAACTTCATGTGAGTGCCGTCTCGAGCACTCCTCAGGTATTATACTGTCATACCTGATTTTTTTCCATAACTTATTTTTACTGTTCAAGTGCTCAAGTGACCACTTCCCCTATCTTCATTTTCAGGTTTGTATCATGAGTGCTCCCGTGGTTACCCAGAGGGACCAACGACATTTTTCTAATCGCATGCTAACTCCCTTTGGCCTGCGAGTAGGTCTTTCTCTTTTTTTTAGTCTATTTCTCTTGTCATAATTTTCTAGTTATACTTTTTTTACTCATTATATTCTATACCTCTCTATTATTTGTTTTTAGGAGGAAATAAATGAGATAGGGGGTGTCGAGGAGGCAGAGGTTGGGGACGATGATTATAAGGCCACTCCTTCTGAGGGTGAGCAATTTGGCGAGGAGTCCCCACCTTCTGAGGCTACTTCCCTAGACACTAGAGTTAATGATATAGAGTTGGATGATTCTGACACTTGGGGCGAGCACTATCCTAACAGGTTCAGATCAGTGGACCGTGTTATTCTGGATTTAATTTTTGAGCACCACCCCGAGACCTTCACAGTTAGGAGTGTCTACAATGTTGACAGGTTTAGATCAGTGGACCACATCCTTCTGGACTTAATTTTTGAGCCCCACCCTGAGACCTTCACAGTCAAGAGTGTCTACAATGTTGACAATCTGACCACTCACAACCTGAAGGCACTTTCCAGTCATGTTTGTGAGTTCACCTCCACCCCTCCAACTGAATTCAGCAGCACGAGTGTTAGCCTCTTTTTGCCACCATCAAGGATTTAAAGAGATGCTACCATTTCAAACTTGACTAGCTAGATACTTTTACTGGCTACGCCATTTTTCCATCTTCTAGGAGACTTATAAGAGCCAAATCTTTGGAGAGGTCCAAGGACGAGCGATGCCATTTAGCAGCTGATGGAATCCGTGAGTAGCTCAAGTCACTAGAGGCCAAGTTGGCCAAGATTTTAGCTAGTGAGGCAGATGAGGCTATCCGAGTGTCTAGGCTGAAAGGAGATCTACTTCTACAGGATAGCCCCTCATTTGAGGGTTTTCATTCAAAGGACAATATTTTGTTCCTTTTATCCAGTTGGATTTTGTAAACTATTTCATACATTTTTCTTATAGTGACTAGGTCCGATCTATTTTGATTTGATCATTTATATGAATGATAAATAGTTATTTCATCTTTATTACTATTTTCTTGCTTTCCATGTTTGCATTTTTCTATTATCAACTTGTTTTATTCATAAGATACGGACTACCCCTCATTCTGGGAAGTATCCACTCGTGCTTTGCTGACCTTTTCTATATAAGTGCCTGCTCATGTCTTGGCGAGTAATGTATGAAACTTTTACGTAGTCTGTGGAATGCTTCCCTTATATTTCCATTGTTTTTTAAAAATTAGAATTAAGGTCAACCCCTCTCTTTTGAAAATGTGATCTATTTTGGGAGTTTAAATCTTAAATTTTTTTTGCAAGCAAAGGTACTTTTCTCATCATACTTTGTTATTAGGGTGTATATGCCCCCCAAGTATGATAGGCAGTGCTCCTCAAATTGAATAATCTTTTCTCTTATTCTATGAGAATCTTGAGTTGCCCTAAAATTTACTTAGTGAAAGCAAATTTATCAGAGGAAAAGAAATAAACGAATGATTCACTCACTCGCATATTTTGGAGGGTGAGTGCATGATGAACTGGTTGGCTATCTAAAAAACTTACGAAAATAAAACTAGTCATAACTGAACAATTTTTATTGCATTCACCGCTCAAAAAGGCAATATAGTTTTGTTGAGTTTGCTATTACAACAGGGTGCAACTCATTGTTTTTCATTTTTACCTGAGAGACTTCCCTCTCTAAAACGAGCTTCTGATAAATAAAAAAAATAAGAGTTAAGGAACCTTAAGCGAAGTATTTCTTGAGCTTCTTGTAATTGATTGATTGAATACACTAACTTTCTTGCTTTAAAATTTGATAATATCCACTTCTTGTACTACGAATGGGCCTTCCTAGTTAGGTTTGAATTTCAATGCTGAAATGCTTATAATATGATGAGTGGATGCTCGCAAAATTAGATCTCCCACCTGTAATTCTCTAGGCTTAACTAAATTTTCATAAACTCTAGATAGTAACTGGGGGTATAACTTAAAGTTTTCCTTGGATTTATCATGGTGCTCATCTAAAGTCTCAAATTGCACGTCTTGAGTGTGGCACAAGATTATGACTTAGAGATACCAGCGCTGAGGGCACTTCCAATTCTACTGGAAAGATATCTTATGTCCCAATGATCAGAGAAAAAAGGGTAAAACCCATTGACTTTCTATTTGAAATCCCACAGGCCCATAAGACCAATGACGACTTATCATCCCATGTCTCTGACAAATATTCCAATATCTTTTTTAATATGTCAATCAATATTTTATTGGTAGCCTCTGCTTGACCATTCCCCTTAGGATAAGAGATGGTCGAACTATTATAAATGATCTTAAATTTATCCATGAGGAGCCCTATTTTCTTACACTCAAACTCTTTCCCGCTGTTTATGAGAATGACCTTCGGAATGCCAAACTTGCATATTATATACTATCGGATGAATTGTGTCACCACTTGAGTAGTGAACCTTCTTAATGGGATCTCTTCTTACCTTTTGGTGTACAATTCTGTGGCTACTAGGATGAAATCTTTTCCATGAGAGGTTGGGTTGATTTTTCCCACTAAATCAAATGTCCAAGTGTGGAAGGGGAAAGGAGTAGCTAGGATTTGTACACTTACCGAGGGGGCATGAACCATTTTTCTAAGTATTTGGCATGCTCTACATTTTTTTACAAAACTGATAGAGTTAGCATCCATTGTTAGCCAATATTACCCATGATCATCAACTGATCATATAGCTTAGCGCCACCCATGTGTGAAGGTTCAAGGGCTTTCTTCAGCTCCTCTGTCACATCTTTTTCTACCACGGATCGTAGCAACCTCTTATTATATCCTCTTTTATACAGTTCCCCATCCACCAAGTAGAAGTGGGTCACTTTTTTCTTTAAATAAATTTCATCGGCCCTTTCAACCAGTAACCTTCCATCCTTAAGGTGTGCAATGTAGGGTCTCCTCCAATCTTCAAAGGTTTCCATAAAATTTGCTTTAGCTGGTTGTTCAAACCGTGTCTGACACTTTAGATAATGTTGTTGCACGCAAGCAACCTCTACACTCATGATAAGTGAATAGTAGCCTCCTATTTGCAGTTGTCTATAAAGCGGGACATCATTATCCTCTCCTCCTCTTTCATGCATTGCTACTAAATTTTTATTGGCCTCTTTTTCTCCTACACACCTTGCCAAAAATCCTCCCAAAATTTTAAAGAAAAGTGTGCCCTGTAGCAGGTGGTAGTCATCTTCAACTACTACATAGTTGGGCACCTCCAATCTTCAGGCTCCTCACTTAAGAACAAAGACATCACTACAATTTGCACCGTTCTCCGTCGAATAGTAATAGTGACTTCCATCTCTTCCATTTCCCATTTCGCTATGATTATTGCCCGAGCATCTGGATGCTTGTTCATTGCCCTACTGTGCCTATCTATTTTCACATTAAAAAATTGGCCCACTAGCTTCTCGATGATTGCTCTATATGGGGTAATGTTAGCGTGTTTAAGGGCGAACTACCCATTGGCTTGTTTAACCACAAAGTTAGAGTCACCTCATATACAAAGTGCTCTAATACCATAGAGTCACCTCGTATATAAAGTGCTCTAATAACCTTCCTTAGTGCCTCTAACATGCCAAGTATGAGAGCCTCATACTCCGATTCATTGAAAGAGCATTTAAAATCAAGCTTGTAGGATAGGGTAATCTTTTCTTTACTATTAGAGAGGACAATACCTGCTCCACCTGTTCCTTCTATGTACAAGCCATCAAACTCCACTTTCCATTCCTCCATTTCTTTGGCTAAACATGATTGGAAATTTTCTTCAAGTATCTCTTCACTAGGAGGTTCAAAATTTTGGTTTGGGAAATTATCTAACAGTTCAGCCACAACTTGAGTCTTAATAGATTTTAAAATAATACACTTTAGATCATACTCACAGAGTATTACGAACCACCTAGACGCTCACCCCACCATGATGCTTCATAACAGTAGGTACTCGATGAGGTCACATTTGGTGATAATATGTACTGTAAATGCGATAAGGTAGTGTCTCAACTTTTGTTCTACAAAGATTAAGGCTAGACAATGCCTTTCCACATTTGTGTACCTGGATTCTATTATTGAAATTACTCGAGATAGGTATCATACTATCCAATCCACACCCTCTTTCTCCTAAGTGATTAGAGCTCCTATGGATCTCTCGATAAAGGTGAGATACAGTAAAAAAGGTGCACCCGCTTCTGGTGCGATCATTATTGAAGGGGACGTCAGTATTTCCTTCACCCTTTCAAATGCCTTATTTTTCTCTTCCCCCAGAACCATTTGGCCTTATCTTTTAGGAGGGGTGTGAAAGGATGGGTGACCTCTGCTAGAGCTGGTATAAACCTCCTTAGGTAGGAAAATTTTCCTAAGAAGCTCTTAAGCTTCCTTCGGCTTTTGGGCGGTGGAATTATCAAGTAGCTTTATGCTTCTCCGTATTGACTTGTACTCTCTGTATATTTACCACAAATCCCCAAAAAATTCATGCAGTCACTTTAAAATAACATTTAGAGGGGTTCATTATCCTTTTGTACTTTCAGCGCCGCTCAGAGACTCTATAGAGGTCTCTGAATGTTTTCTTTCTTTCTCTAATTGTACCACCAGTTCATTTACATAAAATTTCAATATTTTATGAAATATAGCCATCATAGTCCGCTAATAAGTGGATCTTACATTTTTCAACCCCTAAGGCATGACAATGTAATGAAAATTGCCTAGAGGGATCCAAAAAGTTATCTTCTCCACGTCTATCGGATCCATCCAGATTTGATTGTAGTCCACGTTCTCATCCATGAAACTATAGGTCTCATGACTAGTGGTATCATCCACTAGACCGTCAATGCTGGGTATCGAAAATTCATCCTTTGGGCAAGTGCGATTCAAATCTCTAAAGGGTATGCAGACTCGTATTTGCCTTTTGTATTTCTTCACCACAAGTATGATACTTGACAACCATATTGGGTGTTCGAGGTTTAATGAATCCGACTGTGAGCATATTTTCCACTTACGCCTTGATCTTCAGATCCAACTCGACCTTATAAGTTCGCATGTCCTGCCTCACAGGTAAGGCATTAGGTAACACATTTAGCTTGTGAGAGCTTACTTTTGGGTCTATCCCTCGCATCTCTGTATATTTTCATGAAAAAATATTTGTAAATTCCTTGAGCAGGTCAATGATCTCCTCTCACTATTTAGGACTTAGGCCCTTAGAAATGAAGATGGTTCACTCATCACCATCTTTCAATCCTAGGTTTATCTTCTTAAGCTCTTAGTGCTATTCTCGCAACCCATACTGCATGCATTATGGTGCCTCCTATGGTTCTTCAACGTGCTCAATAATTACGACTCATTAATCATAAAAATATTCTAGTGTCGGGTCGACACTTTTATCCTAAAACATCGCTCGTATAGATCGTTATAAGCGATAAATGACATTACCATTGGGCATGGCAATTGTCTTGCAAGTCTGCGGAGGTCTTTCTTCTTCTTTAAAATTCCTCTTCACATTTCCCTTACTCTCAGAGGAGGCCACTTTGGCCCCAGCCTTTTATGCACTGACTTCTTAGACTTAATATCTTTTTGGGTTGCACGGGATTCCCCTGCTCGTGTGACTATGCATCTTCTTTCTTCATCTAACTCTGTGTAGAATGCAACATCAACCAAATGGGCCTCTTCCACTAAAAGTGGTCTTTCTGTGGCTTTAATTATAATCGCCGTCCCATTAATATTTGTTTTTGCACATTAATGGAATGTTGACGGCACAATTCCATGTGTGTGCTTCCACACTCGGCCTATCAGAAGTTGGTAACTCATGATGGCATTAATAATATGAAATTTAATGTGGCATGTGAAATTTTCTAACCCCACATTGACATAGTTGAGTGATTGCATCCCCGCACTATTAAAGCTAGAGATCACGAGTGGTAAAGGCACGATATTTTCCTGAGAAATCCCAGTTTTGTATAGAGTGCTAATGGTCATAATATTTATTGATACCCCTTCATTTAGAAGCACTCTAAAAAAACTAATTCCATTTACTAAAGTTGTAATATATAGAGGTTTGTTGTGGAAGAAGGGTACCTACCTGTCCACTTCTGAAAATACCACATCTTGATTAACCTCCCAATGGGACCATGCCATTTTAGAGAAGTATCCCCTCACTCTTGGAATGCTTCAAAAATATCTTTTGTAAAAATTGTTCATGTATCGTACTTCACCCCAATTTGGTCGAAAAATCATTCGAAATTGTTTTTTTTTACAATAACTGCACAGTCTGAATCGATCTCGACTTCATATGTCTACGCATTACACACATACTCATCTTCTTATGTCCCTCCCTCATCCAGGGCAAGGACCACATCTACACTTCATTTTTGGGGGCTCACTTCCTCACCCCACTCATCCTGGTGTCTTCCTTAGCTAAGTCAGATAACCATTTTTTGCAAGCATCATCATTACTTAACCACTCTTCAGACCTGAGTGTTCCTTCCTCATCATATAATATCACCATATTTGTTGTGATATAGCGATGAGCTAGAAATAGATTTTCATTAACACCCATTGGCAGGATCTGCAGGGTGTCGTTAGTGACTTGCTCCACTGTTATCCTGCACAAGTAATAACAATCCTTAGTGGCATGTTTCACTCTCTGGTGAAACTCATAAAACTTTGCATCCGTCTTATCTGCTACTATGGGCACTTGGCCATCTGATTGAGGGGGAACTACCACCCCCTCTTACACCAATGTTCGATAAGAGTCTATAGCCTCCGCCACACTGCATGGCAATGATGGTGGGATATCATCTATAAACTTTCTTTTCCTAGCAGCATTTTTGTTTTTGGACCCTTAGCCTCCTTTCGTTCCTTTAGGACTTCCTCTAATGTAGTTCAATGCTTGCCATCGTGAAACTAGAAACCTATTAATTGGAAACAACATTTGTGCCCTCGATCCTTGGGGTCTTGGTTTGATGATCATGGCAATATTACTAGCCGCTTGCGTGGATTATTTAAAGGTACCCTCTCAAGTCTCATTGATCAGGTGAATTTTGTATTCCTCCAGCAACCTCTCTACATATATCTGTGGAAACCTTGTCACTATAACATCTTTATGCACACTAGTGCCCTCTCTCTAAAATGATTGATGCATTGCATTAATTCCTCACCTATATTTTACATTTGTTGGGCTAAGTGTCTCAACGTGAACTCATCTTCAACTAAGAAAAACATCTGTAAAAATTAGATGCGCATTTCCTCCCAAATGGGGATGCTATTTAGCGTTACATGAGAGTACCACATGTATGCTTTTTCAGTTAGAGTTTTTGAGAACTCTCGCAATTTCAGCTCTTTGTCATTGCCATGCATGCCAAGGTACTCCATTAACCTCTTAACATGCTCTCTATGATTTTCACATTTCTCATTGAACTTAAATAAACTTAGGGGGAATGTACCCCTCAGGGTATGGTTTTTCATTGATATTATCTGGGTAGGGGTTTTGCAGCTCCTCATACACAAGAGGTAACTCCTTTTGGGAGGAAATTAACTTTTCACTTCTTCAATCATAACAACTTTGGAGGGTGATTCCTCCACCGCTACCTTCTTCATAGCTAGCAGGTTTACTAGAGTCCCCACTTACGTCATCACTATTTTTCTATCCGTAGACGTCTCTATTGCAGTTGCTAAGAGCCATCGTGAGTGTCACACAAGCTTGGCCCAAAATTGCATCCAAATTGTGCTGTCTTAAAAACTCAAAAAACATGTTCATTAAGTTCATCCCATTCAATGGTGTGGCCGCTATTACACTTGCCTATCCGGTAACCATGACCTCCTTATTGGTCGTCTTATCTCTTTATACTCCATTACCAATTGGAGTATCTTTAAAAAATAGTTGCTTCAAAACATTATAACCTTCTTTATCCATGGCAGTGAGAATCCTCCCTAGCAGTGTTGCTAAATGTAGGAGGATAGTGGTACTAGGGTCTATGAATATACTAAATCTAGTGAGGCGTGACCCACTCCAATGAAAATTTCCTTCAAGGTGTTCAAAGCTTCAAGAGCAGCTAGTGGTTAAAGACTAACTTTTATGATAAAATGATAATTTTATGAATACTGACTGAGTAAGACAATGATTGAATATGATCTTTTCAGTAAGAATAAAGGAGAAAGAATTCACATGAAGTGATGATTCTTGGGACTGAAGAGACAAGCACTTCAAGTGCCAAGGAGAGAGCAGGGAGAGAATACTTTCTGTGTATATTTGTGTAGAGTAATAGTGCTTCAACAATGTTCTTATTTGACCTTGCTGAGGTGCTCTATTTAAATCCAAATACTAGGGTTTATGTGGCGTGTGCGCGCTAAAAGGATATTCTTTGCCACAATATCTGAATTGTACTTTTTGTCATATTTTATTATTTGTCGTCTGTCCATTCTGACAGGCGATATCTGATGCAAACCAAAGTCAAAAGGCAAATATGTCGAGCATAGTCCAAAAACTATGATTTTGTAATTATTTTCAAACAGTTACTTGGTAAAAAACTTTTTAAAAACTTGCGAGCAGCCTTGAGGGTTGCTCGCTAATGTTTAAAACTTAACTATGGCTTTGTGAGCAATGCTTTGACTTCTCACCTATTTTACTAAGTGTGAACTGTGTAAGAGTGTAAATGACCTCTTAGGTTTCTCCTTTTAGTATTCTCTCTTTCCTAAGGTACTAAAGTGGTTAGGCCTTCGCTTGCTCAACAAGATTTGTCACTCACCCTCCAAACCAAAACTACCAAGGGATACCAACTAGACATATGCTCTAGCCCTGAGTGTTTGTAAATAGTATTTTTGTACACTTATTTCTAACATAGGCTTGGGACTACTCTCAGAGCATCCCCTCACTGTCTTAGAGCTTCTTACAGAGCACCCCCTTAATGTTTTGGAGTTTCTCACTGGAATCCCTTCAATGATTTGAACCCACTCACATGGCATACCATCTAACTTGGGTTTGCTTGTATGGTATTTCTTTATTGTTCAGTGGTTGCTCACATAACACTCCCTCATTGGCTTGGATCCACTTGGCTGGCACCCCCTCGTTGTCTTGGGATTATTAGCATGATTTTATTATCTATGGTTAGCTCAAATATCACCCCCTCACTGGCTTGGGTCCACTTGGTTGGAACCCACTCGTTGGCTTAGGTCCACTTGGTTGGCACCCCCTCGTTGACTTAAGATTTCGTGCCCCTTGTTTTGACTTCTGTTTTGGTACCCACTCGCTTGGCACCCACTCGTGCCTAAATTTACTTTTTTATGCGAGGTTAGGAGGGTGACCCTCTAAAATGAATTTAAATATGTCTTGGAGTATTTAAAATAGATTAACTAATTAATAAAAATAAATAGGCTAAGTGGTGAATTTTAATCCCTTTAATTATCTCATAATTGTTTACTCTTCATATTTAGCTAACTTCATCATTTTATTTATTATTAGTGTAGTTTGAATTTTAGGACATCCTTAGTGAAAATAAATATCCCTTGAAAATTGTTTTAAAAATCATACTAGTAAACATTTTGCTCTTTTCGATATTAAAAAGTTGTAATGATGCTCCTTATTTGCCCATATACATGTTTTAGTGTATTTTTAAGGTCCAAATGGATTTTTGGTTGACTAGTCTTCCAACAACGACATGTACACAAAGGGCGAGTTATCAAATGGAATCATTGTCGACTTTTTAAGCGTTGGACTTTCCTTAATTTTTTGCCATAGATTTTTCACCAAGTGATGTTGTCGAATTTCTAGTGAAGTAGCGTTTTGAGGACTTGTACATCTGTTTCATTTGTGTGTGTGTGTGTGTGTGTGTCTATATATATATAATTTTATAGATTGGTTGTATTAGGATATTGAGGCCTTGTACATTTATTTGTGGTGATTTAGACACCAATTATTTGTAATAATAAAATAATGTAAAAGAAAAAGAATAAAAGGAAAAGAGACAAGAGAGCGTCGTTGTTTTGGATTAGAAGACTCTCTATTTTGAGTCCGTAGGACTCCCGGGGGTGGATAAGGAGAAGTCCTGGAGCAGACAAGGGTGAGCGGTGAGTCATCCCTAGCTTAGGGGGGTTCACAATAGCGGGGGGACCACTGCATGGGGGACAACCCCCTATGGGTCGAGGTTTAGAGGATCAACGACGTCAGGGTGGTCAAGGACAATGTTCACAGGGCTATCAAGTTCAATAGCATAATGGCTAAAAGGGCCATATACAAAGGGGTTGGGGTTAGCAGGATCAACCCCAAGCTAGGTACAATAAGGCTGCCCTTTCAGAGGTTTATATATTATACATGGCGAGCGGGGCCACTATTTCAAAAAGTGACCTAGGGGTAACCATATAGGTCATGGTCATTTTCATTAGGAAGTAGCAGTCTCTACCATACCCCACCTCAGTTTTAGGCATTGTTTCCATAACCATAGTATTCGACATTACCACAACCATCTAGAGACTCGACGCAGGGTTGATCAAAGTTGCGTTATCGATGTGACTTCAATTTATCAGTAGGACCAACATGCCACTTTGATTCGTATGAAATATTGCATATTTTTCCCCGTTATCTTTATGTTGTAATACCCCGTATTTTTATGTTTTCTAAATTTGGAGATTTATTAAATTTAATGTGAATTATTAATTTAATATAAATTCGAAAATTAATTATTTTTGTAATTACTAACGTGATGAGAGTTAGTAATCATTGGTAACTTGTTGAATATGACTAATGAGTAAAGTCATATATATAATATTGGTTCTATTAAATGTCACGAGTGAATAAATTATAAGTCACTCGTATGGTCATTTCGAGTGCGTCAAAGTGTCCGAAAGGGTCGAGATAGTCAAAATAATGTACCCGGGGGTTTAGTTTGGGTCTCAGGGCGTTTTTAGGCCTAATTAACACTCCGGGAGGGTGTTTTGGACATTTTACATTTGTAAGCCTGAAAACCCACGAAAATTGTAAGGTTATATCAGATGATTAGGGTTGTGTTCTAGGGTTAACACACCCAAAAACAAGTGACGGCCATTGGAGAAGGAAAGAGAGAGCTTGCCCAAGAGTTCTAGGCCAAGAACTCCTCCGTTTGCGCCGCCGTCGCCGCCAAACGATAGATCGCGTAACGAGGATCACCACCACACCGATTTCATTCACAACTCAGAAGAAAAAATTCCCAGGCAAGTATTTATCTTGCTTAATTTCGTTAATGCTTCTTTCATATTATTCTAGGGTTAATTAGGATGAGTTTTTATGAAAGAAAACCCATGTTTGTGATTAGAAATCGCATGTTGTAATGATATAAATAATAATCTAGAAATCCCTTTCACATGTAGAGGTTGAACCACAAATTTATATTAGTTTAGAAGTAGAAATTCTGGGAAAAGAATAAGAAGAACTAAGTTAAATAAATTTCTAGGGTTCATGAGAATTATATAAGTTTTGACCCTTTTAATCCATGAATCTTGATGAAAACTCGCATGCTTTACGTAGAATATTGCTAATCTGGGTTTAGAATGTTTGTGGTATAAATTTCTGGGAGTTTGGGAGTTAAGAATTTGGATTTTAATGATGTTGGATGATAGAATCCGTAACTGGTATTCTGCAGATTCGACATACCTGTTTGATCGATCGATCGAACCAGGAGTAACGATCGATCGACCCCTCCTGGCAGACTCATATTTCCCCTTCTAAATAGTTGAATTCAATTTAGATGAGTAATAATCTTTGGACATCCTTATTAAAATATTTTGGGAGATAAAGAAGACCAGTAGGACTTATTAAAAATATGAAACCTTTAATGTAAGACGAGATTTACATTTTTCGTGGATGTTTACATATAAGGGACGATGGAACTATGTATTAAAGGGGGAGACGCGTAGGGTAGTTACGTTGGAAAATAAATGAGTACCTACTGAAATTACACTTGGGAGGATAGAAATCCACGATTGTCACTTGATAAGTTGGGATAATCCCACAAATTAAGATAAGAGGCAAACATCATACGTGATCACTAAATAACGAGTAATAAGGACAAATATCATAATTATGGGCCGTGAGTATGTACCTAAACTTGATATGCCCGAGTGATACAGTTCGAGAGTGATTCCGAACTTGTATTTCCCTTAGTACGAGTGATACGGGGACTGGATAGCAGAGTATGCCCGCACCATAATTATTATGTGGGGTGCTGTTAGAATATATATATAAATTATATGAGTATTTAATATATATGTTTAAATCTGGAATTTGGGAACTACCTGTTGTGTCTATGGTAGGTAAGAATGGAATAACTATTTCAATTTGGGAATAAGCGTTTGAAAAGTAAAATATGTTACTGAGAAACTTTATTAGTAAATAAGGTTTAAATGAGAACTTTGTTGTTAAATGAAATTAGCCTCTTAAACAATTGAATTTGTCAGTTTAAGTCTTATGAGAAACCTAAGACAAGATAAGTTAACCCGTTGGGAAGGTTTGTGCGATAGGCGTGCACATTAGAAGAGAGGTGAGAAATTATCAAGGGAGTGCCGCACTAATATGTTGTTGCATTGGCCAGTAAACATTTTAAATACTTGCTAAACAAATTTTAAATCGTTTTTACAATCGGGCTCTGACCCGTTTCCATTTTCTTTTCTCTCTTGTATATATATGTATATATTACAGGTTCCCAGCCACAGGAGCGTCTTGCATAGGATCCTTTAGAAGGAACGCGCTGCAGCTTAGGTGGGAGTTGCAGGCCTTTTGTTTAGACGACCTTCTTCGTTAATTCCACTTTTAGCACTATTTATTCAGTTGGGCATGTGTCGCCCTTTTCCATTATTCAGTTGCTTATCGGATATTGTGAATTATTTATTTCCAGTATTTGTACTTTTGGGTTTATTACTGTCATGATGTTTTCCTTTAAGTTTTAATATTGGAATTACTTAGTTGGATGTTTAATTAATTGGATTGTTTGTTCCTGTATCTTTATTGGTTGATCCTTAAATTATAAATTATGTAAAGTTTTAAATTATTGGTTTTAAATAAAATTTGGAAAGTAATGTATAAAATGGTTTCGACACTTACCTTAATTATTTAGGGTGTTTAAATTGGAAAAGTTATTTTCGACAGTGATGCTAAGAATGAATCGACCGTTCACCTTGATTATAATTTAATAAAGGACTGATCACACGGTATTTAATTAGGCGGGGTATCACATATGCATTCTAGCACTTTTACGTTCCTAAATGCCTATATTTATGCTCATTAACCAAACAACCTTGGATTTGGATATATACATTCTTTGCAGGGGTTAATTGTGCTTTTCTAGGTATTGGAACGCTAAAAGTGAGGATCTGTTGCATTTCAGAGAAGTTCTATCGCCGGACGCTACTTTATGGGATTTTTAGTCAAGTCACTTTTCTTATCCATCTCACGGAAATTCCACGGATGCGTAGTTCATTGAGTTAGCATTGTGAGGCCGTTAACGGTGCATCGTTTGGAGTTCGAACGAAGAAGCTAGGCCCATTTTCGTTTTGGACTTTTCCCTCTCATCATGGACCAAACAAGTGCAGAAAACAGAGTACACCGGTCGATCGCGATTTCAACTTTTATCGTGGGAAGGAGACAGTGCACTTTGGCTTAAGGAACCAATCGACATATTTTGGGATATTTTCTTTTCTTTTCTTTTTCCATTATTTTCTTTCCCACTTACTATATAACCCATTTTTTGGTTTCTATTTCAGATATACTTAGTTAGAACGATTTTAGGTTAGCTTAGCTTAGGGTTTTGGGGTTTTTTCTTAGTTCTTCTTCATTTCTCTTTGGTTTGACACCCCATTTGGATTGTAAGTTGACTATTCATCTCCCCTACCATTAATATAGTTTGTATTTACTTCATTTCTTACTTTCTAATTAGATTTACATGCTTTCCTAAATAGTTTACATGCTTTGATTTAATTGCTTTCTAGTTTAGATTTACTGCGTTTCTTTCTCACTTTCTTTATCTCGTTTTTAACATGCTTTCTAGGTAATTTAAATTAGGTTGTGTTTTAATGGAACTCACTCGGGTTAACACGTTGCTTTGCTTGGTGATGGTGTTTACGGGTTTATTTCGAGTGCGTTGTCCTAGTTATTACGCCTAGGATATTTGACGGGGCATATCATGTATGTCCCGTGCTTATGACCTTTCGTGCCTAATTTTTGGGATATTTGTTGACGCCAAAATCATATTAGGCTTTTAAGAGGATTTAGGGGCGTGACAATCCTTGGTTCAATTAACTGTCGAAACGAGACGCAATCTAAATAACTCGTCGACCCATGTAACCATTTTATACAAATTAACTTGGGTGAGGGATATTCGACGCAACCTATAGTTTTACTCGCTTTCATAATCTAGTTTCATTTCCCTCGCCTAGTTAAACTTTTTCCTTTATGCATCTTTTCCTTTTTAGTTTGTAATCATCTTTTACACTTTTATTTTGGAATATTAAATCACTTAAATTCTAACAACTTGTCCCTGTGGATTTTCGATACCCGACTTACCGTTGTACTTGCCTCGCAAGTGTAGTAGTAACTTAGGTTTGTTTGTATAGTCGCGACGAGACGAAAACAACGACTGTGGCCTTACGTGACCACAACTCTCGCGCGCTATCAAAATGGCGCCATTGCCGGGTACTTCTTTGTTTTAGACTTTATTTGATTTAGTATTTCATAGTATTTTCTTTCTATTTTTTTATTTGCTAATATTTTGCAGGACTTCCACATTTGAGCACTTAGAAACGCTCGAATTGTTCCCGCGCGCATTTACTTTGTGGAATCCGCCACTTGAGCCACTTTTGGGGTAAGCATGTCTTATTCCAATTCTTTCGGTAATCCTTGTTACAATTATCAAAATTCTAGCAAGCCTATGACTTTCGGTGAATACTTAGAATCCTAAAGTATAACAATTTAAATATGACTTTGGGCGTGTATAACGAAAGTCAAAATTTAGGTTATTGGAATTTTGATGATGATGACAATGATTTTGGGCCTTTACCTCCTTATAATAGGAATTTTGAAACGAATTCGAATAGTTTTCAAAATTCTTTTCATAATGATGTTTCATTTAAGTTCGATGGCAACTTTCAAAGTTCCCATTCTCATGCATCCTCACCTCGACCTATGACATTCGGCAAGGGCTTGCGTATGTATGAAAATGAGAAAATTGAAACTCGTTATCGGGAAGAAAATCGTGCGTGGGAACATGAGTTGGATTTATTATTTGAGTCCGACGACGATTTTGCTTCCAAGACTTTCGAGGTTGAGGAATGTTTTGAACCAAATGGGGTACTTGTACCTACTTTGGAACAAGCCATTCTAGACTTTGCCCATTGCGTAATAGATATTGAAAGTGAGGATGATAATGACGTAATATCTATTTGCAATGAAATGATTTCTTCTTTGACCCCCAAAGAAGAACATTTCATTGAAAATGATATTATTTCCTTCGAAACTCAATCTTCATGCGATGATGATTCATCTCATGAGTTTGAATTTCTTTCATCCCTATTTTCATTCTCTATTATCACACAGAAACAAGTACCCGATGATTCGATTTCAAACTTTAATGTTTTAAACCCTATCGCCGTTGAGGAGTACTTGCTCAAGTCTCCCTCCACGATCGCATATTTGCCTTTGTGTGAGCCGCCTCCCATTCCAAATTCAAAATCCTTGGGAGGATATTCTGCTTTTCTCGGTCCCCACTTGTTTTTGTCACCCGCTTAATACAAACCCCCCATCGTCCCTCCAAAACTTTTAATTGGCGATGGTTCCTTTCTTACGCCTTACACATGCCTTCCGTTGTTAAAACGGAATTCATATTTTTCGGAAGGCATGCTTGTATGTGAGGGTACAGAGGTTATCCTCCAAGTCAAATCATTTTTATGGTGGACCCTCAGTTATTTAGACTTCTAGTGTATAGTTAGTGTGTAGCCTAAATAGTAGGTTGTATATAGTTAGCTTTTTATTCTTTCTTTCTTTTTATTTTTCTATCCTTTTATTTAGTGTAGTGTAATTAGTTAACATTTTATTAGTTGTTTTTGCTATGCTTGGTACTAACTTGTTTTGTAGATTTTTTGGACTTGTTCTTATGGGGATCGCTCCACTTTTGGGTAATATCGCTCTTTTCCTCTCTTTGACTTGGTTCTTAATTTACATTGAGGACAATGTCAAGTTTTAAGTTAGGGGGTGTGGGATATTCTATCCATTTCTTATTTTAGTCCATGTTTTTTCTCACATGTTAGTTACTTAGTATGCTTTTCTTAGAAAAATTCAAATTTTCAAAAATATTTTCTTTCTTTTTTCTCCTTTTTTGGGCATTTTGCCTTTGTTCCCGATGATAAATTTCAATAATTGCCTGATCCAATAGACAACCCAATGATGCATGTTCTCGATTTTAGAAGTTATTAGACTTTAGTCTCACTTATTTATTTTATGAACAACTTCATGAATTAAACTTTAATCCCATGAGCACATGCACTTTTATGGTTATATTGATTTGGTTTAAGATTTTTATAACTCGGTAATGTTTTGTTGCATTGTATATACTTACACCGAGTAAGATTTGTACCTTTAGTCATTTGTGAGTGTATACACTATTCTTTTCTCTTTGAAAACTTGAATTCGTTGGTAATATCACTATTCTTTCATTTGACCGTTCATTAATTGAGTTCATACTTGAAATGTGTTACTTGATCATGATTTTCATTTATTGTTTGGACTCGAGAATTGCGTAAACTTTTGGAAATGATCATAGGCCCTCTTTTTTATATCACCCATATTGGCCTTTACCTCACCCTTATATTTTTCCCTCGTTAACCCCCTTGAGCCTAAATATAGCCTTTCGTTTCATAACCCAAATCCCATAACCAACTCTAAATTGGAGTTTTAGCCCATACATACACTTTCCATACTTTTGTTTGGAATGTTACTTGGGATTGAATGATGATGTTATGATGCCGGTTGCAATTTAGGCATATGAGAGTTTGAATAGTAAAGAAAAGAAAGTAGTGAAAAAAGTGATGAAAAAGAGAAAGCAAAAGAAAACAAAAGAGAAAATGAGAAAAAGAAGAAAAGAAAGAGAAAGAGAAAGTTGTATATGTTTTGTATATAGTTCAATAAGCTTTGATTACTCTCCCCGATGATATATCTAATGCCGTTTTGGAACTTATTTTCCAATTTTGATATTGCCCGCATTTTCTCATTATCCTGAGTTTTCATCCCGAACACTTTGAATCCTGACATACATTCCTTTCATTTCATACCCTAGCCTAGCCTACATTGCAACCCTATTAAAGTCCTATGTGATCTTAGGTTGATGTAATTTAAAAGTCATATTAGTTTTGATAATCTCTGCAAATGCATTTCGCCTCTTTTAATGAGTGGTATCCTTTCATTGAGATTACAGTTTTTCATTTTATATATAGCGTTCTTCATTTGTGACATGTGTGCGGCCTAGTTTCCATTTCCATTTACTCTTTAGCCTGCATGTTCCGTGTGTTAGCTCCCTGTTTCGAGTGAATTCACTTGATGAGTGTAATGCCCGTGAGGATTGAATATATGCTTGATTTATTTTTATCCGGTTTATATATAAGTTTTTACCAAATCACACTTTGCATGTGCTCGCTCCCCTCCCACATTTTAAAGTTTCAATTCTATGAGGTGCATTCTATAATGTTAATTATTTGGACTTTTGTTTGAATTCATTCAATGTGATAATAATGCGTATGAAATCCTTTTCGCCATTGTTGGGCTTGTCAAATGTTGGTTTGGGCATATTTTGAGGAAACCATGTGATGTTTGTGGCTATCATTCATGAAAACCCTCACGAGACGACACTCGTCCACTAGGGTGACCTAGGGGTTTAACGGCTTATTACATATGCTAAATGCAATCGTGCTCCCTACAAAAGTGGCAGTTATATTTCGATGTATATATACGTCTTGTACCGCCCTCTATGGTCTGGTTTTGTTTGTTTCATTACTAGGGACTAGCAATGTTTAAGTTAGGGGGTGTGATTGGTATTAAATATTGCATATTTCTCCCCTATTTATTAATGCATTCTAGCGCCTTTACGGTCCTAAATGCCTATATTTATGCTCATTAACCAGAAAACCTTGGATTTGGATAGATACATGTTTTGTAGGGGTTAATTGTGCTTTTGTAGGTATTAGAACGCTAAAAGTGAAGATCCGTTGCATTTCGGAGAAGTTCCATCACCGGATGCTACTTCAAGGGAATTTCAATTAATTCACATTTCTTATCCGGCTATGGAAATTCCACGGATGCATAGTTCGTTGAGTTAGCATCGCGTGGCCGCAAATGGTGCGTCGTTTGGAGTTCGGATGAGGAAGCTAGGCCCGTTTCTATTTTGGACCTTTTCCCCCTCATCATGGACCAAACAAGTGCAGAAAACAGAGTACCAGTCGACCGCGTCCAGGGGACCGATTGACCACGGTTTCAACTTTTGTCGTGGGAAGGAGATAGTGCACTTTGTCCTAAGGGACCGGTAGACCGGACCCCTGCGACCGGTCGACCGGTGATTGCAGATTTTTGGGGATATTTTCTTTTCTTTTCTTTTTCCTTTATTTTCTTTCCCACTTACTAAATAACCCATTTTTGGGTTTCTATTTCAGATATACTTAGTTAGAACGATTTTAGGTTAGTTTAACCTAGGGTTTTGGGGGTTTTACTTAGTTCTTCTTCATTTCTCTTTGGTTTGACACCCCATTTGGATTGTAAGTTGACTATTCATCTCCCCTACCATTAATAGTTTGTATTAACTTCATTTATTGCTTTTGAATTAGATTTACATTCTTTCTTAAATAGTTTACATGCTTTGATTTAATTGCTTTCTAGTTTAGATTTACCGCGTTTCTTTCCCGCTTTCTTTATCGCGTTTTTAACATTCTTTGTAGGTAATTTAAATTAGGCTGTGTTTGAATGGAACTCACTCGGGTTAACGCGTTGCTTTGCTTGGTGATGGTGTTTACGGGTTTATTTCTACGCCTAGGAGATTTGACGGGGCATATCATGTATATCCCGTGCTTACGACCTTTCGTGCGCAATTTTCGGGATATTTGTTGACGCCAAAATCATATTAGGATTTTAAGGGGATTTAGGGGCATGACAACCCTTGGTTCACTTAACCGTCGAAACGAGACGCATTCTAAATAACTCATTGACCCATGTAACCATTTTATACAAATTAACTCGGGTAAGGGATATTCGACGTAACCTCTAGTTTCACTCGCTTTCATAATCTAGTTTCATTTCCCTCGCCTAGTTAAACATTTCCCTTTATGCATCTTTTCCTTTTTAGTTTGTAATCATCTTTTACACTTTTATTTCGGAATATTAAATCACTTAAATTCTAACAACTTGCCCCTGTGGATTTTCGATACCCAACTTACCGCTGTAGTTTCCTGCAAGTGTAGTAGTATCTTAGGTTTATTTGTTTAGTCGCGGCGAGACTAAAACAATGACTGTGGCCTTACGCGACCACAACTCTCGCGCGCTATCACACGTCACAGATCGTACGAGGTAAGTTATACACTTATGGTAGTTATGCATGAGTTTTTTTGACACAGGAGTGTCAGACTCTTTTGTTAATTCACTTTTTCCATGACTTCGCGGTTGTTAGATATTACTACAGAGGTCACTGTGCACCCAGTGGGTAGGGGTACTGCCTTACGTCAAGTTTGTAAGGACATAACAGTTGAGATTGGTTGGTTATGCTTTTAATCAACCTTTTAATTTTGGATATGCAGATGTGTGATTTCTTTTAGGTATCTACTGGTTAGATCAATATCATGCATAAATCGACTTTAGCAGAAGTCTATTACGTTTGCCATTCTCGAACATGAGATGTTACTCATAGTTATGCCTAGACTTGAGGTAGGGTGTATCATTCACTTATATTATATCGATGTGAGTACATCAGAGGAGGTCGCTGCATCATTGAAGTTAATACTAGAAGTCCAGGAGTTTTTGTATATCTTTACTGAGGTATTTGGATTTCCATCTACACGAGAGATGATTTTTTATATAGATTTGGCATCGGTAACTAGGACTATTTCAAGGGTTCCCTACCATATGGATTCTTTGGAGATGTGGCAGTTATGGGAACACTTTCAGTATCTTTCAAGTTAGGGGTTCATACGGAGGAGTACGTCTCGCTAGGGAGCTCCATTGTTGCTTGTGGAGAAGAAGGTTGTTTCACAAAGGTTTTATCTGAACTATCAAGAGATGAACAAGGTAATCATGCAAAATAATTATATGTTGCCTTATATCGACGATATATTTGATCAATTTAAGGGAACGTCATTATTTTTTAAGATTGAACTGTGATTAAGTTATCATCAGCTATGAATTTAGGAGGAGAATATTCTGAATACGACCATTTTGTTGCGGTATGGATCGTACGAGTTTTGATTTATGCCATTATTATTGACCAATGTACAAGCAATGGCTATGGATTTGATAAAAAGATGTTTATGACCGTATTTAGACTAGTTTGTCATCGTGTTCATCGACGACATTTTGGTGTATTCTCGGTCCAAGGGCGAGCACTCACACCATTTGAGGACTAATTTACAGACACTTAGAGAACATAAGTTGTAACATAAGTTCTCTTAGTGTGGATTATGGCTCAGACAAGTTCAGTTATTGGACCATATTGTATCAAAGGCTGGGATTTATGTAGATCCTAGTGAGGTGTAGGTCATGATATCCCACGACGCCTATGGAGGTTAGGAGTTTCTTGGGGTTAGTTGGGTACTACCAGTACTATTTCTTATTAATAAAAAATGCTATTTTATGGACACATAATTTTTTTATTAGTAACAGTATTCTACTGTTATTATTTCTTATGATAGTTTAACGTTAGTATTATAAGGCATATACTATTATATTTAGTTAACTATTTTTAAAGTGAAGAAAATATCGGGACATTTTCCCTCCAAACTGAAGAGTTATTCCTAATACTCCCATAAATCTTAACACACAAACTCCCAAGTGAAACCCTTTAGGTAACTTAATTCGATTAATCCAACCAACTCAACGACACTTAAACCAAATGGAACCTGAACATGTGCTTCCTTTTTTGTCATTGTATGATTTGTTTTCTCACTATTTAATTATGTTTTGTTATTTAGGGTTTGGTAGAATAATCATTATTTAGGTTTTGAGATAATCATTTTAATTTAGGGTTTTATTTTTGTCGTAGTTAAGTTTCCAATTTGATGTATGGTTTTGATTTGGTCGTAACAGTTCATGAGAGTGAATTATTTATAGAAAGACATCAATTTTAATTTGGTGTAGCATACATGCATTCTAATTACAAAAACCCAAATTTGGTTTGTGTAATGAGGCAAGGGGAATATTTTCACTTTAGGAGGAGACAAATAAAAATGGAAACTGAGGCATAGGAGAAGACTGCTAAAGAGTATTGTGACACCCTACCTATTTTAATCATGGGTGATCAGTCCATTATTAAATTAAATCGTATTCATAAATGAATTCATTCTTAGCATCACTGTCAAAAACTTTTTATTTACTAATCACCTATGTTAAACTAAGTTGGTGTCAATTTTATCTTTTATTATTAACACATGCAACAATAATTTAAAGGAATTAAACCAATCACACATGAATAAACTCTGAACAATCTCACGATAAATATAAATAATTAATTAAATAATAAACCATCGGTTCTATAAGCATAAAATCCAACCACAATCTGAAATACGTAAATAAAATTTGAATACACTCTACTGCGTAACTGAAATAAATAGATAGTCTGAAGGCAACACACCTAGATAAATCGATAATGGATCTCCTATCTAGAAAGAACAAGCTGAAGCGTCTAAGAAGTATCCTGCGAGCCTCGATAATGCTGTAGTTACTTATCACTGGATAGGATCTCTAACTTGGGCGTCCCTGTGGCTGGACACCTAAAATGTTTTGAAAATATTTTGACTTGGGTTAGAGCCCAAGTAAAATATTTTGAAAATATTTAGCAAGTATTTAAATCACAATTTAAATCAATTATTTATTACACATGTACTATTCACGTACACTCACTTGAGATTCTCACCTCTCCCATGCCTAACG
Source organism: Sambucus nigra (assembly GCA_949130495.1). Taxonomy (NCBI): domain Eukaryota; kingdom Viridiplantae; phylum Streptophyta; class Magnoliopsida; order Dipsacales; family Adoxaceae; genus Sambucus; species Sambucus nigra. The sequence goes on from OX422222.1 coordinate 196,421,585, forward strand.
TATTCTACCTAACTAGTATTACTTGTCCAACTAGATAAGGTATTCGAGTACTCTCGATAAGTCTAATCCTCACATATATCCCCACATTATACGGTACTACGGTTTCAATAATAAATTATTTATTCTCAATTTATTATTGAGCCACTTATTTAAATTTCACCATTTAATTTCCTTTTTATATATTCATCATCTATCAATTCTACAGTTTCACATTGTAAGAGGGTAGTTTAGATAAGATGGAGGCGTAACCCCTTTTGGAGTACAGTAATGAAAAATTAATCAAAAAGCACCTTTGACTAAGGAGAACACGCAATCACAAATCTATTGAGATGAATTCAATTTGAACTCGCAAGAACTCTCATGTATAACTCGAGAAAAGCAATAAATAAACTCGGAAGTAACTCGTCTAGAGAGAGAGAAAACTGAGCACCCTAGACACACTTTGGCAGGTAGCCAAACACACTAACCACCCTCAAAGATCTTTGTCAAGCATTAAAAGCTTCATAATAAATAACAATGGTGGGTGAGTGAACTCTGGTTTTGCAATAAATCTCTCTCTAAGGTATATCTTTCTCTGGCAATAACTTCTGAACTTTCAAAAAAGAACATCCTTTCCTCAGAGGTGGTTGAGGCCCTTAAATATCCCCCACACCACTCCCGAGATGACTCGGTCATTAATAAATGTGAAAACATCCCTCATACTTTATGTCCCAAACATTAAATGCCTGACGGACTAGTCAGCTCCACATCATAAATATTAAATTCCAAGACACGCCTTTTTCCTAATCACTATACGTCAGAGGGTTGTCGTCATAGAGGTGGCTCACCAGCTGTCTGACAGCCCCAAATACCACGGTGGTTTACTCAAGTGCATATTTGACATTGACTAGCTGGCTAGTGACATCACATGAAGTAGGTGTGACATTAAGTAGAGGGTTGTTTGGTTCACAACTCAAAGCCCGATGAAACTCAAGACTGCTCTGCCCACGGTTCCATGGTCAAGGTCATTTGGTATTTTTACCGGATGTGTCTAAGATGGTCAGGACAAGCCCTAATGGTGCCTCACTTCTCAATCCTCCAAGCAAAGTCCCTCTAAAGTTTCCATTGTGAGGTAATTCGATAGAGCATGAAAGCTCTCACAGGCTCTACCAAGCTTGGTCTCTCGCGAGTACCGTTTGACCTCATGCCAAATTTAATTACAATTATTACATCATTACAGTCGTTATAGCTCATAGTCAATGTGAACAAAAGATACAACAAGACTAAATAAAATAACAGGACCAAAGGATGAACTCTCTCGGCCAGCTTCTTTACTGGAAGATCCCCCTAGGCCGCCTTGAGCTGCATCGCTGCCTTACTGAGTTGCATCGCTTGAGCTACCTCGCTGCCTTAGTGAGATGCATCGCTTGAGCTACCTCTCTGCCTTAGTCCCTTGAGTCTGTTGCATTAGCTGGGTGGATTATTCATAATCTCGAGATTATATTCAAGCCCACCCTACATACATAAGTAGGTATATTACACGTGTATATATATTCATCACACATACAATATATACACACATATATCATTCTCGAAATGGTACCTTGTGATGTTGTCATACTCTGCTATCTAATCCATGTACATCTCGTACTCAATAAAGGACTATTGGTTCGGCATGTTTCCTCGAAATCAAAATAAATTAACATCTTAATGGAGGCAAACACAGTTATAATCCTTTAGCATACACACATATCTAACGTACCCAAATGACTCGCCAATCCTGCTAATACACGACACATAGTGAACTGCCCTAAGTTCCATATTTTGGGGCACTAATTCAGACCTCACTGGGATCGACAAGGTGGGATCCCTCTTTGCGCATAAACCTCTTGATAGCAGGAAGCGTAGGTACGTTCACACACATAATAAAATCATATCAATAGGTATTCACACAACCTATTTATAAATTATTCAATAGGTATACACATAATCTAATTTCATCAACTCGTATATAGTATATTTTTCACTCATATATTTAATGTACCATAATTTTCAATTAAACTTCCAATTTACATAATTTCGACTATATCTCACTACTCTAAGGGTTCTATTTACTCCTTACTTAATATCAATAGTTTAAAATACGAACTGACGGCCATACATTTGCAACGAAAGATTTATCTCCAAGACCTAAAACCTAGGATCGTTCAAATGACACACCAATCTCGTTCGAACAATTTACAACTTCTTGAGGTTCAAATCCTTTTAAAATAACCTCATAGTTCATCATTCAAATATAGAACAACAACCGCAATCAATCAATCGATACAACCTCCAATGGAACTACAAACCAAAAATAGCATTTCTTAAAAAATTTCCCACAAATCTGCCCAGATTTTTAAATTGCAGTTTTGGGACATTTCGGAGCCCTTTTTTGAGAAAACATATCAATGAACAAAATGCACAAAATAGGATTTTATACGAGGATATGCGTAAGAAATATCCATTTTCGAAACCAAATAGCACAAAGCAGTTTTTAAGATGACGGTTTAAGTTTTAAATGATTCCTAATTTTCCCAATTTCATAGACTTCTCAAATTTAAGAAGTTGTTCTACAATTCAATCCCAAGAATGATGTTATTACATTTGTATCTAAATGGAGGGGCTCGTGATCTAAATCTCATAACTTCTGATTTCGTTTTGTTTATACAAGTGGAATTCTACATGCAATCACATTCCCAATTATGAGGTATATTCATCAAATCACAAAATATCATCAATTTTACTAAATTCAAAGGCCCTATTCTATATGGGTATTATAACTCATAAAAATTTTCAAGATAAATACTTGCCTTATATTGGAGTGGTCTGATTTTGATCCTCTTTGATGAAGTTTCTCTTCAAATCCTTTCTTCAATAGTGGTTGTGATGTTAGAATTTTCCAAAACCCTTGCTTGAGCTCCAATAAATCTATTCCTCTCCTCTCAACTTGCCTCCACTTGTTTTCTAATCTCTTTACCCTAGCTTCACATCACCACAACTATATATAATACTCAAAATCCCAAAATTCCCTTAACCTTAAGTTCTAAAATGACTAAAATGCCCTCTCGGGTTGTCAATTATGTATAAAATTGTCCCGGGACCCAAACTACATATCCGGGTATACTATTTTGATTGTTTCCCTTCTATACTGAACCATAACCTCAAAATTATCATCTGAAGTACTCATAATTTATTCTCTATCTTTACCTTATTTATTTCGCTCTGGACATTCGGTTGAGATATTATACTGTCACGTCACTGGTACTCGTTGTGACATCAATTATATAATTACTACTCACTTATTAATTTTATTCAATAATCATTAAATATTTCTCTCCGATTAATAATTTAGTTAACCCATCATATTTCTTTTAAATTACATCATGTGTGTAATTTAAATTTTAACCAATTTATTCATTTTTAATTCTTTAAATACAGGTTGTTACAAGTATCAGAAGCTTTTGGTGGACACGTGTGAGAAGAAACTAGCTCTTAATACCCCATACATAAAGTCATTTTTTGGGTTGTTTTGAGCCTTTGAGAAATGTAATTGCGGGTGAGAAAGAGTTATGCGCGTAGGAGAAGAATATGGCATCATATGCTTCGTATTTAATATTTTTGGCAAATATGATGGTGGTTATTACGATGCATAAGTTGATGGGGGTGTAAATGGCTGGGGGAGGGAATCGGAGTACTACAGAGTTAAAAGCTGCTTGTCAGATAGGTGAAGTCATTGAGCATGAGGTCAGGATTTTTTCAACTTCATTTCAATCTTATTTGCAATTGTACAATGATGCTCTTAACTATTTTTACTCATATTTAGGTACTTATATTGTGTTGTTTGATGATATATTTTCTATTGAATCAAGTGCTTTCCCCTTCTATAAGGAAATAAAGGAGTTCCCAAACAAAGTTCTTCTTCAGTGTGGTAAGAAAGCTTATGTTTAATAACATTCTTTATTGTTTTGGTTTGGGAAACAATATATATTTTTATATCAGGTAGTAGGAGTTTAAATATTTTAAGGCATGTACATAAAGAGTTCTTTCAAGCCATATGTAACACATTCACTACCAATTATTGGATATATGGTACGATAGCAAATAATTACTTGAATTTTTCCATTGTAGTTTTGGTTGTGTATCTATATTCTTATTCTCTCTATTTCTTGTCACAATTTGGAAGAGCCATCATTTGGAAGATATATTCTTAGTTACTTATTTAACATAACAGATTAACGAGTATGCAAGTCCACATGAGGTATATAAATTTATTATTTAGACTTAGAAATGTTGTTGCATTCGAATGTTTTTGTTATGTTACATTTTTCACTTCCGTTTTCACGATTGAGAGATGTTGATCTTAATTATTCGATTTGAAATTTCAAATATTATTACATAATTTAAATTATTTCAGTTTGTTGATTATGAAAATTTTGAGTGTTTGTTTATAATTTGCTACATGTGTTTATCTGAATCTGAATATTAAAGAATTTTAGCATTTGTAATTTACTACTGGACTCCTGAGGTTTCAAGTTTCTTCTATGTATAAGATTCATATGATTTTTTCATTACCATTAAGTAATGACGTTAGCTTTCGTAGATCTCGTGGATTTGAACTTCCAATTTCTATTTTAGAAATTTCATTTGGTCATTAATATATGTAATTGTGTTTGCAAATGGAATCTGTCTTATTTTTGAATATTTGTTTGTTGAAATTTTAGACTCCAAATTTTTTTTAACACTTAACAACACCTTCTTCTAGATCCATAAGCTCTCTAATTATTCAATAATTCACATAATTTAACTATTATTAATAATAAAAATTTTGAAATTCCATGCTAATTTTGGAATGTCGCAAATCTTCCCCCTTAGAAAATTTCGTCCCCAAAATTAACGATTCATGTTTTCTTATTGAAAAGATGAGGATATTTCTTCTTTATATTATTTTCTCCCTCATAAGTTGCTTCTTAATCGCGTGAATTCTCTGTAACACTTTAACAAAAGGAATAACTTTATTTCTCAGCACGTGTTCCTTGCGATTTAGAATGTTCCCCAATTCTTCAATATATGACAAAACATTTTTTAATTCGATAGGTTGGGCTGTCAACACGTGAGATGGATCATAAATGTATTTTTAAAGCACATATATATGAAATATATCATGTAGTCGAGATCATTTTGGAGGTGATACTAATCTCTAATCTATTGTTCATACTCATTCTTTGATCTCATAAGGTTCGACATACCTTAAACTTAATTTCCATTTTGTTTCAAACCTCATAAAACACGCAAGAATACCAAATCTCCACCCTCGAATTTCAAGTCCTTTTTCCCCTTATCTGCATAACTTTCATTCTACTTTGGGTGGATTTATATGTCCCTGAATTATATTTATCTTTATAACAGTCATCCCCACTAAATATGGACCCAATAACTTCCTTTCACCTACCTCACTCTAATATAATGGGTTCTACACTTTTTACCATAAAATGCTTCATATGGAGCCATACTAATAGCATAGTGGAAACTATTGCTATAAGAAATTTGTATTCATGGCATGTCATCATCCTAAATGCACGTAACATATATTAAAGTCTTTGGACAGTTCTCCCTCATTGCCCCTTTGTTTGTGGATGAAATGTAATGTTAAATTTCAAGCTAGTTCCCATAGCATGTTGCAATATAGGTAAAAAAAAATTAAGTAAATTGTAATAACCCTTACTTTCGAGTAACTGATTTTATATAATTTTGCCAGGTGAGTTTATTAAATAAAATTTTGTAAGTTGGATTAAATATTATTTTTAAGTGATTTAAGAGATGATATTTACTGGGTTTTGCATATTTACCGTAAAGAGAAGGTAAATAGTATCATGTTATGTTTTATTGCGTCTTTGTACTTTAAGCGACGGTTGTGGCATATATTTCAATTGGATCATTATTAATGAATTAATATGATGTTGAAACATGAAATAATTTATGTGATTACAAATACCAATTTAGAGGGCGCGGTTAGTCCTAAAACGTTCGAGACAGTCAAAATAAGTGTCATATCGTATTTTGGGTTCCGGGAACTTTTAGCAGTTTATGACTTTATTATGTACTTATGAGTCATTTTAAAGGTGTATTAACATTTTAAGATGGGAATTAATGTTTAAGACACGATTTAAGCCTTCCAACCCTTTTATTTCTCTTATATGTTCCTAAACCTAAAAAGAGAGAGAGAGAGCGAGAGAGAGAGGAGGAGAATTTGGAGGAAAATAAGAGAAAGAAGAAGAGAAGAAGAATTTGGTGTTGATCTTGCATCTACCGGAAAGGAATCCGAGACTACAAATTTGAGGCAAGTTTCTTACTTGCTAGTTTATAAATTAATGTGGATAATTGGTTGTGATAGTTATGTATTTGGTGAATTGGAGAAATTAGTAGGTTTTGCTAAACTTTAGTGTTTAATCCTTAGATCTTGTATATTGTGTGATTTAAGGTGGTTACATGGGTTTATTGTGGCGTATAATTATTGTGGGTAGGTTATTGGTTGATGAAAATGAAGGGAGTGTAGGAATAAGGGTTTTAGGTGCTGAATTTGGCATTGTAGAAGAAGGAATTTTAAAGGGTCTGATAGGCGCGGTCGACCGCGGTCCCAGGACCGGTCAATCGGCCCTTAAGGAGGAGGCATGTTGCTTTCTTCATTAAGTATAAATTTGAAGAGCGTTCGATCGCAGTCCCAAGATCGATCGATCGGGACTTCCAAAATGGGCTTTCTGGATTCCTTTGTAGGCAAAACCTTGAGGCGCGGTCGATCGCGGGCCCCTGACCAGTCGACCGGCCCCCTGTTTTTCACCCTAAGTTATCTAGTTTCTTCTAGTTTCTTTCTTTTAAGATAGGGACTTAGGAACCTTTTTGAATGAAGTAAAACTAAAGTGTTAGAGTCTAGTAATGATATATTTAGAAACCTAAGTAGAAACGAGAGTCGGGGTTTGGATTAGGAATTGATTTAGATAGTTAAATTAGACGTAGATAAATGATTCTTTTATATAATGAGTCAGTTTAGGTCAAAAGAGAAATATAGTGAATTAATGTGGGCTTCTATAATTGGGTGTAGTGATATTATACCTTATGGTTTGAGGAATGAATGTTAATTCAAAGAGATTTGTATGGGAGATGATTAAACATTGAAGTTTATAATGATGATATTAATCGCTTATGGCTCCGGATAAAATGCAATGCGTACTTTAAATTGGCACTTAATTGTTAAGTAAATGATTTCGAGAATGTAAAAAGTGGAGGTTTTAAATGAGAAAAACTTGTAAATAATAATTTTCATATACACACCTCTCTAAATCGCTATCATATGGGAAGTTACGCGCATGAGGTGAAGTCCCCTGGCTAGTGAATGCAGGGTGAATATAGTCCTCGGTCGTAGGACCGGTTTTTATTGTGTGATTATTGTTCGAAGTGAGGTAATTCCGGGTGTGGTTATGACTCACTGTCGAATGTATATGGCCGCTTCCCGACGTTGTGATATAGGATGCCCAGGTTGTCTTGTTCAATAGGCCCTGGAAGATGATAGCCATTTAGGGGCGCGTCCAGTGGGGAAACTCGAAAGGACGGTCTTAGAATCGTTATATGATGTGATTATAACTATTCTTAATAAAGTGGAACTTGTGATGATGATAAAGCATTTTTTGAGATCAACTGCTTTGATTATGTTCATAGAGAAAAAAAAGGGAACTGTTAAGTTAAATATTGTAAAACTGATTTGGTGAAGCAATTTTTTATATAAATTGCTTTAACAATGTTTCCTAAAGAGAAAAAGGAACTGTGCATGTAAGTTGTGTAAAAATTGAAATAAAATCTCATTAAGTGAAACTTAGATATTTATCTCATGCGTATACTAACATTTAGTAGTGTCATGGATATTGCGTTAAGTTGTGCTTTTATATTAAGAGGTGAGAATTCTTATCATTATTTGTGAGAGCGAGTTAAGTTTATGATGATGATATAGAATTCATAACTGTCATGCATTTTATTCACATGGCGATCATATCAAACCGGGCCTTGACCCGTCTATATCTCTTTGTTTTTCATGAATTCTTTATTCTCCCAGGTGCTCCTCCGTAAGGATGCTCGTATTGACCTCTCCACCACCGTTTCCCTGGAGCTATAACATATTGCGGATGTTGTAGGATATTCGTTTTAGACGCTTCTATTTCTTTGTACTCTAGCTATGATCAGTTTACATATTCGGGTGTGTTACCCAAGTTTTGTATATGTTTAATATAATGTGATATTTAAATTTTAATACTCGGTGTAACCTGCGTGTATTGGTTTGTTAACCTACAGCTTATTCGGTTATTACATTGTGCTATTTATGATACCGTTACTCGTTTGTTTTTTATATCCACCTTCTTTTCAAATTATATTGTTTAAATGATTTCCCTTAAACCTATAAATTTAATTTTGACACTTCATTTTCTAAAATAATTGGTGGTTATCTCGTATTATTATTTTAGCGACAGTGATGCTAAGAATGGACCATCTATGATTCCTGTAATTATTAGAGTATCGGGATGGCCACCTCTTATTTTAATAAGCGAGTTGTCGCAGATGATATCTGAGCATCAGGTTCTAGTGTCCATAGGAATCTGTGCGGACGTACTACGCCTTCAGCGTTGCTTTTGAATTGATGTAGAGCCTTAGGATTAAGATCATTGATTTCTCTTGTGCGATTTTGTTCTCCTGCCAAAATGTAAGATTTTAGTAAATCTTTTGCGCGATCGCTAGAGATTCATGTGTTGAATGTTAAAGGGAGACCAGGGAAGGCCGTTATGAGGGAACAAGGAGACGGGACTTAATTACAATTGTAAATCGAAGTCGGGGATGATCATAACATTGGAAGGTATCCCTCTGTAGCATTTTCTTAGATTGATACAACGACTACAAGGATATAGTAGCTATAATTTCCTAAGTACCGCTACAAGTAGAGTATTTAGCGAAGTTAAATTTAGGAAGATGTTTGAATGCCCTTGATAAGGACCATAAGTTGAAGTTAAGTCTTGCGGAAGCAGTGTAGCTTTATTCAGTGGAAGTATTAGGCTCAGAAGCTTTGGTTTGGAGAAGGGAATAGGAATTCCCAGATGAAAAAAAAAATTGAGGAAAATTTTTTCCACCGATTGGAGTAATGTTGAACTAGTAGGAACGGTAGTCCTTATATTTGAAGGATCAAGATGTGTTTCTCTTAGAGAAACTTTATGGATGGGTCTAACAGCGAGTTCCTTTGATATATCGGGACTAAAGAGAAGGAAACTTTTCAAGTATTTCCCAAGAGCATCGGTCAGAGGTTGATAGTAAAGGAAGAGATATATGGTTAAGGAAACCTTATTGGTGAACTTCCACCCAAGGAGATTCGTGGAAATAAGGAAGTTGAGGCCGGTAGTAGGTTTTTCTTTGCTGAAGGAGTTAAGGAAACTACGAGGGGAATTGAAAGGATCGAGGCTATGGAGCCAAAGATACTGAAAATTTTAACATGGTCAGGGTGGCCAGATAAGGGGAATGATTGTGATTAGGAACATAGAACCACATACTTTGGTGTTGTCCGGTAGGAGTTAAAGGACAAGAATAGAGGGAATAGATAGGGTATTGATTGGAATAGCTTTTGGTACAGATGGAGCAAAGGTGTTTTATCTGGGAACTCTTTGGAGCAGCCAGGGTAATTGGCAAGAATGTTGTGTTGAGTTTCACCTCGGATAAGGGAAGTGTGTTTCATGGGGCAAGATTAAGCCTCGGTATTTTATTAACCTTAGACTCGGGTGGGTAATTCGAGATTTGTGGTAGTATTGATATTAATATAGAGGTTATATCTATATGTTTTCCTTGGTGGTGAGGTTCTATTTTTTGTCATTTATTATGAATGGATGATGATATTTGAACATTTTGTTTGGGTAGTGCTACTCGTTCTGTCTCTGTTATACGAGTGTAAAATATTTTGATTTGAGATATAGCAGACTTATGAGTGTGAGATTATCATATTCGCGGTTCTAAGGTGGAACTAGTTATTCTATAATATCTCCCTAGGATACGGGTTGGGACCTTATAGTGATGATTCAAAGTATGTATGAATTGTTATTTTACTTATTTTATGCTACCATATCTCCACGACCAACAAAGTTAAGTGGTACTCTATCAGAGGGGTTCCTTGTTTGGATTTATCTTGTGAGACACTCCACGCATGAACCTTAATGATGTTAGAAGTGGAGAGATGTTACTTCATATTAGGATGTGGGTTTTGGTAGAATTAGCCGAGAGTCATGTGATTGGTTATAGGGTTAATGTTTAAAGGGGAAGATGTGCAGTGCAGAAGCACTGGAAATGTTTCTCTCACCGTATATATATGGGTGAGACAAAGCTAAGTAAATCGGACTGAGGCTTAGAACTAGGCCTTGATGAGAAGTCAATTTAGTAAGATGTGTACGAATGTATTTGGGTATAAGAATCGGAACACTTGGCAGAAAATAGGCTCCCTGATTAGTTAGATTTTCATTTCGCCAAATGGTATGACATAGAAATAGAAGTGCATTAGTAGAGTTACGAGCTAGGATTTTTAGTGGTCCCGATTTGGGTGCCTTAGGCCGTTGTATCTTGATGACCGACGAAGCGAGGTAGTAGTGTAATGGGAGGGTTACTTATTTGGATTTCGCTTTGCGAGACTTCCCACGCATGAAACCGAGCGAATGTCAGAAATTGAGAAAGGTCTTGGGCGCTAGGGACATAGTTAATATTGCACTTATTTCACATAGTTAGGGGTAACGCATTAATCTGAAGATTATTAGGAAGTAAGGCCTATGGGGAATGTGGTGTTGTTTGAGAAATGCCATAGTAGGGTAACCATGAGAAGATTGGTGGGTTAATTTTTAAGAAGGATTGGGTTTCCAGGAATAAGGAATACCAGCCCGAGAAGAATGTGAGGCCCATCTCTAGAGGAGATGTTGCGTCTAGGACTTAGCTTTTGATTAGCTGAAGGTCAAGTTGACTCCTACTTATAGATTAACGTTGCCAAGTTTGGGAGTGGACTATTTGGTTATTATAGACGCGTCTCCGTAAGAGTGGGGCGGCGACCATTGCATATTTATCGTATGGGTCGAACCCTGTGGGGAGGACTATCCCATGCAAGATTAAAAGCACGCCACAATAGTATTTACCTTAAAGAGGGGGAGGCATTACCTCTTGGGATGGAACTTAAGTCTTTTCATGGACTACAAGTCGATACAAGGTTTGTTCTTATATAAATGTGATAGCGATAGACTAGCGGAGGCATGGGAAGACAAGTAGAAGTAACTTAACTAGAAAGATGTTGTTACTATGGCGCTTATATTAATGATTGACCGTTACGCCTATTATTAAGATGCGAGTTGTGGAAGAGCAAGGAAGGGACGTTTCTGAGTTTGTCTCCCTATATACCACTTGTCAATTGGTGAATGTTGACTATCGGTAACCGATTGGACTGATGCAACTATTAGAAATACCGGTGCAAGAATGGGAGAGTGTATCCATGGATTTTTATCACTGGATTACCGATGCTATAAAGCAGTCATGAGTATGGTTGGAGGATAATATGGAGTTTATGAAACCTTATAGGGTACCTATCAATATAGGGTCAGGTCGAGATAAGATTTTCGTATTCCATTTATGAAGAAGTTTTTAGGAAACAATAGGGACTAGTTAAGGTTGAGTACCTTCTACAACCCGAAATAATTGGTCAAAGCGGGGAGAAAAAACGTATGTTGGAGGACACACTTTCGATGTACATATTTATTTTTGGGTGGATGAGAAAAAAATCTTCTTTTAGTTAGATTTGTAATCCATAATGAGTATGGTATCTTAGGTAACGTCGTATAGTAAGACGCTTAGATTACACTTGTTGGTTGGGCTCTTAGACCTAAAATGATCCAATATATGTTTTTAAATACGGAGTTCATTCGAAACCACTTATGAATTGCCCAATTTGTCCGGAGGGCTATACTGATGCGAGTAGAAGTCTTGTAAGATTTAGGTAAAGAATTAAATTAAAGACGGGTATTTTCAATGAAGGGTATAGCACGATTTGGGACGATAGACAAACTTACGCCGTGTTCGGTCGATTTTCCCGTTGTTAAAGCTAGGCCCGATAGTTAATGTGAGGAACAAACCTTTATTGATTTTAGATCATGGAGAGTATCGACGAACTTACTTGGGAACGAGAGAATGATATTTGATAAATATACCCCTAGTCTTTGTATAAGTTACGCCTGAATTTTGAGGGCAAAATTCCCTTATAAGGGGGGAGAGTGTAAGAGTGTAATAACCCTTACTTTTGAGTAACTAATTTTATATAATTTTGCCAGGTGAGGTTATTATATAAAATTTTGTTAGTTGGAGTAAATATTATTTTTAAGTGATTTAAGAGATGATATTTACTGGGTTTTGCATATTTACCGTAAAGAGAAGGTAAATAGTATCACGTTATGTTTTATTACGTCGTTGTACTTTAAGCGAGGGTTATGGCATATATTATAATTGGATCATTATTAATGAATTAATATGATGGTGAAACATGAAATAATTTATGTGATTCCGAATACCAATTTAGAGGGCGCTATTAGTCCTGAAATGTTCGAGACAGTCAAAATAAGTGCCATATTGTATTTTGGGTTCCAGGCACTTTTAGCAGTTTATGACTTTATTATGTAGTTATGAGTCATTTTAATGGTGTATTAACATTTTAAGATGGGATTTAATGTTTAAGACACTATTTAAGCCTTCCAAACCTTTTATTTCTCTTATATGTTCCTAAACCTAGAAAGAGAGAGAGAGGAGGAGGAGGAGAATTTGGGGGAAAATAAGAGAAAGAAGAAGAGAAGAAGAATTTGGGGTTGATTTTGCATCTATCGGAAAGGAATCAGAGACTAAAAATTTGAGGCAAGTTTCTTACTTGCTAGTATATGAATTAATGTGGATAATTGGTTGTGATAGTTGTGTATTTGGTGAATTGGAGAAATTAGTAGGTTTTGGTAAACTTTAGTGTTTAATCCTTAGATCTTGTACATTGTGTGATTTAAGGTGGTTACATGGGTTTATTGTGGTGTATAATTGTTGTGGGTAGGTTATTGGTTGATGAGAATGAAGGGAGTATAGTAATAAGGGTTTTAGGTGTTGGATTTGGCATTGTAGAAGAAGGAATTTTTGAGAGTCTAATAGGCACGGTCGACCGCGGTCCCAGGATCGGTCGACCGGCCCTTAAGGGGGAGGCATAATGCTTTCTTCGTTAAGTTTAAATTTGAAGCGAGGTCGATCGCGGTCCCAAGACTGGTCGACTGGGCCTTTCAAAATGGGCTTTCTTCATTCCTTTATAGGCAAAACCTTGAGGATCGGTCGACCGCGGTCCCCTGACCGATCGACCGACCCCCTGTTTTTCACCCTAAGTTATCTAGTTTCTTTTAGTTTCTTTATTTTAAGATAGGGACTTAGGAACCTTCTTAAATGAAGTAAAACTAGAGTGTTATTATTTAGAAACCTAAGTAGAAACGAGAGTCGGGGTTTGGATTAGGAATTGATTTAGATAGTTAAATTAGACATCGATAAATGATTCTTTTATATAATGAGTCAGTTTAGGTCTAAATAGAAATATAGCGAATTAATGTGGGCTTCTATAATTGGGTGTAGTGATATTATACCTTAAGGTTTGAGGAATGAATGTTAATTCAAAGAGATTTGTATTGGAGATGATTAAACATTGAAGTTTATAATGATGATATCAATCGCTTATGGCTCCGGATAAAATGTAATGCGTACTTTAAATTGGCACTTAATTGTTAAGTAAATGATTTTGAGAATGTAAAAAGTGGAGGTTTTATATGAGAAAAACTTATAAATAATAATTTGCGTATACACACCTCTCTAAATCGCTATCATATGGGAAGTTACTTGCATGAGGCGAAGTCCCCTGGCTAGTGAATGCAGGGTGAATATAGTCCTCGGCCATAGGACCGGTTATTATTTTGTGATTATTGTTCGAAGTGAGGTAATTCTGGGTGTGGTTATGACTCACTGTCAAAGGTATATGTCCGTTTCCCGACGTTACGATATAGGATGCCCAGGTTGTCTTGTACGATAGGCCCTGGAAGATGATAGCCATTTAGGGGCGCATCCAGTTGGAAAACTTTGGAAGGACGGTCTTAGAATTGTTATATGATGTGATTATAACTATTCTTAATAAAGTGGAACTTGTGATGATGATAAATCATTTTATGAGATCAACTGCTTTGATTATGTTCCTAGAGAAAAAAAAAAGGAACTGTAAAGTTAAATATTGTAAAACTGATTTGGTGAAGCAATTTTTGATATAAATTGCTTTAACAATGTTTCCTAAAGAGAAAAAGGAATTGTGCATGTAAGTTGTGTAAAAATTAAAATGAAATATCATTAAGTGAAACTTAGATATTTCTCTCATACGTATACTAACATTTAGTAGTGTCATGGATATTGCGTTAAGTTGTGCTTTTAGATTGAGAGGTGAGAATTCTTATCATTATCTGTGAGAGCGAGTTAAGCTTATGATGATGATATAGAATTCATAATTGTCATGCATTTTATTCACATGGCGATCATATCAAATCGGGCCCTGACCCATCTATATCTCTTTATTTTGCATGAATTCTTTATTGCTCCACCGCATGGACGCCCGTATTGACCTCTCCATCACCGTTGTCCTGGAGCTATAACATATTGTGAATTTTGTAGGATATTCATTGTAGACACTTATATTTCCTTGTACTCTAGCTATGATCAGTTTACATATTTGGGTATGTTACCCAAGTTTTGTATATGTTTAATATATTGTGATATTCAAATTTTAATACTCGGTGTAACTTGCTTGTATTGGTTTGTTAACCGACAGCTTATTCGGTTATTACATTGTGCTATTTATGATACCTTTACTCATTTGTTTTTTTATATCCACCTTCTTTTCAAATTATATTGTTTAAATGATTTCCCTTAAACCTATAATTTGAATTTTGACACTTCGTTTTCTAAACTAATTGGTGGTTATCTCGTATTATTATTTTAGCGACAGTGATGCTAAGAATGGACCATCTATGATTCCTGTAATTATTGGAGTATCGAGTTGGCCACCTCTTATTTTAATAAGCGGGTTGTCACATAAATGTACTATCTCTATCAGATATAATAGTCATCGGTGCTCCATGTAACCATATAATCTCATCGACAAATATACGTGCATACCTATCAACAGTGTAAGTAGCTTTAACTAGAAAAAAATGTGTTGACTCTATTAATTTGTCAATTACCACCCAAATAGAATCATGCCCCTTCTGAGAAAGAGTAAGCCCCGTCACAAAATCCATGGTAATATGCTCCCATCCCACTTTGGAATAGGTAATGGTTGTAGTAACCTCACCGTTTTTTTATATTTCGCCTTGACAAGTTGGCATGTCAAACCCTTCGCAACAAAATATGCAATTTCGCGTTTTATATTATTTCACCTGAAAAATTCTTTCAAATCTCTATGCATTTTAGTGCTCCCTGGGTGCATAGTATAAACAAAATTATGTACTTTGTCAAGAGTATCTCTTTTTAGTTTTGAATCGTTAAAAACACAAATAATGTTTTTATAATAAACAATCCCACCACTAACAACTATAAAATCTACTGGCTTACCTACTTAGGCTTCTAGTCATTTCTTCTCTAAAAACTTATCTTGGTCTTGTAGTTCTTGTATGCATTCTGCCAATAAATGTCTCACTGTAACGTGTGTAAATAATGCCCCCACTTTAGTCAAGTTCAACTCTACTCTCATCAGTCTTAATTCCATAATATTTCCAACTCATGCACATTGAATACAAGACAATCTCCCTAGTGATTTCCAAATTAGAGCATTTATAATAACATTTGCCTTCCCAATATGATGGTGAATGGTATAAACATAGTCTTTAATTAACTCCACCCAACGTATTTGTCTTAAATTCAACTCTTTATGTATAAATAAATACTTCAAACTTTGATGGACAGTAAAAAAATTCACAAGTCTCTCCATATAAATAATGTCTCCACAACTTTAAGGCAAAATAATAGAGTCAAGTTCTAAATCACGAGTAGGATAATTACGTTCATGAGTCCTTAACTATTTATATGCATACGAAATTACCTTTTTATATCGTACGAAAACACAACCCAGTCCTTGATGTGAAGCCTCGGTATAAATCGCAAAACCTTCACCACTTGATGGAATAGTAAGAACTAGATTTGATACTAACTTGCCTTTCAATTCTTCAAAATTGCACTGACATTTCTCACCCCGTGCAAATTTTACATCCTTTCGTGTTAATTTAGTCAACGACATAACTAAAGATGAAAACCCCTTTATGAATCTTCTATAGTATCCCACCATTCCTAGGAAACTCCTTACCTCTGTTACATTACTTGGTATTTCCCATT
Source organism: Sambucus nigra (assembly GCA_949130495.1). Lineage (NCBI taxonomy): Eukaryota > Viridiplantae > Streptophyta > Magnoliopsida > Dipsacales > Adoxaceae > Sambucus > Sambucus nigra. The sequence continues at coordinate 196,438,091 of OX422222.1, forward strand.
GCACAATTACCTCTACCTATTAGGATCCACATAAATTCCATTTTGTGAAATAACATGACCCAAAAATACTACATGATTTAACCAAAACTCACACTTGCTAAACTTAGCGAACAATTGACTATCTCACAAGACTTGCAATACAACTCTTAAATGCTTCTCATGTTCCTCATGGTTATGTGAGTATATAATAATATCATCAATAAAGACAATCACAAATGAATACATGAAAGACTGTGGGACTCGATTCCTCAGATCCATAAACACTGCAAGAGCATTTGTTAACCCAATAGCATTACCAAAAATTCATAATGACCAAAACGAAAATGAAAAGTTGTCTTAGAAATGTAATGATCTTTTACCCTAAATTGTTGATAACTCGATCTCAAATAAATTTTGGAAAACACTTTGGTTACCTATAATTGATTAAAAAAAATCATCAATACGAGGCAACGGATATTTCTTTCTAATGGTTACCATGTTCAACTGTCGATAATAAATGCAAAATCACACGGTACCACCTTCCTTTTTCACAAACAATGTTGGAGCACCCCATGGTGATATAATGGATTGAATAAAACCTTTATCTAACAAATCTTGGAGTTGAATCTGTAACTCTTTCAGTTATACAGGTTTCGTTCTATATGGAGAAAGGGATACTGGAGTTATACTAGGAACTAAATCAATAGTAAATTCTACCTCTTTGTTAGGTGGCAACCCTGGTAAATTTTCTGGAAACAAATCTTCAAAATCATTAACTACTGGGATATATTCTAATTTTGGAAATTCTCTTTTCGTATCCATAATATATGCTAAAATTCCCTCACAATCCTTATTCAACAATTTCCTAGCCCGAAGGGAAAAAATAAGGTAATTTTGAACCACTTTCCTCTCCCCCAATAATCTGAATTATTCCTTTAATGGCATGTGAAATGTACTTCCTTGCAAAAATATTCAATCAATGCATGGTATGAGAATAACCATACCATACTCAAGATAATATCGAAATTCAAATACCTAGTGGAATTAGATTAATAGTCAACTTTCTCTCCCCCACATACAATACACAATCTCTAAACATAAGCTCCACTAATATCACATCCCCCATAGGTTTAGAACTATATAAACCGCAATCTAAATAAGAACGTGGTCTACCCAAATTCATTCTAAATGACAATGCTACAATTAAATGAGTATAATCAGGATCAATACGCACACAAGCATGTTTATCCATGACGGAAAATATACATGTCACCACCTCTGGAGTAGCCTGATCATCTTGTAGGGTCATAGAAAATACACTTCTCGAATCCTTAGAACTACTAACTTTTCGTCTATCTCCTCCTCTCCCTATGCCTCTAGGTGATGACCCTCTACTAGAAGTGGTTGTTTGAGTCCCTCAAATTAGCATAGGATAGTTCTTTTTTGTATGAAAAATTTGATGATATTGGTAACACTCTATCCCCTTTAACTTGGGATAATCTGGACTGATGTGACCCTCGATTTTGTAAAAATAGCATATAATAGGTTTAGACTACCCACTCGCACTCTCATATTGTCTATTTGGTTGGCCTATGATCCTAAATCCCCAGAACTTCCAGATGTCCTATCTTGAACATAATTCCCAATCCCTTTACCTTGTTGAAATCTTTAATTCTCCTATTTTAAGTGTTTAATATTACCTTCGTTTTGTTAGGATGGATCAAATTGACTCCTCTTCCCCTTTGTTCCTTTTTCTTTATTGCAACATTAACATCTCCTTCAATAATCATAGCTTTGTTAACTAAATAAGTATAAAAACCCATTTCAAGTGCAGTGATTCTGAACTTAGTAACCAACTCCAGTCCATCCTAAAATCTTGTGCATTTATCCTCCCCAATCATGTACAAAATGCAATCAAAAATCTAGACAAATATATAAATTTAGCTTCATACTCCCTAACGAACATTCTCCCTTAAGTCAAAGACAAAAACTCTCTCCTTTTCTTTCGATATATGTGAGGAGTTTTTTTCATACAAGGCTTTAATAAAGGAATTCCAAGTGATAATCTCACCTCCACCCTAAGTAAGCAATAAATGTTTAGAAGACTCTAACCAATAATTAGCTTCGCCTTTTAACATGAATGTAGCCAAAATTCCCTTTTGTGCATCAGGTGCATTCATTACCCCAAAGATTGTTTATGTATCTCTAGCACAAGCCTCAACTTTTGAAGTCTCTACAGAACCTGAAAATATTTGGGGGTTCAATTTGATAAACTTATCATACATATTATTATTCTCCTCACTGTATAGCCCTTTCTGTTCTTAACAAAGTCTGCTTTTCTAAGTACTTAGCTTGTTGTTCATCTATTTGCATCATAAACATCTTTTGTTGCTCAGCTATTAAATTCATGGCATGAGCCATTCTTTGCATATTTTTAAGTTTTTAAGTGCCCTCTCTACATTATTATGATTTTGTTGGTTCACCTCAATTGCAATTGGTATATTTGAAGTCACCTCATGAATATTTTCTCCTTCCATATCTTACTATCTGCAATAAACCACAATTATAGAAACATTTATATAACATTTATTTCTGACATAAGGTTAGTATTTTCACAAGTCAATATAAATGACTTATGACACACTATTTCTGCCACTGCCACATCTCGACACTCTAAGTCCAAAAAATATAAACCTAAAGCTTTGATACCAAGTTGTCTCACACCTTTCCCACTAGCATAAATATATCTAAATAAATCAAAAAACACAACTAATTTTATTTATATTTTAAAATGAAACTAATAGAAATTAAGATAAATTCAAAGTTTAAGTGCAAAATATTAAAAACAAATCGTTTCAAGGAAACGTAATTTAAACAAAACTCTAAAACAAACTAACTTAATTACAACTATTACATTACTCAAAATTGATAAAACCTTGCAATTACCCAACTAGCATCTCAGATATGGCTTTATATATGTAGTATGTTTACTATATATTAAAAGCTCTGTGAATGTAAACATACTCATTAACATCTCAGATACATAAACATCTCCATCTTTGTGACAAATAATTCCATACACATATCTGAATTTTAATAAACCTCGTATCTCTCTCCCTTAGGCAATAAACATATCCATGAATTTTAATAATCTAACATATCTTGAATTGCATAGCAACCCAATATATCTTGACTTTTGTAAAGCCATAACATCCCAACATATCTTGATTTTTATAAAGCTAGAACATTCTCAACACATATTGACTTTTATAAAGCCATAACATCTCCGTATGATAAATACAGATCATATCGATAATAAACTCAGTGAGTCTACACCTCAGATGTATGTTTACTTATTCTTTCCCTTGTCAGCCTGAGTCGTAGTCACCAAAAGTGTGTCAAAATATAACAATCCAACACAATCAGTGTCCTATAAAATATGATAAACTTTCATAAATTTAAATTTAATTAAAATATAGCACACGTTCATATGTTTTCCACTTTTATAATAAACTCTAATACTCAATATCACATCATTTTAGCATTATTAAATAAGAAAACTTTAAATGCTAAAATAATACTAACCAGTACTTACAAGAGGTTAATATGTCGCTAATTACTTTAAATCTTACGCCGATAATGGTTAAATAATAATTACTGAAATTGATACAAAAAATTATAACAACATACTCCATAAGTTGAGCACAACAACGTTAGTTCTGGTCAACATATCAAATTCTAAATAGATAACCTATTAAAACTTAGTATATGGTTAATATGGTCCTTAAGGAGTGACATATCAAAATAATACAAAACAATATTCAAATTACACAATCGTGTTCCTCTCGTATCGTATTACAACTTTTATTTTAGGAATCATATTTAATCTTACTTAGACAACCTTATAAAGCATACACAAGTTAATAGGGGGGCCTAAAATGCACTAACACAAAATAAATACATAATTAAAATCTAAACCGGTTATAATGATCTAAACAACTCAATAAACAGATTGAATTAAGGAAGAATTACCTTCGAAATTAATCTGAATTTCGTAGGACTTTTCTTGTGTGAAAGCCTAACTTTTTTCAATTTCTCTCTTTTTTTCCTTTTATTTCTTCTCCAAGCTTTTATTTTAAGTCTTTCCCGTAAGATCGCACCAAGACATATCGTGTATGAACCAAATATATCTAATTCATACTTTCAATCCCATTTTCTTAACTTAGAAAAAATTACAAATCACCACCCCCATTTTATGTCATAAAAAATAACATATCAAAGTTGATTATTTTAATACTTTTTAATATACCTCTCTCTCACATATATTAAAATAAGGAACATAAATTACAAGATCAACCAATAATATTACATAAAATATATAAAAGTGTCAAGAACTAAACTCTCTAATTAAGAAATAAGTCACATAATTTAACTATTATGAATAATTAAATAGTTTGAAATGGCATGCTAATTTTGGAATGTCATACATTTATAGCACCAGAGATAGTTTAAAATCTCTTAAGCGAGATTGTTTAGAACGGTGGATTATGTGTGACAGTGGGATGGAAGCTAGCCAAAGATTAGTAGATATCGAGATGTGAAAGGACAATGTTGTGTGATATGGGTGGATTCATGCGGTGTTGCTGTGAAGGAGGATCAAAGAGTGAGTTGAAGAGTGCACAAGGCTTGAAGGAATTGATTCTTAATTAATTAATTTGTTACTCATATAAACCCTATATCATAAGGGATTTGCGTACATTAGGTCGTTTGAGTTTTTTTCAGTGATGTGTTTTTCTCGTACAGCGCGACGTTGTGTGATTGTTTATTTTATTCTTGCTATTCACCTAGATTCATGCTTAGGCAAGATAAAATCGGATACTATTTTACACAGTGTATGTTTAATCGGTGTTTGATTTAAAGTTGGAATAATTTCTCACTCGTTTAATTTAATCGAATTAAAATTTGGTATTTGATAATCTTATTTGTATGCACCTTTCATTCTCAAATTAGTATCAGAACAATTGCAATTAATTATCATGTTGATCCTTAGGTTTGTGTGTTTTAGTGTTTTAATGGGTTTTAATCGTGATGGGAGTTCCATTATAAGGACTCATATGTTTGATGGGCCTTATCGGAAGGTGCATATGAGATTTTTCCCGAAATCTATTGATGATAACATTTGGAACTCGATAGAACAAGGGTGGTCTCCTTCTACTGAAGTCGGTTTGGATAAAGCATATCCCCATTGGATTAAGGCTGAAAAAGATATATGGATTTATAATTCTAATGGTGCCAATGTTATCTTATATGTTTTCACTGTTAAAGAGTTTATGAGGGCCTTGTGAGAGCGAAAAAGATGCTTGGGATATTTTGAAATTCACACACGAGGGTACCAAAATAGTTAGGGTTTCTATGTTACAAAATATGACAACAAAATTTGAGACGATTAAAATAAGAGCTCTAATTCGTTTAATGAATTTTATAAAAAATTATCGAATATTGTTAAGTCCTCATTTAGCTTAGGTGAACTTATCCCTGAGCCAAGAGTCGTTAGAAAAATCTTAAGGTCGTTTCCTAAAAGATTTAATATCAAAGTCACGATCCTAAATTCGGTAATACCCCGTATTTTTATGGCTTTTTAAAATTGGGGATTTATTGAATTTAATTTGAGGTACTAATTTAATATTAATCTAGAAATTATTTTAATATTTACTAGCGTGGTGTGAGTTAGTAATTACTGGAAATTTGTTGAATATTACTGGATAAGAAGAGTAATATATTAGATTGATTTTATTAAAATTGTCACGAGTGAATAAAATGGCAATTATGAAAATTTAATTCGGGACGTGCCTGTATCGTGTCAGGACTAAATTATTATTATAAAAGTGATTAAATTATAAGTCATCCTTACAGTCGTTTGAGTGCTCCAAAGTGTTCGAAAGGATTGAGATAGTCAGAAAAGTTTACTCAGGGGTTTAGTTTGGATCTTGGGGCGTTTTTAGGCCTAATTGACACCCCGGGAGGATATTTTAGACATTTGGTATTTTTGGGTAATTAAACCCACGAATTTTCTTAGTATTTATTAGACATTTAGAGTTGTCTTGGGGTTAACAAACACAAAGCCTAAGCCAGCCATTAGAGAAGAAGGTGAAGTGATTAGAGAAGAAGGTGAAGAGATTTGAGAAGAAGGTAAAGAGTTTTTCAAGCAATCCAAGGCCTAGAACTCACCCGATTTCATCGCCGCCACCACCAAAATGTAGATCGCATGACGAGGAATGCATCCATATAATTTTCATCAACAAATCATACCCTTGAGTCCGAGGCAAGTATCTATCTTGCTGATTTCCAAGTTAATATACCTTCCATGTTAGTCTAGGAATGAAAATCATATGTTTTAATTGAAGAATTATATGTTTTGGAAGAGAATTCATATATGTTGTAGGGAGAATCCATGTAGTCTAAAATCTTGATCATATGTAGAGGATTACCCACGAATTTATTATAATATTTGGGAAGAAAATCTTGATTAAATTAGAAGGTGGTGATTATTCATGCAAAATTTGGTTTTATAAAGAGATTTAAGACTAAACCCCTTTTTGATTGATTCGTTGAGGATTTATTGATGTCGTTACGTTAGACCTTGTTTATGTACATAGCTTATACACTTGGATTACTTTTATGGGAGTTTGGGATGAAATTATAGAGGTTTGGAGGGGTTAAAATGGTTGAACCCGTAGGTTGAATATTGCAGAAAACTGGGCAAGAACTGCTTGCGATCGACCTCTCCTGGAAAACTGCAGATTTTTCCCCTTTTTATTTAGTCCGGTTAAAATGCTTAGGAACCCTTGATTATAATTGATAGAGTATAATGGGTAATGAAGATGACCAATAGGGTCTAAGTAGACTCAGTTGAGTGAAATTAATATGAGATGAAATTTTGGGTTAACGAGGAGTTATTTATACATTGGGAATTGTGCGTACGTTTACTAAAAGATTGAGACTTGTGAAAGATTTAGACTAGAAGGTAAGTGAGGGTATACCTACTGATAATTATACTAAGTGAGAGAGAATACTTCGAGAGATGAGAAGTAAGAATGAAGTAAATAATAAATGAGAATAAAAGAGACGAATCCATTATGAGAAATAATTTAGTAAAATTTGTGTTGAGAATGGATAATAATAATTATGGGTCGTGGGCGAACCTAATTTGGAACATATGAATATTTATATGTATGACTTTGTGATTGTGCATATATTATGTATCTGTGTATGACATACCTAGCTTATTTGCTATCGATGGGAGGTTTGCACGTGAGGGCAGTCATATCCTGACGAATCCATGGGATTTTTGATTTGTCGCTCGAGAACATAGGACTATGAAAGACTTATCGGTGAGTTGATAAGTCCGTTGACTATGGGAACGTAGGTATGTGCATGACCTTTGGGTATGAGAACCATGTTCGCCTCCAATTTTTGTGTTGATATTTGTGGTTCGAGGAATCTTTACCGAACCTATAGTCCCCTATACAGCGACGTGATGTATTGGGACAAGATAACAGAGTAATGCAGCACCGCAGCTGTGTCTCGGGGTGCAGTATAGTGTATATATATACATGTGATGATAACTACTATGTGGCTAAAGTATATATGTAATATAGTTATGTATGAAAACACTTAGTTGAATTAAATTAATAAGGGACTTATCCATGTTGAATCTGAATGGATATATATATGTTTATAACATCATTATATGTATTATAAGGTTAATACGTGGGAATAATTTGGGCTATAAAGAATGGATACATGTGAATAATCTAGTTAGCGTGGGAACTATAACTAGGATGTCCTAGAGGTACAGTAGGAGTGCACACTAGATGAGAGGTGATGATTCTCAAGAGAGTGTCGCATACTAACATGGTTGTGATATTAACCGGTAAGCATTTTAAATACTTGCTAAACTATTTTTAAAACTGTTTTACACTCGGGCTCTGGCCCGTTTTCTGTCATTTCTTTCTCTCTTGTATATATATGTATGTATTACAGGTGCCTAGCCACAGGGGCGTCATGCTTAGGTTCTTTGGATTGGACGTGTTGCAGCTTATGTGGCAGTTGCAGGCCCTTGCTTTAGACGACTTCGTCATTGAATCAATTCCTACTTTGGATCTTCATAGTTAGGGTATGTGTTGCCCGATTTCCTATTCCGTTTAGATCTTATCAAGGATTTATGTTCATTTATATTTTCAGTATTCAATACTCCTTGGGAGTTAATTCTTGTCAGGATGATTTCATTTATGGTCCTTATACTTGGTTTGGATTATATCGATGGTTTAAATTCTTGTGTGTAAATTACCATCCTTAGTATTTATGTGAGTCTTAACTGTTGGGTATTAAAATGGTTTTTATATCGGTATTTAATAAAGGAAAAATGAGGTTTTAAATGGTTTTGACACTTAGCTTAATTATTAAGGGTGTTCAGATTGGAAATATTATTTTACGACAGTGATGCTGAGAATGAACCAACCGTTCACCTTGATGTTAATTTAATAAATGACTGATCACACGGTATTTAATTAGGCGGGGTGTTACAAATTCTCTTAGTGGTGTCGATACTCTTAGGGTCAAAGAACTTATAGGATATCTCCAAACCTATGAGATAAATATGCATCCTCTTAGGAAGAAAGACAGAAAACATAAAAGAGTTTAGCTTTAAAAACCCATAAGGAAAATGTGTCGGATTTCGAGAGTGGCAGTGAGTTAGATGCCTAAGAGATTGCTAGGTTTGCGAAGAAATTAACTAAATTTCTTAAGCTTAGAGAATATTAGAGTTTTAATAAGAAATCCAAGAAATTTAACAATGATCGTGATAGGCAGAAAATGGATAACCCTATGAATGTGAATGACCTGATGAGTGTTATTAGTGCCAAGGTTTGGGCAACATGCTTTTGAGTGTCCACTAAATTAACGAAGGAAGGTAGGAAGCCTGAAGTTTACAATGAAATCCTTAGTGATAGTAAGTTGTAAGAGGAACCTAATTCTTCCATGGATCATAATTACACCACTTTCATAGCTAGTCTTATGAGCCTAAATAAAAAAATCTTTTAATAATGAAGATACTCGTATGCATGGCTATTTCGAGCTTCGGCCTTTATAATCTCAAGTTGTTATGAAGGAAGAAGATGAGTGATTTAGAGGAAAGTGAGATTCAAGTTGCCTTTTATGAGTTATATACAAAATCATTGAGATTAAAAAAGGCTAACTTAAAATTAGAGACTAACTTGAAAGAATGTCCCATAGGAAATAATGAAAAATTGATTCAGGATTTAATGGCACATGAGGATACTCATAAGGAGAAGATCACATGCATTGAGGGAGAGAGAGATAACCTTCTAGGAATTGTTAAAAATATGAATAAGGAGTCCCTAAAATTTAACGAGACTAAACTTTTGCTTGAGCCTAGAATTTTGGAGTTAGAAGGTGAATTAAGAGACTCATGTCATGTCAAATTTGATTTAAAATCTCATTTGAAAAAGTTGGATAAAATTTTAGGTACATTCTAAATAAAAAAATTACTATATAGGTCTAGGCTACAATGATCCCACTGCTTTCACTCCTAAAACCAAGACCAAGATTGTTAAAGAGTTAACAGTATTAAAGGATGTTCCCAAAAGTTAACCCAATGGTAGCTTTGCCCATGTCTACACATTCACACACCATGGTAGGAAATGTCACCATAATAGGTTTCGTTTTGATCTTTGGAAAGGTCCTAGGAAGTATAAATTTCGTGTCACCATGTTTTCCAAAACTCGAGGCTTTAAATTATCATTTATTTGGGTTAGAAAATCTTATTTAGAGGCATTACATATTAGACTCATTTATTCTCACTTGTTTTCACATGATTCATCATATGATATATCTTATGAGTACTTGTGTTTGCATATTTTTCATATACTAGTTTTTTTGTTTCATGTTATATGTTATAACTAGTGTTATGATATTTGTGTCCTTTGTTTCTTTATTTTTTTGTCTTCATGAAAAATAAAAAAAGAATTTTTTTATATTGAGTCATTAGTGTTAATAATTTTATAAAAAAAACTCAAAAATATTTTGGTTTATTTTGTGTAGTAGTTTTACACATTTTGTGTAGCATATTGGTGTTTTTGAATCCCATTTATTCCATATTTTTCTTGTGACTAGAACATTTGAGTATGGTTTACAATGCTTTAAATTGTTTCTTAATTATGCCTGGTCATGGATTTGTTCGAATTTTGTTTCACTTAATGGGTACATCTAAGTATATGCCTTCATACACACTTTCACGAGCTATTTTTTATTTTAACCTCTTATGTTTCATGAGCTAAGTGAGGTGTTTTCCAACCAATATTTTTACATACATATATTTATATATAGGGGATTTTTGTATGTAATAACCATTGCAAGTGAGAATGCTTTTACGTTAAAATTAAGAATATGCAATGGAAAGGGCTATGAAGGGAGTGAATCTTCTTTGCATGAAAGTACACCATTGATAAAAGCCTTTAAAAAACAAAGAAAAAGAAAAATGTTTGTTAGGCCAAAATTTATAAATTGATCATCAAAAGTGAGATCTTCAAAAAGAGAAAAAATTAAATATTTATATTTTTTAGGGTGTTGGAAATTGAAGATCAATAGGTTTGCACAATGAGTCCTAGTTTATCCTTAATGTTTGACGCTATTAATTTGAGAACTATTATTATTTTCTAAGCTTGTGTGCATTTGGTCCGTTTATCCGTTTGAGTCACTTTATTAGTCACATAAGACTAAATCTAAGTTTGATAAATTAATGTGATATAATAAAAGTCGTTGGATAATCTTGACTGTTTGGGACATATTTCTTTTATTTCTAGTTCACACCCCTTCACTCCATACCACATTGATGTAGACACATTTATATCATAAGAGTGTGGAAAACTTTTGTGTATCGTTTGTAGTCATACCTATATATGTAGTCCTTATGTCATGTTATATGTGTCTTTATATATGTATATATGGTATTTGTTTGAGTCTTTACTTGCATTTAATCTATGTTCATCATTGTCATATCTTTTGAATATTTTTTAATTGTGTTGACGTTTGTTTTATCTTTGTCATTTCACTTCACATTGCATTCTATAATTTATTTCATATTATGCATTTTCACCTTTGTCTATTCCCGAACAGAAAGGAGGAGAAGTTTAGATTAATGGGAGGGATTTCATATGTAGGGAGTTATTTACCAATAATATTATATATTTCATATTCTCTTTGCAAAAGAAATGTATGTTAAGTGTGCAAGTTTAGGCTTCGATGAGACAAAGTTTCACAAGAGCAAAGCTACTCAAGAGATAGAGGTTGAGCTTCGATGTGACAAAGTTTCATAATAGAAAAGCTACTCAAGAGATAGAGAGTCGGTCAAATCTTATTTGTGTCTTTTTCCTTTTAGGGTTTGAGGATTGGGTATTAGAGCTTGACGGTTTAGTTTTTGTTTTTTGGTTGTTCTCGAATAGCCACAGGGGGAGATATATATGGATAAATTTTTTCATTTGTGTTTTGTTTGTAATATATACTAAAAATTTGTAAGACTGGCTAAAATCCATTTGGAAAAAACTGTTTACGTCATAGGTTAAGGTGCGCTCAGTTTGTGTCTTCAAGCATATGTATTGAAGACACTAAGCAGCGTAAGTTAAAGCAATATCAACTTTATACTGAGTTTCGTCTTTAACTTTGGGGTCTCGAAGAGGTATAAAGTTATTTAATGTAGATCCGTGGGTTTCGTTGTTTGGGTGTTTAATTGTTTATGAGGCTTTTTTTGCAAAAGGATTTTAAAAAAAAATATTTTTGTTTTCAAAATTCGTCCAAACGGACTTTCATTCAAACGAGTTTCCTTGTTGCATTCTAACAACTTTTACATATCGTTCTAACAATTTTGAGGTTTTTGTTCAAATGAGGTTCCACTGAGCATCGAGCGTAACATTCTGCCTAAGCAGGTTCTTTTCATTTGAATGTCGTTTAATGGTGTCTCATTTGAATGAGGTGTCCAAAGTCGTTCGAACGATATGCCTTATTTTTGTGCCACCACTTTTTTCACGTTTTTATATAAATAGGGGTACAACAAGGGTTTCGAAAAAACTTTTCATAAAGAAAAACACAAAGCCTATTTAACCCCGTTTACACCCTAATATTGAGATTCAAGAATCAGTATGATATTCCAGTTTGAGATCTCACATTTCTAGCACCACATATTATTTATAATCTATAAAGAGAGATTGTTTCGCACGATGAACTTCAAGTGACTGCATGATGGAATCTAGACAAAAATCAATAGATACCGAGAGATAATCTTATGTGATGTGGGTGGATTCATGCAGTGTTATTGTAAATAAGGTTCAAGGAGAGAGTCGAAGAGTGCATAGGGGTTAAAGGCGTCGAGTTGTGAGTGTCATTTTTTTCCTTATATAAACCCAATATAATAGTGGATTTGCCTAGGCTAGCTCATCTAAGGTTTTTACCCTTGTGAGTTTTCCTCGTACATTGCGGCAGTGTGTGATTGTTTATTTTATTCTTGCTATTCACCTAAATTTCTTCTTAGGCGAGATAGAATCAGATAATAGTTCATACAATGTATATACATGTGCCTAATTTAAAATCTGAATAATTTCTCACTTGATTAATTTAATCGAATTAAAATTTAGTGTTTGATAATCTTATTTTCACTCACCTTGCATTCTCATGCATGTCCATGACTTAATTTAGAAAATGAAACCAAATTCTTTATAAAACATGTTCATTAAAATAATTTACCAACATTATCCTTATGTCATCACCAAAATATAAAAAGACAACCTATTATTAATATTGTTGCCTTATTTTAATCCAATAATTAGGAACATATCTCTTTTAAGTAATTTCTTGAGTACTTTGTACCTCTGTAAAGAGTTGCAGTCTTGATTTTTTGGTTTTTGAGTCTACACGTTAGGTCCCTGCAAACTGGACCATGAATTATGCATTTACTATTAAGAGAAAGACCATGTCCTATTTACTTATAAAACTAGGAAAATCGGACACGTTGCTAAATAAGTTCTAACTACTTAAATTGAAAACATTTGTCTTCCAATATTTTCAATACTATCGAGAAACATGAACATTCTTAACCCAAACCGTTTTACCCGAGACATAGCCTTATGATCCTACTTCCCTATTAAGAAAAAAGTAAGGCTCTTCTCAACAATTAACACCATCCCCAGGCTACCGATAATTCTTACTCCCGGACTACGAAATGGATTCGGGTATCCCCATCATATCTAATCTAAAGATTCCCATCTTCAATCAATAGTGAGAATAATTTAAGGAACATGATTCTTACTCGAGCGTCATCAAAACAACATCGATGTATACAAATTCCCATCGGTCAACTCTTTAAGAATAAACATCTACATATAAAACTTATTCGATGGGGGACCAAACATATGTAACACCTAATTTAAAAGAATTATCATAAATCTTAAAATTATCATGATTCCGGAATCAATATCCTCTGGTGGGGAGGAAAACAAAATATTAACACGAGGAATCAATCGCAACACAATTTTAAAACATAGATGGAGAAATGTGTTAACTAATTTTATTATCCACTTAAATTAGAACATAGTCCAATTACATTTTCAGTCCTTGAAAATTATTCCAATTAAAGCTTTAAGGCTAAAAAACAGTGAGAAAAGGTTGAATTAATTTTTGAAATCTTAGAATCATCATTGAAAAATTTAATACCCAATTTAAATGTATTAATTAGTCCGATTAAACTTTAAAATGGCATCCCTCTACCTCTAATAAATAAACTAACCTCGTTTAATATCCTAGTTCCCTAATGAAGTGAGATTTCTTGATGAGAACTTAAATCACATCACCATTAACTAGACAAATTTTCACCTTTCACTATATTATTTGAACAGTTCAGAAAACTTTGTCCAATATAATGAATAGCCGACGTATTTTGGTTCCACATCTAATGACACTGACTCATATGGATATGACATCATTAGTTTCATTTTAAGTGTATACCATCAATTCGTTTGTTGAATTTAAACTCGCTCATAAAGGACTTACTCCATGGGAGAACCTATCCCTCACATTCAATTTCAATGTACTACGACTAAAGAGTCATGAGAATACCAATTGGTATGATTAAATACATTCGATGGGGGGGGGGGGGGGGGGGGGAGATCAAGTTATCATGAGGAAGTAATCACATTACATTCAAATGGAGACCGGGGGGCTTATATGGAAACCCCTATCCCACTAACTATTTTAAACTTAGGGATGTTTTGAAAAATAATTTATTCAATTCTAAAAGCCCAAATTATATCTTTGATAATTATCAATTTACTTATACAAATTAAAAATTTTGATCTCACTATTTTAATTTTCCAAAAAATAAAACTATTTTTAAATTAAAATAAAACCTGAAGATTAAAATTAAATTTATACCTTTAAATTAGTTACCTAATTAAATTAAATTTAAAAAGAACAAATAAAAATGATTTTTTTTCTAGAAAAAACATGATCTAGGCCTGTCATAATAAAAATTTATGTTCTCCTTAAAAATGGGTGTTCCTAATCAATCAATTAATTAGCAAATGAAATTATGAAATATAATAATAATGAGATACCTGCAAATATAAAACTAAATGGAAAAGAAAATTAAAACAATAAGGACAATAATGCCCATGTTCATTATGGCTATAAACTTCTGTGAGTTGTATGTCCCCGTAGAATAAGAACTCCTTGAAGAGTCCATCATAGTTCCAACTTGTGGAAGAGAAGAATCCAAAAAAACACTTGGACATTTGGATGTGGATTGAGAATAACCTCTTGAACAATCCTTGTGAAAAAAAATCCTAAATAGAAGAGAATTCTTCATGGAACATGAAAATTGTCATCACCATTTTCCCTAAGTCGCCTGACCTCAAGCTTACCACAGTTATAGTAGTGAGGACAATCCGTCATAGCGGTTTGACTCCACTATAGCGTGTTGTGACTGTCTCAATAGCGACTGCACCAAGTGCCCAGTGCACCCTACTTTTTCTTTTCCTTCCTCTTTTTTTCGTCTTCGTTCCATTCTTATGTAATCTTCTTGAAAAACATTATGAATAACCCCAAGCTTATATAAAACCCATGGAATACCACCGAGATCAAACCCAAATACAAATTCAGAAATGAAGATTACAACCCTTCACATTCTCCTCCAAATACAGTGATTAAAATACAATAGTTAAAACCTTAATTATTACAACTAAATTGAATCTAGGAGCAGAGTACGAATAAACCATCATAGGATCCATTCACATAAAATACATTTATGTTACCATGATAGAAGGAATAAATCATTCACATTTTACAAAACCATGTTAGTAAAATACTATATATATCCATGCTCATATTTTAATATGTAGCCTAGGGTTTTGTTCATTAGACATTGACCTTTCCAAAACAAGATCAATCTACAACTGAGGGCACTTATACCAATTATTGGGGAAGGGATTTGACATTTAAAATGCAGAAAAATTCCAACCCAAAAAACTTTGATTAATCATGCATTAGAAATAAAATAAGAACTAGCTTTAAAGAAACAATACCATAGCGAATCTTATTGTGATTCATATGAGGAGAAATAAGTTGGAGATGAGGAAGATCTTGATGCCCTCCTAAGGTCTCCACAAATATTGCTAGAATTCCTCGAATATCTTGAATCTTCTAGTATATGATGCACCCAAAGTAAGCCTTATGTGGGAGCACTCTTGGAGATGAACACATGGTAAGAAAATAGATAAATCATATTATCTTCTCTTTCACAAAAATTTTAATAGTGTTTTTTGCTCCCTCTACAACCCTTCATAATGGATCATTGACCTAAAACAATAGCTTATACCAATATAAATAGGTATAAGTCATGGGCTTAGCCTTAACTGTGCTTCTAGAGATTATATGGCCTACTACTTAGGTATGGGACTATACTAGGGACCCAAGATAAATAATTATATTGGCTTCTAAATAAATACTCAGAAATCCCAATTATATTTATCGTAATTATTTTCTTTATTTATTTAATTATAACTAAATCCACTAAATAATCATGACTGCACTCCAATTTAATTACCTCTAAATCAATCACAATTAATAGGTCTTATCCACTCTAGTTTAGTCAAGTGGAAAGGAAAGACTCATTTAGACCTAAGGTCTCGAGTTCGAAACCCCCCAGGGGATACCTGCTAGATTTGAAACGGGTCATGTTTTAGGATGTCTATGGCATAACATGCCCCAGTTTAGCTTGGATAGGGGAGTTCATATGGATCATTCGTATGGAGTTTCAGGGTTATAAAAAATGTCTCATTGTACCATAAATATGGTGTAATAAGAGAACTAATTGTATAGCGATAACTAGATTTTTTTCATGACCTAAAAGAGGTCGTCTCATACTATAATTTGGTTGTCCAATGCCTTTTTCTCGGCCCCAACATCACAGGCAGTGACTTTAGCTCACTTGGCCTATGGCTACTGATGGTGTCAGTTAACATTGTGTATAGGCGGACATCAGGTAGTGGGATTGATGTCAGTAGCACTCAGCAGACACGCATAAAGGATTTAAAGTATCTTATTCATCCACTATTGATAGGCAACGTGTCCATCCCATTCCCCCACTAAAAACGTAAAGGTGCACCTATTTAACCTATAAAGGCATGACACCTATCACCCAAGATTCTTTTTTTCTCCATTATACACTCTTTCTCTTCCCACTCGAGGTGCATATAAACATGGCAAACCACTCACAGTAGAGGGGATAAAGAGTTTAACTCCTTACCATTATATTGTACATTTCTAAAGTGAATTAGAGAGATTTTAATCCTCCATCCATCTATGGATTTTTTCGATTGAAACTGATAAAAATCTCTACGGCATCTGTGTATGTAGGCACCATCTTGGATTTCTATATATTTTCCTTCATCTCTTCTGAACTTAATTTACTCTATATAAGCATTTCATATATTATTCTCTCCTCATTTGTTACGAATATAAGATCAGTGTATTTAGCTAAGACATAAATCCATACACCAGTTTTAAGGGTTAACATATTGGTGTCGTCTGTGGACTTGTTGGCAAGATTTTTATTGCTTTCTACTAATATTTTCTCTTAAATTCCAATAAAATCGGCCCTGATCTACATTGATTTCATTGATTTCCATCGTATATGATCCCCTAGATCCCCTTCTTACTGTAACTCTTGTTATTACTATATTTTTTGGGCTGTAATATTCCTTTTTCTCAAAATACCGTAAAAATGGATGAAAATCCAGAGAGTAATAGGGTCGCTGAGGAAACTTCACCTTCCATGCCTGTAGACATTAATGACTTGCAAGGAATATTACAACACTTGGATAGAGGCCAAGAGACTATGTAGGAAAGCGTCAGGCAGTTGACGCAAAGCTTCCTAATCGGACAAAGGAGGTTCGAAGAGAATCCAAATGCCCCAACAGGGGGTGAAAATCCAGATTAAAGGTAGGTAATTTCTCCATTAGCCCCACACAGAGACAGAATATAGATGTACCACGAGAGGGCGGTAAAAAATCCCACATGATTAGATTGGGAATCACACGGAGTAGCTAGCAGGTCCAGGTACACTAGATATGAACAAGATGACAAGTCCTACCGACAAGGAGCAATTTCTACAATTAAAATAGGTGGAAACGACGACGAACAAACTTAGTCTTTTGAGCATCAAAGTGTTTTGGAAAGGCTAGCATAGGATCCCTATTTGACCGTTTATGGGCCCAAGAGCATAAAGAGACCACCAGCATAAGGGGATCAAAAAGTATCAAAAGGACTCGAGAAAGGGATCAAAAAGTATCGAAATGGCATGGTCAATCGATCGATCAAGCAGGGGTAAGCCAAGCAGTAGCTTCTGCATTCTTTTCTTCTCTTTTCTCCTCCTCTTTTGATTTCCTTATTTTTCCTTCCGCTAAAATCGCCGTAACTTCTTCATACAGACTCGGAATCGCACACCGTTCATGGCCACGCGAAGCTAGTGAGGAGGGATACAACTCTCATAAAATTTGAAGTCAGGTACCCAAGCTGTGAAAAGACTAAAATGCCCTTGAACGTGCGATTGCGTACGAAACTTCACCGGAATGCGTTCGAACTCGATACTTAGTACCTGAATACCTACAAAATCCCAATTATACCTCATATAGCATGTTAACAATATAAATAGAGGTTGTCTGGTTAACGGGCTTAAATATAGAGATTAAGGCACCCGAGGGGGCTAAAATGTGTAGGTTCGGAGGATAAAATACGCAATATTTGCGTATTATCACCTTTCATAGGATTTTTAGGAGAGAAGGTGTTCCCTTTAGGAACTATAGAAATGGAAGTTATGGTCGATGACTGGCCAACATGCCGAACAGAAAAGATTTGCTTCTTCGTTTTGGACAAAAACGTATATTTGGCCTATAATATTATTTTTAAAAGGTTCAGGTCGATGAAATTCGAAGTTGTTTCATCTACTATTCACTAATGCCTAAAGTTCCCTCCAATTATGGAGTCGTCTTGGTGAAGGGGAATCAAGCAGAAGTCCATGAGTGCTATTACACATCGACGGAATAGGACTAGCAGAAGAAATTGACTACCACTTATCAAATCAAAATATTGGAGCCTCGAGATAAAGATAAGTTGGTTAAAGGCCAAGTAATTGAGGAAATAGAACATATGGTGTTGGATGACGAACATCCAGAATGGACTACCCAGATTGGATCATCACTGGGCCCCACTCTTAAGAAGGAATTAGTTGAGTTCTTGAGAAGGAGAAAGAATGTGTTAGTCTAAATCCATGAAGACTTGTCATGTATAGATACAAAATTCATTTTCCACGAGCTTAGCATAATGAAGGATGCTAAGTCAGTGAAACATAAACGTCATATGTTCATGTAGGAGAAGAGCATAGCGATACAGGAAGAGTTAGATAAAATGCAGAAGGTAGAATTCATCAAAGATGTGAAATATTCCAAATGAATCTCGAATGTAGCCATGCTCAAAAAGAAAATTGATAAGTGGCGTATGTGTACAAAATTCACGAACCTCAATAAAGCTTGTCCAAAAGACCACGATCTTTTACCCAGGATCGACCAGCTAATTGACAATACAGCAGGACATTCAATTTTATGGATGTTAATTCTGGGTACAACCAGATAAAGATAAAGCCAGAAGACCAGGAGAAGACCTCGTTCATCATCAGCAGAGGTATATAATATTACAATGTTGGGATCAAAGACACTGAAGCTACTTATGAAAGGTTGGTGAATTATATATTTGAAGATCAGATCGACAAAACCATAGAGGTCTATGTAGATGACATGCTAACAAAGAGCAAGAAAGTTTCCAACCACATAAGTGACCTTGGGTGAACTTTTGACCAACTAGAAAAACACTAAATGAAGATTAACTAGGTGAAGTGTGTTTTAAGGGTTAGGGGGGGAAATTCATGGGTTTTATAATCAAGTAAAGGGGTATAGAAGAAAATGTGAAAAAGATTCAGGCTTTAATTGACATGTAGTCTCCTGTGAGTAAAAAAGATATTCAAAGATTGACAGGATGAGTGGCAGCACTAAACAGAATTGTGACTAAAGCCACTGACAGATGTCTTCCATTCTTTAAGGTGCTAAGGAAGACCTTAAAATGGAACGACGAATGCTAAAAGTCCTTTTTAGAATGCATCATTATAGTCTGGGCAAATCCAAGGTGAAAAGCTTTATTTGTACTTGGAAATTTCAGAATCAGCGGCCAGTTCAACCCTGGTCTGTAAGAAGGAGGGGTGC
Source organism: Sambucus nigra (assembly GCA_949130495.1). Lineage (NCBI taxonomy): Eukaryota > Viridiplantae > Streptophyta > Magnoliopsida > Dipsacales > Adoxaceae > Sambucus > Sambucus nigra. The sequence continues at coordinate 196,457,947 of OX422222.1, forward strand.
AAAGGTCGGTTTACTACACCAGTAAGGGGTACCATAGAGAAAAAATATGGTACCCTAGGCTGAAGAAGTTAGAATTGGATCTAATTGAGGCCTCCAAAAGGATGAAGTCTTACTTCCAGGCACATACTATTATCGTTTATACATACCTTCCTCTACGCTAGGCTATTCACAAACCTAAGAAATCAAGTAGACTGGTGGCTTGGGCAGTAGAATAAGGAAGGTATAACAATAAGGGTAAGCCTAAGACAGCTATCACAGGACAAATTGTGGTTGATTTTATAGTGGAGTTCACTTATAAAGAAAAACCTATCGACCAGACTTTTACGAAAGAGAGCTCGGAGAAAGGACTTTTAAGGAAGAGTATTATATAAGAATAAGATCAAGCAGACTTCCCTTGAAGAAATCTAAACAGTTCAGCACACCAAGAAGACTTCTTTATAAGAGAGTTTAAAGATTCAACCTACTGAGCAAACTTCTAAGGAAGATAGCTCAGTGGCTAATGCAGTCGACCAAGTTGTTGACATACCAGAGTCAACAGCTCAATGAAAAGAAAAAGCTCATGATTTTGTGCAAACGAAACTATTCAATAATGGACATTTAGTTTAAGGAAGTTTTGAAGAGGAACCCCCAATTTGGTAATTATTCATAGACGGCTCATCGTGTGCCAACGATAGTGGAGCAGAGCCAATAATCACAACGCTAGATGGATGTGATGTGGACTATACCCTCAAGTTCTAATTTGAGGCCTCCAATAATGAGGTAGAGTATCAATCCCTTATAGTAGGTCTGGAACTGGCATCATCATTTAACACCTAGCAACTATTAGCTCATAGTGATTCTCAACTTATAGTCAATTAAGTCCTCAATATATATGAGGCCATAGAAGAGTCCATGATGAAGTACTTGAGAAAGAAAAAAGCATTGTTGTCAAAATTCTTAGATGTTTAGATGGTCAGTATACTAAGAACTAAAAATGCATGAGCAGACACACTTGTCCGCCTGGTATCAGCCACCAGAATGGAGCTACGTAGAATGGTGTCAATAGAAGTTTTAATGCATCGCAATATAGATAAGGAAAATGTATTGGTGATTGATTTGGACTTTTATCCCCTCGTGTATGGATCCCTTCCAAGCATATTTGGAGTTCGGGATAGTTCTGAAAGATCCAAAAGAAATAAGGAGGATTCGGTATAAGGCGACGAGGTTCGTGCTTGAAGGTGGAATCCTATTTAGAATATGATTCATAATATTACTGCTCAGATGTGTTCATCAGGCTAAAGTAAATTATTTGATCAAGAAAGTGCATGAGGGCTAGTATAGAGCCCAATTAGCAGGCATATCGTTGGTAAAGTGGGTGGCTACTCAAGAGTATTATTAGCCAACCATGAAAGAATATTGTGCTAATTATGCAAGGAGGTGCGATAAGTACCAAAAGTTCACTGTGATCCACAAAATTCCAGGAATAGCACTAACATCAATCACATCCCCTTGGCCCTTTGACGTGTGAGGAATTAATCTGGTCAGTCCACTATCAGAGATAAAAGGCAAGTTTAATTATCCAGTCGTGGGAGTGGATTACTTCACTAAGTGGGTCGAAGTTGAGCCTTAGGTGCAGATTCCATATGAAATAGTCTTCCACTTTATATAGAAGGATAGCATACGTCGCTGTAGAATGTCATATGCCTTCATTACAGATCATGTTATTCGATTTGATAATAAGGAGTTTGAAGACTATTGTATATGCTCAAAGATCCAGATGTTGCACTCAGCACCCGATCTTTCGTAGTGCAATGGATAGGCAAAGATAACGAATAAAACTCTACTCAACGGCATATAAAAAAGACTGAATGATGCTAAGGGAAATTTGATCAATGAGCTTCATAGCATGTTAAGGGAATACAAAATAACACTAAGAACGGTGACAGGTGAAACACCATTTATGTTGGCATTTGGGATTGAACTAGTAATGCCCACTGAGATCGACATTCCCAGCCATCGGGTTCTCAACTATGACTCCCTAAAAAGTGATCTAATGAGAAGATTCGATCTGGACCTGGTAAAATAGGTTAGGGAGTGCGATGATTTATGGGTTATTGCCTATCAGCAGAGGACTGCTCGGTTTTATAACACAGAAGTAAAACCAAGCATCTTAAAGAAAAAAGACTATGTGCTGAAAAAGGTTATTTAGAAGATCAAAAATCTAAAACCCAACTAGCATGGTCTAACAAGATTATCCGCAGTCATACGGCCATGAACCTACAAGACTGAGACTCTAAATAGTGAATAATTTAAAAATCCTTGGAACTCCGAACACTTGAGGAGATACTACCAGTAGCAGTGACAATATATGCCATACTGAGGGGAAAATTATATGTAAACTTTCTTCTTCACTCCTTTGTAATTGAAAATGGTGATCAATGAGAAGCATAACTTTATCCTCTACATATATGGTCATTTTAAAATTTCATTATTCAATAACCATTTTTTCAGTGCAAGAAGTCTAGGCTGAAGACACCTCAGAACTGATCACATCAAGATCTATAACCAGAAAACTAGCTTCATGAATGACCTTTGATGATACGATAATCAGCACCAGCAGCTAAGGTGTTGACAAGCTCAGGCAAGTGATAACAACGGCATCACAGAAGAATATAAGTAAATATATAGGAGGAGGTGAGGAGAAGAGGATAAACACTTGAATATAAGTGGTTCAGCCAATTAGGCCTACGTCCACTGTGCAAGTGAGTGTAATGTCACTGAAATAAGGCATTAACGGCCATGGATACAATCTCTCAATCCTTCTCTCTTTATTATGTAAATTGATAGAGTTTTACCTAGGGTTGTAATTCTCGATCCTTTAAAATGTTGAGGATGACCTCAATATATAGTGTTTGGGGGGTGTAATATACCTCCCAAGCATGCAATGTGCAAGTGCATAGAGATCTAGCCAGTGTAAGGATAACACATGGATGATCTCAACTAAATAATGATGACCTCAATCTTCCCTCACATGGAGAGAATGATTTAGTTATAATAGACTTGTCCACGTGTTCCAAGACATGCATGTGCGCATAGATGCTCGGCTATCTTTGCTTGGTATCAACCTCGGCCTGGATGAGTAAGAGGTTAGTGAAGTACGACCTCTACCCTGGTTGGGGATTATGATGACTTTGGTTGGGATGTCAGCCGAGGTTAGATATGTTGAACGTTGTCCAGGGCCGATGTTATCTTGGCACTTGATACTAAGCCTGCAAGGCTTTGCTGATTCTAAGTGTAACTTGTAACGTCGATTATGGTCGATGTTTATGGGGATACTGATGGATAACCCATGTCCATGCTTACCTCGAATGATGCCATCCCCGAGGTGTTACTTGTAACGTCGACTATGGCCGACCTGATGGATAACTGACCCCATGAGTCATGTAGACCTCGGATGATGCCAAATCACGGTGGTACTTGCAACGTTGGTTGTGGTCGACTGGGTGAAGAATGACATTACTGATGGGTAATCCTGAGCTATTGTTACCTCGACCATTATACAGGTCGATGTTAGTGCCTCTGAGTAGGAAGGTGCACTTTGGGCATATCAATCACCCCTAGCCCTTAGTTACCTATGTAAGTAGGTGACTAAGGGGTAGATATGTCTGAGGTTATATTTCATAATGTATTAATATCTCCTTGATATGTGCCCACTTTTGAAGTGGGTAGCGTGCCTGATAGTGATTGTCTTTTGGTCTCCCAAGGCAATAATGGGCCTTGGAACGTGTGCAATCAGATTTGAGGGTTAAGAGCCCTTTCCTTTCTCTTTCTTCTTCACTTATCTCATTTTCCCGCCTGAGCCTTCTGTATTTTCTCTCTCTTCCAGAGCTTTATCGAGGTTGTGTCTTATGGATTTCTCTTGTCAATCCTCTCATTCTTCACCTCATATTTCATCGGGTATTGATTATTATCTTTCCTTTGCCATTTTTCATTCTTGTTTTTCCATTTCTTGCATTTTTCGATGACAGTTTGAGTTTTTCGGTGGCTCTTTGAGTTTTTCGGTGGCTCTTATTCTTGACTATTCTTGGTTTGAATTTGACGAAAAATCAAGTTTTTATCCTTAGATTAAGTTGTCCCCAGTTGTTTATTTGTGGTTTAGATTCCAAGTGTAGGGTCACCTTCTTTATGCTCAGACCTCTTTACAAGCTCATAGAAGATTATCCATCTCTTAGAGAGAAGACCTTTGTGAAAATTAAGCAAATAGAACTAGCCCAAGAGGAAGCTCATAGGGCTGAGGCCTTTCCCCTCGGGCCTATCTTCCCTCCACCTCTGAAGGTGATATACCCTAAGCCATCCGAGCCTGCTGAGCTAGCAGAGGATCCAATAGACCCCACTACCATGTATGAGTCATCTAACTCAGACCCTATGTCCACTTATTCTTTCCAAGAGGCCATAGACTTCTCTATTAGGAAGAATTAGGTCCCTGATCAGGCCGAGGTCTAAAATCGTGCCTCATCCCACAACGGTGCTAGCACTTCACGAACTTCTTCTGATGTCGAGGTTGTGGGGTCAAGCATGGCTATTCCACCACCTATTAATGTTATTCCCCTATCGGCCACCACAGGGGTTGAGTTCGCTAAGAGGTTCCCTGGAGGTGCTCCTACACCTGCCCAGGCCGACGTTGCCAAAGATGAGGATGATGGTCATGAGAGTGACGTTGATACCTCATAGGCTGTCGAGATGGAGAGTACTATTACTGAGTACGACCTCTTAGCCTTTAGGCATCTCTATTCCATAGGTACCTCCATCGTACTTAGGAGACCTCTGAGAGGTGAGAGAGCTTTTGGTGGCCGAGATGGGGAAATCTGTGTGTACGAGCATATGTTTAAGTTGGGATTTCGTCTCACTATCCATCCTTCTATCAGAGCCATACTTTCCCACATCAACCTGGCTCCTTCACAATTATCCCCCAATGTTTGGAGGGTGATGATTGGTGTTATTATCTTTTAGAAGGCAGTCCATCACTCAGACCTTCCAGTTAGGGTCTTCACAGGATGTTATATCCCATCCTCTGCTAAAAACCACCCCAGCTATTATCGCTTCTTTGCTAGGAAGTCTGAAAAGAAGATGTCATTAGTTACACAGACTTTAAATCATAACTGGAAACCACAGTATTTCTTTGCCTCAGGGGCATGGTAATTTGGTCCTTGTGCCACCTCTTCATCGTTGGAGCCGAGGACACCCCTAAGGTGGGGGAAGGTATAACTTGCTATAAGGCCGACCCTGGGCTTAGCTAGGTAACTCACAAAAGATGAAGGATCTTCAGGATTAGGGGGAGCACGATTGACTGGTAAAATATTAGCATCTGATGACCACTATTACCTCTCTCAGACTGGCTTGGGGGGAGTACTCTAACTGAGCTTCGTAAGTATTATTTTCCATAAGTTGTACCTCTACATTTTTTATATCTCAGATTTACTGACTCAGGTACATTTTTTATAGAACGCCCAGAAGGCATCTCGGAAGAACTTGTGTGAGATATCAGCCCCTAGTCTCGTTAAACTGATGAAGAATGCAGGGCATAATGCAGCCCCTCCCCCCAACCAGAACGTTAGTACATCCAAGGACGATGCTACAAAGAAGAGGAAGACTACCACTGATGCGGAGGATCAGATGCCAAGTAAAAACCAAAAAGAAGACCGTGCTATCCCAATCTCCTCTGATGATGCACTCGCTGCTCGTCTAGAGCAGCTGAAGATTAGTGACAGCCTAATAGGTCATGGTCTGAAGGCAATGGATGCTATCAGCTCTGCGATGACCGATGTAGATAAATGTTTTTTACGCTCTGTAGATACCCCTCTGCTGGTCGAGTTTTGCCTTCACAGGTCTATCTAAGTAAAAACTTTTACTTTATTCCAAGTGTAACCTCGGCTTTAAACGGGTTAAGGCATGAAGTTATACTAACTTTGTTTTGCAGGGTCTTGTATACACCAATTTGTTGACTGGACCCTAAGGAGGTTTCCCCTTATTGAGAAGTGAAAAGAGGCCCAGAAGGTGGAATCCTCTTTAATTGCATAGGTTGAACATCTGAAGACATCTGAGAATAAGGTGAAGCAGAAGGATAGGCACATGGCCAAGCTTAAGAAGGACCACACCTCTGCTTTGCAGGCCAAAGATGACGTCCTTCAAGCAAAGGTTGATGCTGCAGTAAAGGCTACCCTTGAGGATGCCTCTGAGAAGATCTTGGTCGACTACAAAGTCAATGACCAGTTTATAAGCTTTGACTTTAAATATCTCGAAAGATGTATTAAGGCAATTGGGAAGTGGGCAACTTCAAAGGAGAAAGAATAAGGGAGATTATCTGCCTCAGACTTTATTGGTCTAGGCTTTGCCAATCCTCACTTTACTCAGGCCTTGCAAGAGGTTGAGGAGGAAGATGTTGCTCCCGCAGAGACTGCGCCATTGGAAGCTACAGAGACTGGGGATGTTAACCCTCGAGATGACGGAGCCGAGGTTACCAACGTCGGCCAAGAGGACACCACTGTGGCTGCAGACCCTTAGACCTTAATTTGTTAAGCTTAACTTGTAATTTTTTATTTTTCATCTGTAGTTTTTGTAAACTCTGACAACATGCTTTGGTACGTTATATTTACAGCTCTGAATCTTTCATGTAATGTCATCTTCTTCAGTAAATTTTGATTTTTTCAATGAATGCCCTTTCTTGTATGTTGTCCTAAAGGTCTGAGGTCATCATACTAAGATGTTACCCTTATAAATTTCATCAAATTAGTGATGTTTAAGGTCTGAGGTCACCAAAAAAATGATGTTTCACCTCATAATTTATCACCAAATTAATGATGCTTAAGGTCTGAGGTCATCAAATATTGATGTTACCCTCATAAATTTCACTAAATTAATGATGTTTAAGGTATGAGGTCACCTAATAATGATGTTTCACCTCATAATTTATCACCAAATTAATGATGTTTAAGGGTCTGAGGTCACCAAATAATGATGTTTCACCTCATAATTTATCACCAAATTAATGATGTTTAAGGGTCTGAGGTCACCAAATAATGATGTTTCACCTCATAATTTATCACCAAATTAATGATGTTTAAGGGTTTGAGGTCACCAAATAATGATGTTTCACCTCATAATTTATCACCAAATGATGTTTAAGGTCTTAGGTCATCAAATAATGATGTTAACCTCATAAATTTCACCAAATTAATGATGTTTAAGGTCTGAGGTCATCAAAATATGATGTCTCACCTCAAACCTTGCCACCAAATTAATGATGTTTAAGGTCTGAGGTCACCAAATAATGATGTTTCACCTCATAATTTATCACCAAATTAATGATGTTTAAGGTCTGAGGTCATCATACTATGATGTTAACCTCATAAATTTCATCAAATTAATGATGCTTAAGGGTCTGAGGTCACCAAATAATGATGTTTCACCCCATAATTTATCACCAAATTAGTGATGCTTAAGGTCTGAGGTCACCAAATAATGATGTTACCCTCATAAATTTCACCAAATTAATGATGTTTAAGGTCTGAGGTCATCATACTATGATGTTAACCTCATAAATTTCACCAAATTAATGATGTTTAAGGGTCTGAGGTCACCAAATAATGATGTTTTACCCCATAATTTATCACCAAATTAACGATGTTTAAGGTCTGAGGTCACCAAATAATGATGTTACCCTCATAAATTTCACAAAATTAATGATGTTTAAGGTCTGAGGTCACCAAATAATGATGTTTCACCTCATAATTTATCACTAAATTAATGATGTTTAAGGTCTGAGGTCATCTAACTATGATGTTAACCTCATAAATTTCACCAAATTAATGATGTTTAAGGGTCTGAGGTCACCATATAATGATGTTTCACCTCATAATTTATCACCAAATTAATGATGTTTAAGGTCTGAGGTCGCCAAATAATGATACCTCATAATTTTACCACTAAAGCACGATGGAACAAAATATTAACACAAGAATTGCTCTTCTCATTAATATTCTCTTCATAAAATGATACATTTACATAGAAGCAACTGCAACATCATATGTAATACTTCTTTAAGTGATCAGCGTTCCATGGATTGGATAAGGGTTCTCCTTCGAGATTTTCTAGCCGGTAGGTACCAGGTACAACCTCATCGACTACTTTACAAGAACCATGCCAGTTTGGGTGGAGCTTGTTTGTCTTATGCAACGTCTTCTTCAACACTAGGTCTTCTACAGCTATAGGTCTTGATTTCATCCTTTGATTGTAGAACTTTGTTGTTCTCTGCTGGTAGGCTGGCTGGCTGATCTTAGCATCTTCCCTTATCTCCATAATTAGATCCAAGTCAAGTCTTATTTCTTCCCCATTCCACTGAGGGTCATAGGTCTGAACTCTGTGGGTGGGGAGTCCTACTTCTGTAGGTATGACGATTTCTAAACCATGGGCCAACATAAATGGGGTTTCCCTCATTGGTGTCCTTGTCGTTGTTCTGTAAGACCATAGCACTGCATAAAGTTCTTCCTTCCATCTCCCATTGTCTTCCTCTAACCTCTTCTTAATCCCATCAAGGATTGTTCGGTTTGTGACTTCAGTTTGCCCATTTTCCTGGGGTCGTCCAGGAGAGGAGAATAACTGCTTAATCCCCACTCTTTCATAATATTTTTCTAAGGAAGAATTCTTGAAATGGATTCCGTTGTTTGAGATGAGGGTGTTTGAAAGGCCATATCTGCATATGATGCTCTTCCAGATGAACTGAAAGGTCTTCTGCTCTGTAATCGTGATCATCGGCTCAGCCTCTACCCACTTGGAGAAGTAATCAATTGCTACTATCAGAAATCGATAATTATTAGCAGCTCTTGGCAACGGTCCCACCAAGTCAATCCCCCATTCTGAAAATGGCCAAGGAGAATTGATTGACGTCATAGGTTGATGAGGTTGATGAGGGATAGTGGAGAATCTCTGGCACTTGTCACACCTCTTCACATAGGCAACAGCATCTTTGGCCAAGGTCGACCACCAGTATCCCTGCATAATTATCCTCTTGGCTAAAGGTTTTCCTCCTATGTAACTGGAGCAAGAACCCTCGTGTACATCCTACAAGACATAGGGGACCTCTATAGGATGGACACATCTGAGGAGAGGTAGTAGGAAGCCTTTTTATACAGGATATCTCCTATTATTGAGAACTTGGCAGCTTTGTACCTTAATTTCCTCCTTTTTAACTTCGCTTCTGGCAGCTCTCCCTGTCTGATATATCTGATAAGGGGGTCCATCGATGAGTCCCCTAGGTTCAAGCTGAGGCAAGAGCTGGCAACCTCTTCTTCCTCAATGGTCAATTTTAGCAGGATCTCGACTGGTACTGTCCTTTTGATGCATGTCCTTATTACTGAAGCCAACATTGCTAGTGCATCTGCACGACTATTATCTTGCCGAGGTACCCTCTTCATCTTCACCTCTTTGAAGCCTTTTAGCGTCGTTCTTAACCTCTTCAGGTATTTGACCATCCTTTCATCCTTGGCCTCATACGCTCCAAGTACTTGGTTGGTAACTAACATCGAGTCACTGTGTAGTAAGAGTCTCCCAACTCTAAGGGCTTTTGCCAAGGAGAGCCCCGCTATCAGCGTCTCATACTCGGACTCGTTGTTTGAAGCCTTGAAGTTGAACCTTGGCACATATTCAATGTCGGTACCATCCGGAGCAGACAGTATCAGCCCTGCGCCGCTTCCACTTTCGTAAGAAGACCCATCAACGAAGAGATTCCAAACATCTTCATTTGAAGAGAAGTTTCCCTCTGACAGGGTCCCTTGCTTGAAGAGGTACCTATCTTCCTCATTCTCAGTTAGGGCCGGCCCTGGCCATATGCCAGGTGGGCAGTGGCACAGGGCCCATTTTACAATAAGTACCAGTATATGTGTATTTTAGGGGTCCAAAAATATTTTTTTTAAATGAGTTTAGTTTTTTAGGGACCCATTTTTTCAACTATTCAAAAAAAGAATGATACAACTTTCCAAAAAAACTCACCCAACTCATTTAAGATTACCACTTTTTTAAGAGTCATTTTTTCAACTACCCGCAACATCTTTTTGGTTTCCTCTCACTCTCTCTTTATTTTTCCAGCCCACACTCTCCCTCTCTCCTCTCTCCTTATGTCTCTCTCTCTCTCTCTCTCTCTCTCTCTTGCAAGCTTTCTTTTTTAATTTTTGCAGAAGTTGGAGGCTGTCCATTATCATTTTACTACTGTACGCAAGTTGGAGGATATCTTATTTTTTCATTTGATAGTTGTTTTCTTCTTTTACATTTGCACCAAAAGGTAAGTTGTCTTCTTTTGCAAGTTGTTCTCTTCTTTTTCCATTATTTTTTTATACATATGTTAATCTTTTTTATTACTATTTTTTTTAATAATCTGTTTTTTTTTAATTCATCAATGTTTTACTAATCTGTTTTTTATGCAATTAATTTTTTTTATCAGGTTGCTTCTTTCTACATTAATCAAGTCGATGAAATTGGAGAGGGAATAAAAGGCTCAAAACAAGTGACATTTTTCCATATTTTTTATATTCAATTAATTGAGATATTTCTAGACTAAAATTATCTATTAGATTCGTTGATAATTGCGTATTTTATTTTTATTTATAAATTTATAATTTTTAGAAAAGTTACCAAAAAAATAAGCATCCGGATATCAAAAACGAAAAAAACAATTGTATTTTGCAAGTCAAAATGCTAGAAGAACAATTTTTCAATGAGTTTTTAGGTATTTAATATTTTTGTATAATATTTTTTTGGAAGGGCCCTAAATTGAGTATCGCACAGGGTACTATAAATCTCAGGACCGGCCCTGTTCTCAACTACTCCTTTTTGGGCTCTGCTGGACACAACCTCTCCCGAGTTTCGGAAGACGTTATTGTTTGATCCCTCTATAGTCTCTGGGCTATTCTCAATCTTAGCCTCCTCCCGTGTGAACTCAGTAACAAAGTTTGCGAGTGCCTGCCCTTTGATGGCCGCCCTGGGTTGATAAACAATGTCATACTCTCCCAACTCGATGGCCCAGGTCATCAATATGCCTGACTTCTCAGGTTTATGGAGGACTTTCCTTAGTGGGGAATCGGTGAGGATGACCATAGAGTGGGATTGGAAATAAGGCTTCATCTTCCTGGAAGCGTGTATCAAAGCGTAGGCCAACTTCTCCATCCAAGGATAGTTCTGTTTGGACCCTTGGAGGGCCTTACTATTGAATTATACAGGCCTCTGTACCCCCATCGTCTTCCTGTACTATGGTTGCACTTATAGCTGACTCTGAGACTGCTAGATAAACATACAACTTCTCCCCCAGAATGGGCCGAGATAAGAGCAGGGGGGATATGAGGTAGGACTTGAGATCCTTAAAGGCCTTATCGTATTCCTCATCCCATTCAAAGGCCTTTCTAAGGACTTTGAAAAAAGGAAGACACTTGTCCGTAGCTCTGGAGACAAACTTATTTAACGCAGCAACTCTTTCAGTTAACCTTTGAATGTCTTTGATGGTCTTGGGTGTCTTCATTTCAAGCAGAGCCTTGATTTTTTTGGGATTGGCTTATATTCCCCTTTGATTAACGATGAATCCAAGAAATTTCCCTGCTCTTACTTCGAAGACACACTTAGTATGATTGAGCTTCATCTTGTATAAGTCCATGGTGTCAAAAGTCCTCTCCAAGTCGGCTACGTGAGTGCAGGCCTTTATGCTTTTCGTCAACATGTCATCTACATATACCTCCATGGTCTTGCCAATCTTATCTTCAAACATCTTATTTACAAGACGTTAATACGTGGCCCCTGCATTCTTCAAACCAAAGGGCATGACCTTATAGCAATAGGTTCCCTTGTTTGTGATGAATATTGTCTTCTCTAAGTCTTCGACATCCATGAAGATCTGGTTGTAGACTGGATACGCATCCATAAAGCTCATAAGTTCATGCCCTGTCATGGCATCTACCATCTGATCAATTCGAGGTAAGGGATATTTATCCTTTGGGTAAGACTTGTTCAGGTCAGTGAAGTCTATGCATATCCTCCATTTTTCGTTAGCTTTGGGCACAATGATGGCGTTAGATAACCATTCTGGATATATGACCTCCCTGATGAATTCTTCCTCTTCCAACTTTATGGCCTCTTCCCTGATGACATTAAACTTTTCCCTGGAGTAAACTCTTCATCTTTGTTTGATTGGCTTAGCATCTTCTGCCACATTGAGTTTGTGGCACATAACCTCTGGGTCGATGTCAGGCATGTCTGCGTGGCTCCAAGCGAAGACATTATGCCTCTTCTTTAAAAATCTTATTAACTCTTCTAGGGTTTTAAGGCCTCATTGATTTGGACGGGTTTTTTCGATTTGTCCTCACTGAGGATGATGGATTCTACCTCTTTCGCGGCCTCTCCTTTTTTTAATTTTGTGTCATCCCTAGGATCAAGTGTATCAATGTTATATGTGGTTGTCGCCCTCTTATGGGCCTCTTTCTCCTCTGCCGAGTTGAAGTAGCATTCTCGTGCTGAGGTCTGGTCACCCTGCACTTCCCCTACCCCATAGGGGTCGGGAATTTTATCATTTAGTGAACCGTCGACCGCACGGCCTCAAATTCCATAAGGGATACTCTTCCTATGATGAGGTTGTAGGCCGAGAAGACATTTTCATCCATAATGAAAAAAATGATCTTTCGGGTTAACCTTTTAGGCCACTCGTCTCCCATTCGTACATCCATATCATACATGCCCAACGGATGGACTTTTTCACCGCTGAAGCCCATCAATGGATGATAATAGGGTACCAACCTAGCTCTGCTGAGGCCTAGGCTCTTAAAACAGGGCCAGAACATCACATATGCTGAACTTCCTCCATCTACGAGGATTCTCTGTACCTCACATCCATGCACTCTTGTTGTAATTACCAAAGGGTCATCATGCGGAGCTAAGATACCTTTAAAGTCGAATCGAGAGAATCCAACTATAAGGTTATCCATATCTACCTTCTTTCTCTTCTGCTTAGCCTATGAAGATGCCATATTCACAACCTTTACTTTGGTCACTGACTTAGCCTCTGCCACATGAGCTTTACGATCGGCTACTTCGGAGCCACCCCCTGCTAGTCCTCCATATATGGTGTTAACACCGAAGGAGATCGTACCAACCCTCTTCACAGGGGTATTTTCATCTTTCGGTGGGAGGTCTGGATCATCCTCATCATCACCATCTAAGTCATCGTCTCCTCTCACTGGGGGATCATCTCGACATCTATCATTTCTCTTCTTCTTAGGGTCATCTCTTCCCCTCTTAGGAGCTTTACCGTCGACGTACTTCCTCAACTTTCTGGACTTCAACAACTTCTCAATTTCATCCTTTAAGGGGAAGCACTTGTCTGTCACATAGTCGTGGTCTTGGTGGAATTCACACCATAGGTTCTTGTTCCTCTTATGCGGAGGAGCCTTCATCTTCTCCGGCCATCTCAAGGACCGATCATTTTTTATTTCATTGAGGATGTGTTCACAGCTCACGGTTAGAGAAGTATAGTGTGCAAACTTATCATCTGTAGACCTATTTTTTTCGTCTTTCTTCCTTTGGAACTTCCCGCTGCCACTTTTGTTCTCATCCTCATACTTTGCGGTCATAGACTCTTCAACGTTCATAACCTTTGTTCAGCTTCCAATAGCTCTGCTATGGACTTGGGAGGGTTTTCTGCAAGCTTCTACAATAACTTTCCTTTTTGGAGTCCTCCAATGAGGGAAGTCATAGCTACATTCTCTTCATAATCTTCAACCTCTAATTTTTCTTTATTGAATCTAGCAATGTAGTCTCTTAGGCTCTCGTTCTTGCCTTGTTTAACATACAACAGATGAGTGATCTTCTTTTGAGGTCTTACCCCAAAACAAAAATTGTGAATGAATCGTTCAGCCAAGCCCTTAAAGTTATCGATAGAGTTCTTCGGAAGAGAGGTAAACCAGATGTGTGCAGCTCCCATCAAAGTCCCAGAGAATGTACGACACTTCATCTCATCTGGGATTGAATAAATATCCGCTGCAGATTGGTATATCTCAATATGATACACAGGGTTGGTACTACCATCCTACTTGGGAGACACCGTAGGTGGTTTAAACATGGCAGGGGTTGGGAAGTTCACTATCTTTACCATAAATAGGGAGCCCTTTGAGAACCCTCTTTGTAATGGGTCTCGACTTTTAATGAGGTTCCCTATCTTCTCTTCAAGACATTGAATGGAGTCATTCCATGGCTTTACAACGTCGGCCTGGCCGAGGTTGTCCCCAGCCACCTCCAAGGGGTGAACTCAGGGTTCCCCAACCGCTGCACAACGTCGGCTATTGACCTCCTCTTGATCCATGTCTCGGCCTTGATGGGGTCGGCCATGTTGGGGTCAACCCTGATAAGACCGATTTTTCCCATCTCCCTTTTGAGAGCCAGCGGTACAGCGATCAAAAGCTGACCCTCTTTATTGGGCACTCCGATCTCTTCTGCCCCCACAATCTCGGATCTACTGGATAGGACGTACCGTGTTATTCGAAACCTCATATGGCTCCCAGCAGTCTTCTGGAGCATCCTCTGCCTCCATATCGTCATACCTATCCTCAGGACAAGGGTTTCCTTGCCTCCACAGACGTAAACGCCTAGGGTCAGCAACGTCCCTCCTCCGCTGAGGGGTAGGTTGGTCTTTTTGCGATGCCTAGGGTGGTCCCTGGCTTCAGGATGGGGTTAAAAAGCTGTCGGAGTAATCATCTCCGGTGAGACCCCAGGTGGCCTCATCATATTTTGACTAAGCTATGCAAATTGATCCTCATTGCTTGCTGTGTTGCAGCCAAAGATCTCAAGGTTGTAGCCACCTCAGCCATTTCAGACTGGGGTGGCGCTTGGCTAAAACTTGGTCCTCCAACACCAGATGGTGGAGGAGGTGGTGGTAACTCCAGTGACATATGTTAAAACTAAAGATCTTGTAAATAAGGGGAGCTTAATACCTTAAAGGACCTCTTTCAATGGTGAAATAGCTCCACGCAAGGGGGGAGGCCTGGTTCACCACCAGAGTCTCCGATAAAGTTAAGCTAAGAAATGAAGAGTTATGTCTTCTCGTTCCCACAGACAGCGCTAAAATGATGATGTGGTAATCAGCACCACGACAAGCTCAAGCGAGTGATAACAATGGCAGCACAGAAGAATATAAGTAAATATGTAGAAGGAGGTGAGGAGAAAAGGATGAACACTCGAATATAAGTGATTCAGCCAATTAGGCCTACGTCCACTGTGCAAGTGAGTGTAATATCACTAAAATAAGGCACTAACGGCCATGGATACAATCTCTCAATCTTTTTCTCTCTACTGTGTAAATTGACAGAGTTTTAGCTAGGGTTGTAAATCTCGATCCTTTACAATGTTGAGGATGACCTCAATATGTAGTGTTTGGTGGGTGTAATGTACCCCCTAAGCATGAAATGTGCATGTGCATGGAGATCCATTCAGTGTAAGGATGACACCTGGCTTATCTCAACTAAATAATAATGACCTCAATCTTCCCTTACATGGAGAGAATGATTTAGTTATAACATACTTGTCTACATGTTCCAAGCCATACATGTGTGCATAGATGCTCAGCTGTATTTGCTTGGTACCAACCTCGGCCTAGATGAGTATGAGGTTGGTGAAGTATGACCTCTACCTTGGCTGGGGATTATATGATGACTTTGGTTGGGATGTCAGCCAAGGTTAGATATGTGGAACGTCGGCCAGGGCCAATGTTGTCTTGGCACTTGATGCTGAGCCTGTAAGGCTTTGCTGATTCTAGGTGTAACTTATAACGTCGGCTATGGACGATGTTGATTGGTGATACTGATGGATAACCCATGTCTATGCTTACCTCGGATGATGCCCTCCCCGAGGTGTTACTTGTAATGTCGACTGTGGCCGACCTGGTGGATAACTGACCCCATGAGTCATGTAGACCTCGGTTGATGCCAAATCATGGTGGTACTTGCAACGTCGGCTATGGCCGACCTGTTGAAGGATGACATTATTGAAGGGTAATCCTGAGTTATTATTACCTCGATCGTCATACAGGCCGATGTTAGTGCCTCTGAGTAGGAAGGTGCACTTTGGGCATATCAACCTCGTCCTTACACAGGTCACAGTTAAAAAATCCAACTTTATGTACGATCTCATCATAAGACAGATCACGAACTAGAATTCTTTTTAAGTTTAAGAAATCTAAAATAGTTATATAGACGACTATATCCGACCATAACTAGTAAACACAAGGGTACATCCTGTTAAACTTGGTCAATTCTGGAAACTAATGTCAAAACTTTGCCAGGACGATGAGATTTGCCCATATGACCAGTAAGCTCGCACAAGATTTGGTAGACCCTAAGTCAGGACAACTTAG
Source organism: Sambucus nigra (assembly GCA_949130495.1). Taxonomy (NCBI): domain Eukaryota; kingdom Viridiplantae; phylum Streptophyta; class Magnoliopsida; order Dipsacales; family Adoxaceae; genus Sambucus; species Sambucus nigra. Next base: position 196,474,361 of record OX422222.1, read on the forward strand.
GTTCATCAAAAATCGGTAGCCAGTAAGGAAGATCGGGCTAATAAGGTTGGACAACATGATTACAAGCCTAAACTGATGGTAGGCATATCCTAAGACTTCATATACGATCTCGTCCTAGGAAAAATCACGAATAATAAGTCTTACTAAGATTAGGAAATCCAGTGCAGTCTTACGAACGATAAGATACGACCATAACTGACTAATGTAGGGATAGATCCTAACTTGGTTGACTCTGGTAACCAATGACTACGAGATCAGTCTATATGACCAGTAACCTGGCACAAGCATTAGTAAAACCTAAGTTAGGATAACTCAAGTTCATCAAAAAATGGGAAGCTAGTAAGGTAAATCAAGTTGGCAATATACTGATCACATAATCATAAGACCAAACTATTAGCAGGCCCATTCCAAGCACTAAAGAAATTATAAGTTAACACAGCAAATAAGGAGTATGCTGTAATAAGACCACAAGACTAGAACTAACTCGATTGAAGGCATAAGATATTTTGAACATGGTATGACTCAGTTAAGTGCCCGTATATATCTTCAAAGTCAACGTGGTAAGCGTAAACATGCACAGAAAATAGCAGATATGGTAAAAGATTAATCATTACAAACAACAAAGTTCGTCACAAATTACAAAGTGCATAGTTGGAAAATCAATAATAATAAGCTTCATAAAAAGTTTCCAAAAGAGGGAGATTTATAATTCAGGAGCGTGCTGAGTCTCAGCCTCTATCATTTGGGCATCCACAACGGAAACAGGTATAGCATTGGAAGCCCTAGGTTAATCAGCGATGATCTCAACATGCTCGTATCTAATATCTTCAGTTGTTACCTTCACCGCCATGGCCTCATGCTTAATAGTCAAAGCTTTGGCCTCATCAATATTGTCTTCCGAGACCTGTAATGTCTTTACGATATCAGGGAAGTTCTTAATGACCATCTTCTTGAGCTCATCATAGCCCTCCATAAAAATGGTCACCAGGTCGATATTGTATTCGCTCAAAATCTTAAACTTCCTCACTCCCTCCTATTCAGCAAGTGCGAGGGGAAATAGTGGCTTTTTCCAGAGTTTCGGTTACTTTCTTTAATTCTTCTACTCCTTTGACAATAGCCTTATCCTAATACTCGAGCTTGGCTTTATCTGTTTGTGCCTACTCCTTTAGCTTTTTATCTCCTCATCTGCTTGGCGCAGAGCACCCACATTGGCCACCAGTTGATCACCCTTCTCCTTCATTTCGGAGAAAACCTTGTCATAATCAGATTTAGGATCCTTAAATTCACCTGACAAGGTCTCATAGTGGCCAAGTAAATCATTATGCTCATCCTTTAGTTCGTTGTATGCATTTTAGTATGAGGCCACCTTCTCCGGCATAATGGCGGCACCCATAGCACCGTAAAACAAAGAGTCAGCATAAAATTTAACACAATAGTAATAAATAAGAAAAACAAGAGTACATATAGAACTTACCACCATCATGTTATGCTGAGTCATGCTCCAGAGTTAATCATCATTGAACTTCCGAAGACGTTGTAAATCGCGAGCATAGCCATGGTATCCGAGCACATCAGCAGTGTTTACCTTGTAGTAGAGGATGGAGTCCTTCTCACTCCTCAGTTATTCCTTAGTGACTGGATTCTAGGGGTCCTAGGTAAACGGATACACTGCTATATCGGGGTTTGAAAACCTAGCACCTCGAACTAGTCCCCGAGCAAGTGTCCCCGGAATTTAAACTCTTTCCCCCTTGACTTGGTCCTCTACTGCTTAGGGCTAGGTGGGGGAAGGGGGTTCTCTAAAGGACTTTTTTACAAAAAAAATGACCCATCATTAGGAGCAATAGCCTTGCCTTTACCCTTGGCCTTAGCAGCATCTTTAGCATTAGCTTGTCTCTTAGCTACATACTCGGCATTTTTCCTAGCCTCTGCGTTGGCCCTTTTCTCATCCTCAATCCTCTTCTTCTCTGTGGCTTCAGCAGTGGCAATGGATTTTTTCTTCGTAGCCTCAGCATCCAAATTTTATTTCCAAGCAATCTCCATCACTGCATGATCAGGGATCGAAGGTGCCATTAATTTTATCGATTCAGACAAACTAGAAGTTGAGGCTGCACATAAGGAGATGTGATTAGAATTTCATAATGAGAATCAATTAAGTAAAAGTGCTCGGCCAAAACGACCACAAGTTAAGCATCATACCTTCTGCGACCTCCTCAGTAAAACCCCTGTGGACCTCACGATCAGTAGCTAGGTTAATTTTCTCGTCTCTTGGAGGGACATCACGTAGGTGACGTAATACCGTAAGTCGATAAACTTCTAGATAGAGAATAACTTCTCAAACTCTATCGGATTGGGGGTACAAGTAGTCTTGACCAACTCCCTCAAGGTAGGGGAAGCTATGTATCCTTTTTTACTACAAAAGGATGAACGTGAAATGAGGTCAGTAAGCATAGATTAAAACAAGCGTAACAGAATGAAATCCAAAGAGTGTACTAATGTGGTTGGGGGAGCACCAATCATGAGGAAAACTACAAGATCGATCCCTCTCATTAAAATGGAACTCCCAGTCACCTCTTACGAAGACAAACTATTTTTTCCAACTGTGATTGATCGTCTGTACGACATGTACCATCTTTTGGTTGCATTTTTTAGGTGAAAAGTAATAGTATTCATTGGATTTAGCATTGGAATTTGCACCATAAACCAATCAAAAAATGTATCCAGCCAGATAGATACTCGTGTGAAGCTGTCGATACACCATAGACCTAAAGATGGATCTATAGGCATTTGGTGGGATTCGAGTAGAAGCTAAACCATATACTCATATATTGATATTATGATGGGGTGAAGGGGAAGCCGAACTCCCACCTTCAAAGCCCATACAAAAAAAATCTCATCGATATTAGGTCGATTATAGACCCTCTCATCAGGGTGTGACAGTCATAGGGAAATTTTTATTGGGATATTATACATATCCCTCAAATCCTTCGGGTCTTCCTTCGTAATATCACATCCATGGTTCGCAACGTCAATGGTGGTTGGATTCCAAAAGTCAGAGGACCTGGAAGTTCTCTCATCAGTGAGGATTAGCACAACAGGAGATGTGGAGGCCATCTGATCGTTAGGGGAAGGACAAGGACGAAAAGGATCTAAATCAACTATAGACATGGATACGGTATTGACCAACCTATCCCTACCAAGGGGGTGATCCTCCACGGTGGTATCTACAGTAGGGGAAAATTCAGACCCCACTATTGGGGGCTACGAAGTATACCTTATGGAGGAGGCAACTGTAGGGGTGTACCTAGGATGCCCAGGATTGTCTTATGGTCGAATGACTTGGGCTAGAGTTGGGAATCTCTTAGCAATAATACCGGAACAGATTGGCTCTTACGCAGTTAAAATGACTAATAATGGCAAAACATGGGGTGAAAAGCTCATCAAAATGAAAAATAAAGACTTTATGGGCTACCTAAGCTTGGGAGCTACTCGGGCGCAAAAGGCGGATGCCAATTTCAAGAAAGAATAAAATAACTTACCAAATTGGGAGCCCGAGGCCAAACAACTCAGTGGTTGTCTAAATTCTGACACTCCTCTAATAAAATTAATAATTATCACCAAATAAAGTAATCATGGCGAGAGCAAGGGGGTGAAAATGGCTAAAAATGAGGGTTTCTATAATGAGACCTAAACTATAAAGAGAGAATAGAGGGCATACATTAAAACCCTAACGAGTTTCGAAGATAACCGAAAGCGCCTAAACCTTGAAGAAAAGAAAAGTAAAATCTTGGATTGCCTGGCAGTTATGGTGGAGACTCGAAAAATTTTTGGCTAGAAGAAGAAGTAGAGTTTGAAAGGTTGGGGGGTTTTATCTCTTTAAAAATCATTCGAGGGAAAACAATTGATTGGGAAAAAGGTAAAATAATTTTGAAATGAGTGCTTATACTAAAAAAGGGGACAACATTAATTAATAATGATGCATGATGTCATGCTTGGAAAAGTGGACAGACACTGTCAGTGTAAATGATTGCACGTTGATCCATGCGCGCGTGATAATTACCTTAAGCTCAAAAATCCAGCTAGCGACATGTTTCAAATTCAATCTTGGAGTGGAAAATATTACAATTCAATCTGTTTAGAGTACACCGAGAGATTTCAAGGCCGACGAGATTCTCTTCAGATTAAAACTCCACTAGCCCAAATCAGCTCGGTAGATATTCCTAAGGCACAATACTTCATAGAACCTGCTTCGTTTCTCAATCACTAATAAAGTATTTGAGGCTTTTATCGTACTATAAATATGGTGTGATCAAAGAACCAATTATATAGAGACAACTAACTTTTTCCAAAATCTGAAAAAAGTCCTCTCAGACTATAATCTAATCGTCCAATGCATTATGCTCAGCATCACAGGTAGTGACTTTATCTCGCCTAGCTTATGTCTACTGACGGTGTTAATTAACATTGTGTACAGGCGGACATCGGGAAGTAAGATTGACGTTAGAAGCACTTAGCAGACACGCATGAGGGATTGAAGGTATTTTATTCCTCCACTATTGATGGGCAAAGTGTGTCCATCCCAATCCCCCACTAAACATGTAAAGGTGCACGTGTCTAATCTATAAAGGAATGACACGTATCACCCAACATTCTTTTTATGTCCATTATACACTCTTTTTCTTCCCACTCAAGCCACATATAAATATGAAACGTCATCCCCACTAGGGGATCGAAAGTCCTTATCGTTATGTTGCGCATTTTTAGTGTGAATTATAGATATTGTAATCCTCCATCCATCTATGGATTTTTCCCATTGATATTAATAAAAATCACTATTGCATCTGTGGACGTAGGCACCATCTTGGGTTGAACCGTGTAAATATAGCTTCAATCTCTTGTCTCTCATTTTTTTCTCTACTTAATTTACTCTAAATAAGCATTGCATATATTATTCTCTCTTCATATGTTATGAATCTAAGATTAGTATATTTAGCTAAGACCTAAATCCATATACCAGCTTTAGGCATTAACATGTCTTATTTTCAAAGTTGATTATTGTATATAATGTTATTCCCCGTGGTAAGTGTCTAATACTCGCTTGGTCAAATCAATTCGTCATTAATCGATTTTAACCAAAATCTAATGAATTCATTGATTCTCAGAGTTAATTTATTTGCTACTCCTCTATATTATAAAATAATCCATTGGACGGGTTTCCCTGATAGAAGAAAAATATATAAGTCTATCAAGGGGGTATCACAATCCAATATATCTCATGGATGACGATTCTTCTGAATTATGATCTCAGACCTACTCATATAATGATTGGTCAACTTTAGAGTATCTATTGACCCAATATAAAATTTAATTTAACCCATAGTAATCAAAGCAATAGATGTGCAAGCATTCTAATCCTCACAACTCTCGGAATTAAGAATATATGCATCTTTTGAAAATAGTGTGAGATTACCTAAGTCTAATCAAGACAACCCTTAAATTTAAATCTCATGGATGGTCTTGTCGAATACATTCCTGGATGTACTAGTTACAATCCTCTTTTGAATAATCGTACAAGTTCTCGAACTATGAGACAGGTTCCCATACTTTCAGATAAACTACAAGGATTGCATACGCCGCCATACCAATAGGATATCAATTTCTATATAGGTTGTGAACTAGTTAAATTTATGCTGGAATCGGAATTCCGATCTCCTATGATCAAGCCGAACCCCAACTCACTGGAATTCTTACTGAGTATAATTGACTCACGTATATACAATATATTTAAGCATAAATATAATACATTCTTGTAACCATGATTCTTGTTTCAAAATGAATGACGCGTAATTACCAAAAGTAAAGTTCATATATTGTTTTTTAATTATTCAGCCCCAATAATTAGATGGTTAGGAACCTTAGGGTAATGTCGGTCAGGAACTCTCAAAATGTATAAGGTACCATAAATGGTGTGTAGGGAAACGGCAACTTGTACATCCCTAACGTGAGAGATAATATACTATTTATCTACCCGAGCATAGAGATAAAATTCCCTGACCATGTCAACATAAGGATCCCCACTCAACGTAAGCATAAACTCCCACCCCTACCATTAAACCAATCTAGTAACAAATTGTACTCGAAATCAAACAAATAGACCGATTTCTCAATGATAATCCCCATCTGATAGTACCAAGTGGTGATAAAACACTCATGATCCTTGTGATTCACACAACTTAGTGTGTTATATTGCAAATGTTGTGGAGGAGGTGCCTCTTTGGCTTTCTTTACCTTAATGAGGGAAATAAACCACATATACTCCTTAAAAAACGCTTTAAGAAATCAGCTAAGAACCTAATGGTATCACCAATAAAAACAACCACCAAAACTAATCAATCAAAATCCTAGCCACCAATAAAATGAACCTATGATAAAGTCAACAACCTAAGCATGCATAGGAATGGATCTTGAGATGGGAATCTATGTTAGCTAACCAAAGAAAATATTTTTGTGATTTTTATTTTTAATTCTTAATACAATCTTATTTACATATATAGCAAAAAAGCTGAAAATTATATTTCACATAGGGGTGGCAATTTGGGTTAGTCGTGTCATTTTTAGGTCGCGTTGATTTTTATTCGAGTATAAGTTTTGGGTACTTTTAAATCTATACAAGCTAATCGTGTCAAGTTCGGGTCATTTCGGATTATTACCATAAACGGGTTACCGTGTCAAAAATTATCAGCCCTAATTTCACACATAAGAAATATATAATATCTCAAAAGTGGTATATGTATATATAAAAATCTCTAAAATATCACATATATATATATCAATGATACACACATAGTAATGGACAAATATGTGAGGAGATAAAACTTACCAAATAAATCCTAAAACAGCAAAAGGTTTATGGAATAATGATTTAAAAGGTAAAAAACTCCAAAATCCTCGTTCGAACCAGGGTGGCCTCGTTTCAACGAGATCTTGTTTGAACTAGATAGACCCTCATTTGAATGACAAAAAAGGATTATCTCCCAGAAAAAAAAACACTCAACCTTATAACAAAAAAAAATAAAAACAAAAGAAAACAAAATCATGACACTTATCATCGAATGATATTAAACATGGATACCCCATGTGTGTAACCTACATAGAATGAGAATGGTCCTAAGAACATGAAAGAAATAGCGAATTTCATAGAAACTACACATGAACCTCCAATCCAACCTAGAAATAATCAATTAAAAGAGTTAACCTTATTACGACAAATATTTATTTTAGGTTCACTTCGATAATGACCTAAAGCTAACCATATGCTTTAAGCACTCCAATAAGGCCAAAGCAAATCACATACTAGACGAGATTGTGCAAACGCTAGTTGATTTCTCAGCAATTCAAACATACATATCAATTAAATCACTTAAGCAACCATATGCGAACATCTAAATACGTGAGGTTATTTTCTATTCACATTCCAACAAATTGACGCTCAGTCCCACACCATTTGGTAAATTATCTTATACTCATTCAAAAAAATCACCATGACATAAAGAGCATCATTTCGTATGGCAAGAACGTAGTAAGACATTATGTATTTTTTGGTGAACATCAAAATACATAATGTCTTACTACATTCTTGTCATACGAAATGATTAGAATTATAGATTGACAATGAATCATTATAATTTTAACAAAAAATCAATACTAGATTTAAGCATGTAATTAGATAGACGTTTGACCCCCAAGGTCCTCGTCTGTTGGGAGGAATTGTACTGAGAGTTGTATTGATATAGAAGAATGATCAGAATGACAATGAGTCGGCCACTCTACTTTTTAATTAATCATTTTCACATCTAACCCAACAGGAAAATGAACCCATAAAGATACAACAGACGGATTTTTAAAAAAACAAAAAAGGATAGCTTTAGGTACGTAGAGTTAAAGAGAGGTGTAGTTAGCTTGAAATTAGATAGGTAGCACAAAGCAAGTATATAAGGTGCAACAAAAGACAGATGCAATAACAAGGCTCAAATTTCATTAAAACTAACTTCCATTACAGCTTCTGATTGGTAAAAGAGTAGTGGGTTCGAGATAGAACCCCTACTAAAGATATACACGAAAAAGACAATCCAATTAATTTCAAGCACGTTCGCCCCTAATACGACGGGCCAGCTGGATATCCTTGGGCATAATGGTAACACGCTTGGCGTGAATGGCGCAGAGATTGGTGTCCTCAAAGAGACCAACAAGGTAGGCCTCAGCAGCCTCCTGTAGAGCAGCAACGGCAGAGCTTTGGAAACGGAGGTCAGTTTTGAAGTCCTGGGCAATCTCACGGACTAGACGTTGGAATGGGAGTTTCCGGATGAGGAGTTCTGTGGATTTCTGGTACTTTCTGATCTCACGGAGTGCAACAGTTCCGGGACGGAAACGGTGGGGCTTCTTCACACCTCCGGTGGCTGGGGCGGACTTGCGGGCAGCTTTTGTGGCCAGTTGTTTCCTAGGGGCCTTGCCTCCGGTGGACTTGCGGGCAGTTTGCTTGGTACGGGCCATTGTAAAAAAGAATAGGAATTGCTTACTGGTTGAAGAGTTTAATTTGCTGCTGTTGGGATGTTGAGAATTGAGGTGTTTGGGGGGTCTCTTTTATAGGAGTAGGGTTTTGAAATTTGTAGCGGGAGGGTGGATATCAGCGATTGATGTGTATTAGATGGGGATCGATGACGTGGGTGATTGTGGCGGTTGATTCGTGTGTCTTTTACCATGTTATCAACGGTTGTGCGTGTTTGGAAGGGCATTTTTCCCGATTCATGACATGGCCGTCATATTTCAAACATATGTGGAGAAACAAATATATTTTTCTTGCTTTCAATGTTACGAGTCTAAAAAAAGTTTGATGCCTTTCAGATATTAGATTTTATGATATTTTGGGTTTTGATTAATTAATATTATTGATGGAAACTCATTTTATTTATAAAAATGAGTTCCCATCAGCATTGATCAATCAAAATTTAAGACATTAAAATGTTTGATAACTCAAAGACATCTATTTTTTATCCATGGCAATGCTTCCTTCCACATTTTTTGGGTTTGGAAATTTTTGGGGTTACAATAATAAAAAGGTGTTTGAATTGTTTCAAAAGAAGTTTTGTTTTTTTTTTATTTTTTACGTCAGATCACGCTTAAATTTTGTATGTGTTAGATACTTTTACCAAATAGTTAGAAGTTTGTCCCCATGAATAAAATTGCCTTGGACGGTAGAACTTTATGGCGAAATCAAAAATTTCCAAGTCCTCATAATTGAAGAAAAATTATATCAATATTAGAATGATTTTTTTGAAGTCTATTTCTGTAACACCCCGTATTTTTGACGATTTAAATAATTATGTGATTAATTATTATTATGAGAATAAATATGCGATTAATTATTGTTGTTGGATTAATTAAATTAAAATGTGAGAAATTAATTTGTTATTAATCCGGATTAAAATAATTATTAACTAGCATGCCAAGGGTTAGTACTTATTGTTGTGAACTATTAAATATTACTGTGTGATGTGTAATATGGATTTATGATAATTGATAAATTGTCGGAAGTGAGAAATACGGCAGTTTAGTAATTTAAGTCTAACATGCGTGTGAGTCGTGTCGGGACAAATTAAATGTAATACCCCGTAATTTTAATGACTTTTAGAATGGGTTATATTTTAAATTAATGGATTAATTAGATTTTCTTATTAATTAATTCATTCGGGTTTATCCGGACGGTGGATATTAAAATGGATGATTCTGAATATTACTTAAAGATATTTAGGTAATATATGAAATGTGATGTCATTGAGATGACCGTATGATATAAATTCGGTAATTTATATTTTTTAGTTAGACGCGGTATGGGACGTGTCGGGACTAGTTTAGTAAATTAAAAAGGGAAATTTATTTTCTATCAACCTAATAGTCATTTCGACTGCGTAGTTGCGTCCGGAAGGTTCGAAATAGTCAGAAAAGTCTATTTGGATGTTAATTTTGAGTCTCGGGTCATTTGGGAATGAATAGACAACCCGAAAGGGCATTTTGGTCATTTTTCAAGGGGGGATGAATAGTGATTTCGGATTTGGGATCATTATAAGAATAGGCAGATTAAGTGAATGGGAGTTATTCATCTCCTCTTCACAAATAAGAGCAGCCATCTTCTTAGAGTGAGAGTAAGAGTGCTTGGGAAGGAGGAGAACTAGAACCAAGGTTCATCACCACCAACCACCACCGGAGTTTGACCGGAGAAGGGACAACCAACTGAGATAATCTACACCAAAGGATCAGACCTACACTAAAGGCAAGTGTTTAATAATAGCAATTTAAGTTTGTATATTGTCCATGTTAGAATAGTATGAAAAGAGAAGATTATTCATATTTGGAAGAGATAATGGATCATTAAATGGATTTCTGGAAAACTGAAATGATATAGGAATTTAACTCATGTGTTAGGATATTAATAATCCACGAATTAGTCATGAATCTGTTGAAGAAATGATGGAAACCATTGATGTGTTCTTGAAGAGGTTATGTTAATAAATTTCTAGGAATAAGGAGATAAACATGCTTTTTAATCCAATCCTTTGATGATTCTAGGATGTTTAGAGTATTGGAAATCGCTCATATATGTTGATATATCATGTAGTAAAGTTTATAAGTCATTTGGGATGTTTAGATGAAGGTTTAAATGATCAAAAGTTGATAAACCCGTAGTTACAGAAAATGCAGAAAATCAGGCCTGGACTTGAGGGATCGATCGATCGACCCCTACCTTCGATCGATCGACCTCCCCTGATTAAGTAAAGTTGTTTCTTTTTAAATGTTGATTCTTATCCCGAAACTTTTATGGATCTTTGGTGATTATTATTTGAATATTTTGGGACTTAGAAAATATCAGTAAACCCTTGTTAAGATTTGAATTAATTGGATTTAGATTCAAATGATTTAAATGATGAAAATTATATCGAATGGAATTTCGGTTTCTAGATTCGTTTGTTAATTTTCGTATGGTAATGTATGAGGATTTAAGATAGGACCAGTAGGGGTGATTTTATATAATACCTAGGTATCCTTAAGTTTACAAGAGGGTTTAATCCTAAGTGAAAAATACGTGTTTATAAGAGATTTGAAACTATCGGTTTTAACCGTAATTAAAAGGAGAATTAAATTCGTAGTAGTTCGGGAGAAATAAAGGTTATGGACCAATAGGAAATTAGTGACTTATTACTGATTATAAGATGAGAGAAATCCTAATTAAATCTTATGAGATGGGAGCTTAGAATACATTTGGTTGAAAGAGGGTATGAGGTTATCCCGATCGCATAGTTGAAGTTTTCGGACCTCCTCGATCGACAAAGTTAAGTAATAGTGTATTGGAGGGGTTCCTTGTTTGGATTTCGCTTTGCGAGACGCTCCGCGCATGAACCTTAACGACGTCGGGAGTGGAGGGATGTCATAGGATGCGGGGATAATTAAATATGTTATATTAATACGTGGAATTTAAAAGAGATATAATACTACGTATGGAAAATATCTTAGGGAAGTGATAATTACCTTATTGATATTATATTATAGGTATGATAATACCTATTTGATTGATTAATGATTTATGTGTATGACATACCTAGCTTACTTGCTATCGGTGGGAGGTTTACGCGTGAGGGCAGTCATATCCTGATGAATCCATGGGATCTTTGAATTGTCGCTTGAGAACATAGGTCTATGAAAGACTTATCCGGGAGTTGATAAGTCCGCTGACTGTGGGTGCGTAGGTATGTGCGTGACCCATGGATACGAGAACTATGTTCGCCTCCAATTTGTTTGTTGTTGTTTGTGGTTCGTGGAATCTTACCGAACCTTTAGTCCCCGATTCGGCGACCTGCGATAATGGGACATGATAGCAGAGTAATGCATTTGTACCGCAGCTGTGACTCGGGGTGCCGTATTATATATGAATATATATATATAATGAATTAAATGATTAAATGGATATATTGTGGTTAGATCTATCTACGGTGATAATTGTAGATAACGGTGAATAAAATATGTTAATGGAATTTAGTTAATAAATGTTTATGCTTTTAGAATTCAAAAGCTTAACTCATGCTAATGAGAAATGATTCAGATTAATGAATAATGATTCAAAAGCTTAACTCATGCTTCGTATGATACATGGATTTGGCATTCTTTATTTGGCCGGCTTGGTGCGTGTAATGACTTAAATGTATTGGTTAAATCAACGGTATTTGATGAATTCTTGGAAGGCAACACAACTCCAATCCAATATGAAATAAATGGGGACACTTATGACATGGGTTATTACCTATTCAATGATATATACCCACCATTAGCAACCATTGTTAAGAGTTTCAAACTACCAGCAACTCATAAATAAAGTGTGTTTGTCAAATTTCATGAAGGAGGGGGTAAAGATGTTGAGCACACATTTAGAATACTACAACAAAAGTTTCATTTCATAAGAACCCGACGAGGTTCTGGCAATATAATGATCTGAAGTAATTATGAAAGCGCGTATAATATTGCATAGCATGATACAAGAGGATGAACAACGGGATCCTAATTGGCGTATTAAGTTTGATCCTACAGTTCCAATGCCACCAATCGGTTGAGATAGTCTCGCTAATGCATATCAGTACAAAGTGCATGAGGCAAAGATGTACAACAAAGAAAAAAACAATCAACTAAAGGATAACCTTATGGGACATGTCTCCCCGCAAGTGTCTGATTTGTTTGTGTTTCATGAAGTTGTAATTGAATTGGAGTGAAGTGAGAGGTCCCATGAAAATGATAACATTCTTATCCCTGAAAGTTGGGATTGGATTTCATGTTTTCTTAGTACATCCAACTTCGTATTGAGTTCGCCTTGGCTTACCTTGTGCTGCTACAAAAAACTCTTTGTTCAATTCAATAAAACTCCTTGAATTCTGAATTAGTACGGTGTAAGTTTGTAAACTTTTAGAAAATGTCTTGCATTTAGCTCTCAATTTTTCAACCTTACGCCCTTATGGTCGTTCCAATAGGGTACACATTACTTCAAAGCCCTCATCCACTCAATTCATGGATGAGCGGGTGTGTTTGTTAAATAAAATTTATTGGAATCCCTTAAAATTTCATAGCAATGATCATACGGAAATTTACACCCACTCTCACTTCTAAAATCATAGAGAGCACGTTGAATCTAATCATAAATAAATTTGAAAGGTTTAAATGCATTATTACCACATGATGTAAAAAAAAAGAAGCATGTACTAAATTAAAATTTATATATCATTTTACAAACACACATTTTACAATTCATTCATTGTTCGAGAGAAAGCAAGTTGAAAATTACCTATTTTAGAAACTTTTGGCCCCCAACAATTAAATCCTGTTTTTGTCAAAAAGATCGCCATGGGATAATACATTTTCAACATATTGACAGCCTCGAACACGTCAGTTTCTGACAGTAGATTTACAATGAACCTTTAGAATTATAACGAATATTCAATCCCATATTAAGCGTGTAACTAATTAAGCATTTATGATTACAATTGGAATAGCCTATTGATCTAGCCCCAATCTCGATCAGAATTAAAATAAATTGTTGTCAATCCAAACCCACTAGAAAAATAAACCCTTAAACCAGAGGAAAATGAGCGAGTTGTTTGCCGATATAGGTCCTGCATGAAACCAAATATATCGATCCGCATAAGTGCTACCAGCTATTAAGAATGTTGAAGGACATTTAGTTGGTAATATAATTCGGTGTAATTCCGAAGATTACTTCACAACTGCCCTAAACAAATACAGATTTACAAGTACAAATATGAAATCCGCATTGGGCCACACAGCAGAACAAGGCGTCCAAATGTCAGTGCGTGGTGTATGAACAATACTAACAACAACTTAGATGGCACCAAACAACTAAAGAAGCAGTTAATATAGACATAGAAACAGAATAAAAATCGTAAATGCTAACTAGTAGACAGAAGACTATGATTTAAAAGATAACGAGAGCCAAGTTTCATTCAAACACGCTTCCATTACAGCTTTTGAGAGTGGGTACGAGATAGAACCCCTGATAAAGATATACACTGAAAACACAACATAATCATCAAACATCAAGCACGTTCCCCCCTAATACGGCGGGCCAGCTGGATATCCTTAGGCATAATGGTAACACGCTTGGCGTGAATCGCACAGAGATTGGTGTCCTCAAAGAGACCAACGAGGTAGGCCTCAGCCGCCTCCTGTAGAGCAGCAACGGCAGAGCTTTGGAATCGGAGGTCAGTTTTGAAGTCCTGGGCAATCTCACGGACTAGACGCTGGAATGGGAGTTTGCGGATGAGGAGTTCTGTGGATTTCTGGTATTTCCTGATCTCACGGAGTGCAACAGTTCCGGGACGGAAACGGTGGGGCTTCTTCACACCTCCGGTGGCTGGGGCGGACTTGCGGGCGGCTTTGGTGGCCAGTTGTTTCCTAGGGGCCTTGCCTCCGGTCGACTTGCGGGCGGTTTGCTTGGTACGGGCCATTGAATTTGAAGAGAGAGAAGAATACTAATTACCTGTATTTGGGTTGAGTGATGGGTGATGAACAAGGAATTGGCGGTTTGTTTATAAAGGAGAGTTTTGAAATTTGTGGCGGGAGGATGGGGGGATCCTAGGCCTTCATTCTGTAATTGGTATGGTCGGTTGATGTTGGAGTTCACGCGGATTGATGAACTGATTGGGTTTTTCCCCCTTATATCGAATCTACGCATCCACGTGTTGGTTAAATATTGAAGAAGTTATAGAATGATTCGTAAAAAAACTTAAAACTAATATACTCACTAGAGTATCTCCATCAAAGTATTTAAAAATAGGTGCTAAATTACTCATTAACATGTTTAGATTATATCATAAATTATTTATAAGATGCATCTCAAATGCTTGATGATACTTTGGGCAATTTACATTTAGGTCCCTTGGTAACAATTTTTAAACATTTAAGGACAATTTACAATTAGGTCCACTTGGTATGTCACTAGCGTGGACTTGTACAAGAAGAGAATTAGTGGACCTAAATGTTTAAAATTTGTCAAAATTACTTTAGTGTTTAAAATTTGTTTGCGAGGGACCTAAGAGTACTTTCTCCTACTTTTTTATTCATCAAAAATATATTTGGTCGGTACTTTTTAAGCTTGGCATAATAGTTTTTTATGAACAAAATTATTCATAATCCGACCATATAATTTGTTTGGAGCCCATATTCTTTGTGAGTGGATTTAAATGGTTTATGAGAACCACGCGGATTTAATATCGAGTCTTGGGAGGTCAAAACATACATTAAATCCAAAGTCACAAACAATTGATGTAGAAATTTTTCGTAGTCCATCATTCTTAAATTCAACTACAGCAAGCTCCCACAATAAGGATGCTTCACCGAATAGTGGACAAAACTTTATGCGACCCGAGGGATGACAAAATATTAACTCAAATAAAGGAAAGAAAATAAAGAAGAAAAGTCGATTTTGTGTCTGAAAAGTACCAATGAAACACTTAAATATTGAATATTGAACGTTGCTTGATATATATGTTATTTGGACAGGTTTAATATGTTGTAACATGTACAAATATACTACTAGGTAATGGCAGTGGCCATACTGCTCAACAACCATTTTTAATTCTTCCCATATTTGTCATAAACTTTGATCGTGATAAGTCATGAAAAATGAAAATTTTCATGAACTTGTCATGATCAAAGTTCATGACAATTTTTTATTTGTCGCGGACTTATCACGAACTTTGACCCTGACAAGTCCGTGATAATTACCTTTATCACCCCCAAACTTGTCATGGTCTTTGATTGTGAAAAGTTTGCCTTGTCACAATTTTTTACCATAATAAGGTGGCAGTTTTGTTGTAGTGGACCTCGATTTGAAGGTTGTCAAACTTGGCACTGAGCTGGGCTAAGACGGTCATCAGATTGGGATACACATTCGGTGCTTGTTCGCCATTCTCCATGAAGAGCTCGCGAAGGTAAGTCCCAAACTTGGATGAGGTAGTAGAAGAACCGGTGGATCTTCGGGGCGGTTTGACGGAAGACCAAAGCCAATAGGGAGCTAGACTAAAATCGGGTATGCGATCGACCTGAGAGGGAAAATGGTTCGAATTTATTTTTCAAAGGAGGGAGAAAATTTTGGGTATTTCAGAAGGAGGAGAAAACTATTTTTGGTATTTTTAGAAAATAAGGGAAAAGGGAGAGGATTCTCAGCATGATTATTATTAATGTTATTATTAGGTTCTTACGTGTATTAGGTTTGCCTAAATGCAGAAAAATACTGAAGAGGACCCGAGATTGGGAAAATAGGGTTTGAAAATATGTAAGACACGATTTGACTTGTTTCCAGGTTCACAAATGGGGTTCTGTTTTGAAAAAAATGAGAAATCACGCAAAAATTCAGACGGTATGTCGACTCGAAATTTCGATAGAGTTTCGCATGGTAACTGGCAAACTAAATATGAGTGCCCTAGGTTTGACACCTATATGAGGTTTATGAAATTATTGAGTTAGTGGAAGGGTTTCCCCCTCTGACATGACTTCCACGATATACTTCTTGCCTACAAGGTCAATCATTCATCGGTATGTGTGGACGAGCCATTGGATATACCTAAGTGCAAGTGAATTGCCTCAGTATATATCTCGTGGGAACAGTACGTGTGAGAAAGAATTCGATATACTTAACGTACATGAATGAGTTCCTTATTATATACCTCATGTCGTGAGTTCGGTCAAGTGGTACGATGCCGGAGGGGTGGGGGGGGGGGGACCTTTCGATATACATCAAAGGTACGAGGCCAATGGAATGTGAGAGTCATATCGCTTAGGCTAATTGTGACCCACAAGACCAGTGCCCATCACAAAGTGAACCCTCAGTAGAAAACAAAACTTTGGTCAATTTAGCTATACTCTTGGTGATGTAGTGTGCAAAAATGCATGAGTCTTAATTAATTATGAACAAAGAGTATATTTTATCATTTTTATTGTCATGATGAGTAAAGGGAATCCTACACTGATGGGGAGCATATACAAGTATTATGGAAAATAAATCTAGCATGGAGACTATACTACGCATGGATACATGTCAGCGAGTAGGTGACATGAGAATATACAAATGAGTGCGTGGTGTGGTGAGCCTATACATGGATCAACTACAATTAATGTGTGATATGTCTAAGTGAGCATGGAGATATATACAAGTGTGTAAAGTGTGGTTATGTGTTATTGAAGCCTAAGAATGGATATTCTAAGTGGTGTGTAAAGCATGCGAGTGTAAAGTGAAGCTAAGTCTAAGTGTGAAGCGTATAAGTGAGTGGGAAATGATATATATACATGAGAAAGATATACATAAAGGTAAATAGAGGAGAAAAGGTAACATACATGTATGTGCATATGCACACATACATAAAAGAATAACGCCCATGCAAAAATAGAGTTTAATACACTTAAAATGTTGTCCCTAGCAGAGTCACCATTGTGATCATCCCGAGGGGTCTGTCCAGGGGGTCCGGGGGAATTGCATCTCCTAAGGTGGATCCCTCCTTCCTTCCCCTTTTTCCGATGTGCGCGCGAGATTGCATAGGCAAAAGAAATATTGTCGCCTTGAGAGAAAGACATCAAGGACAATACGGATGCTCGCAAAACCAAGTAGTTCAAGGCTAAGTTACGGAACGGGAAGGTGTTAGGCACCCATCCTACCCTTTCGGCCTCTCATGGACATGTGTTAATCTTCTCCTGTAGAACTTCGTGATGTGTGTGCTCATGTGCATAATAAAAATGGCAGATAGAATCGATCGACTCGTGTCATGGATAAAGGCGAAGCGAGGTCATCCTTAAGAGTGTTCCTAAAATAGCAATAAAAAAATATAATGTAAGTGTTTATCAATTCACAAATCGTTATAGAAGAACGATTGTGTATATCGGGCAAGACGCAAGCATATATATATATATATATATATATATATATCATGAATATATGATGATAATAATGTAATAAATATATGTGGAAGGATTCGGATCTAGGGATTTACCTAAGACGCCTATATAGCCCGAGAGGTCATCAAAGTTCACGTATTTCGATGAGAATACAAGGTGGGGTTTAACCCATAAATCCAGTCGGGGACTTTATTATATATGTGCGTGTGTGTGTAGAAAAAGGCATTTTAGTGTGAGAAAATGTGATGAGAAATTCCCATTTAGAATTTACAATTGAACCCTCTTTTTCTTGTTTTTGGGTTTTTTAATAAAAATAAAGTATGTGTGAATATTAATAATAAAAAGTTTGAAGTTAAGATATGTGATGTAATGAAGTAAATTACCAAAGCAAAAATGAAGTAACTAATGGAAAAATAAGAGAATTTAAAGACAAAGGGGAAGATTTAGACCTTCTTATGAAGACTTGAAGTAGTTCTTAATTGTAGTTGCACTGATCTCAAGATAAAATGATGGTGGTTTGAGGAGGTGGGTGGGAATTTACTCAAAAGAGTATGAAAAGGATGGAAGGAATGTGAGAAATGGGCATTTAAGGAAATAACAACTCTGAATTCGAGGGAATTTTATGTAAGAGAGATGTTCAGGGGTTCTGAGGTGTGTTTCAAAGTGAGATCATAGCCTCTATTGATAGGGCCGAGGAGAGTGCCGATCGGCATGGTCCTTGACCTGCCTATCGGCATAAAACTCCAAACACACTATCGATAGACAGGGTCCTGGGTTGCAAATTGGCAGTCTGAGGCAAGTTTTTTTAGAAAAATGGTCGTAAAACGCGAACCGTAAGTCAGAATTGCGCATAGGGGCGAACAGTTGGAAAGGGTATTTAGAGCCCTTTGAGAATCCATTGAGCCACGCCTAGGTTAGAGAGTTGATCGAAGTAAAACGGGGCCCAAAGCGCCCGTTGGTCTCTAGATAGGAGATTCCCAGAGGAAAACGGACCGTGGTGGTAATATGAAGTGTTTGGATTCAAGGATGACTGTTGAGAACTCCAATCTACAATAGAGTTATATCTTGACCATAATAGTCGGGAATCCTTATTTATCTCGACTTTTTATTTATGTTGATTTATGTCTTTATTATTCATGTTTTAATTGTTGGGTTGTTAATATGTGTTAATGATTCCCTTAGAATTATGGACAACATGAAATACCAACCGGACGTAAATTACGTAAATGCTAAATGTGAATAATTCATAATTATTTTGAATTGTGGAAATTAATATGTGTGGTTAGAGAATAAAAAAATTGAGTATTCTTTTTTCATAACGATCAGGGGTATTTAAAATTTGTTATTTATTACACATTTTCTTAATATATTAAAATAAGGATATCTCGTTATTTTTGGAAATATATCAAATGTCCTAGATTTTTCAAATTAATTAAAAATTGGACACATTTTTTTATAACCCTCACAAATATTTTTAAATTACTACGTGGGAGAGGAAATTTTGCAAGAGAAAATCCCATAGTCTCCATCAACGATTTGTAAACCTTCAATAATAAGTATGTCCTCCAACGTGGAATGTTAATTATTGTGGTAGTCGACATAAATTTCCTTAAGGATAATTTAGGATTTATTATTCACATAGGCGTCCCTAAAGAAGGAGTTTATGTGATATGAGATAATCTAAAATTAGTTGGTCATATACATTTAGACGTTAAATAATGATAGGTTATCCAAAGAGGAATGCTATGATTTTATGGTACCAAAGTGTCGGCTATTTAATTTTATTTAACATAGGTTTTTTCTAGATAATAAAATTAAAAGGAATAAGCCTACCTATTTTTTGGGGAAAGTTGGTTCTCTAAATAGGAATACTATTCAAATAGTAATCGGGATACCGACGAATTCTTTTAAAATTGATAGTGGGAACATTAATTTTAATTTAGAATTCAAAAAGTTTTATGCTCTAAAATAATTCATTTTATTATGTGATTCTAAGTATTAAGATGGGAAGATCTTTCAATCCACTTGTTGTCATTCTCAAGAAAAATAAATTAACTAGACCTAATTACATTGACTGAAAAATGAATTTAGATATTATGTTGACTGTTGAAGGGTACAAGTTTGTGCTCTATGAGATTTGCCCTAAGAAACTTGGTGAGGGGGCGATCGAAACGGAAACCTATGAATTAATATTAATGGATCAAGGTTAAGGAGATGGGTGTTACATATGGACCATGCATATGACATGGTGTTAAACCTCAAAGATATGTTTGGGGATAAAAATTGTGCTGCAAGGTAGGTTTTCATGAAAGAACTCATGAACATAAACATGGCTGAAGGGACCCCAGTGAGGGAACATGTTTTAAGAATAATGTCTCTTCTCAACGAGCTTGAAATCCTTGGAGAAAAAATTGATGGGGAAACCCATGTCGATATTGTTCTCCAATCACTGCTTAAGTCCTTTTAAGTAGTTCTGCCTAAATTACAACATGAACAAACTTTCTTACTCTTTGGCGAAACTACTTAAAGAACTACAAGCAACTGAGGGTCTAATAAAGAAGTTAGTAAGTGATTTTTTTATTGAGAAATGTTATACTTCTAAGCCTATGGGCAAGAATAAAAAGAAGAAGAAGAAGGCTGAAAAACAGGTTATGATCCCTCAGTCAGGACCTTAGGGAGGTGTTAAAAATCCCTAGGTCAAGTGTTTCCACTATAAGCAATCAGGACATTGGAAGAAGAATTGTTCGATTTTCCGCAATAAATAGAACAATGCACATAAATTCCATTTATTTGTTATTGAATCATGTTTTGTGGTTCGTACTACCGGTACCTAGTATGTAGATATGGGAGCCATTAATCACATATTCAATTCTTTATAGGGGTTCCAGGAAACCATACGGCTAAGTGATGGAGAGATTTATCTAACTATGGGATATGCTATGAAAATAACAGTAGTTGTTGTGGGAGAGGTTCATTTAAGCTTTAATAATGATAGCAGTTTACTTTTAAAAGATTGACTTTATGCACCTTTTATTAGAAGGAATTTGATTTCAGTTTCCTGTTTGGCCTTTTATGGATATTCAGTTTCTTTCAATAAACTAGCAGTTAATAAGAAAAATAAATATTTTATTTATTTTGGTACATTAGTTGATAATATTTATATTGTTAATCCTAACTCTCCCACACAACAAATTAGTATTTTGCATAATGCAATTGGAGAAAATTTAAAGAGAAATGAACCCTCCTTAGTGAACCAAAATTATCTTTGACAGTTATGCCTAGGTCATATTAATCTAAAAAGGATTCATAGACTGGTATCAAGTGGGCAATTGAGCTCACTAGAAATGGAGGCACTTTCAGTTTGTAAATCCTGTTTAGAAGGTAAAATGATCAAGAGGCCTTTCTTGTCCAAGGGATATAGAGCCAAATAACTATTGGAATTTGTACATTCAGATCTATGTGGACTGATGACAACACGAGAAAGAGGGAGCTTTGAGTATTTTATGACTTTTATAAATGATTACTCAAGGTTACCTAATGCACCCTAAGTTCGAAGCCTTTGAGAAATTCAAAGTTTACAAGGCAGAAGTGGATAAGCATTAAGGCAAAATTATCAAGACATTATGATCTGATTGTGGTGACGAGTAACTACTATGGGAGTTTAGGTAATATATAGAAAGATCAAGGTATAACATCCCAATTATCTGCACTCGGTATGCCTCGGCAAAATAATGTAGCAGAAAAGAGGAATAGGAATCTTTTAGATATGATTAAGTCCATGTTGATTTATACAGATCTCTAAAAGGATTATGCGCAAGCCTAATATGAAATATATTTGAATATGGGGCAGTCCAACACATGTGCTAAAGAGAGATCATAGTAAGTTGGAATCAAGATCAGAAGTTTGTTCCTTTATAAGTATCCTAAGGAAACTAAGGGTTATTTATTCTATGATCCTAAGGATCAGAAGGTCATTGTTAGCACCAATGCCCGATTCTTAGAGGAGGATTATATGATGGATCAGAAACTCATAAGTAAAATTATTCTTAAAGAGTTGCGAGGGAACCAATAATATTCTTTCACACCACTAATAAAGGATGAAATAACACAACGCGTTAACTTTAGTACTACCTCGTTATAGTGGGAGGGTTGTACATCAACCTGAACGGTTTATATTTTTGGGAGTGTCTTATGACAAGGTCCCTGGTGAACTCGATCCCTATAACTACAACGAGGCTATTCAAGATAAAGATGAAGAACTTTGACTTAAAGCTATGAATTCTAAGATGGAATCTATGTATTCCAATCAGGTCTAAAATCTTGTAGATCCACCCAAAGGGATGAAACCCATAGGATGCAAGTAGGTATATAAGAAGAAAAGAGGGCTGGACGGGAAGGTTGAGACCTTTAAGGCACGACTTATTATGAAAGGATTTACTTACAGAGATGGCATCGATTATGAAGAAGCCTTCTCACCGGTAGCTATGATGAAGTCCATCTGAATTCACTTATCCATTGTTGCTCATTTTAATTATGAAATTTGAAAAATGGACTTCAAGATTTCACTCCTTAATAAGAATCTTGACGTGTGTATACATACGATGTAGCCAGACGATTCTATTGCCCAATGCCAAAAGCATAAATGATTTAAGATTAAGAAGTCTATTTATGGACTTAATCAAGCATTTGGAACTTAGAACATTTGTTTTAATCATGAAATAAAATCTTTTGGTTTTGATCAATGTCTAAATGAGTCTTATGTGTATAAGAAATGCAATTGAAATGTAGTGGTGTTTTTAGTATTATATGCATATGACATTCTTCTCATTGGAAATGATGTTGGAGTGTTATCTCCGATTAGAGTGTGGTTGTTCAACCAATTCGATATGAAAGACTTAAGATAAGCTAGTCACATCCTTGGGATCAAGCTTATGCGAGATCACAAGAATACGACGTTTGGTTTATCACAAGCAACTTATATCGATTCCATTCTTGACAGGTTTAGCATGAAAGATTCCAAGAAAGGGTTCCTCCCTTTCAGATATGGAATATCTTTTTCCAAGGATCAATGTCTTAAGACACTTGATAAGATAGAGAAGATAAAAGGTATCCCTTATGCTTCGGCAGTTGGGAGCCTTATGTATGATATGTTATGCACTAAACCTGATATATGCTTTGTTGTTGGCATGGGTAGTAGATATCAGTCTAACCCTGGGCAAGAACACTGGACGGTGGTAAAGCATATACTCAAGTACCTGAAAAGAACACGAGATTATATGCTAGTTTACCAGGTAGAGAGTTTAGTACCTATTGGGTACACCGACTTAGATTTTTAGTCTGATAAAGATTCCAGAAGGTCTACCTCTAGATATGTGTTCACCCTAGGAGGTGGAACCATTTGTTGGAGGAGTACCAAACAATCCTACATTGCTGATTCCACCGTGGAATGTGAATATGTGGCGGACTCTGAGGCATCCAAGGAAGCAGTATGGCATGGAAACTTCCTAATAGATCTAGGAGTGGTACCCTTACTTCAATCGACTATTACACTTTATTGTGATAATAACGGTGCATTTTCTAACTCAAAGGAACCCATGAGCCATAATAGAGATAAACACATTAAGTGTAGGTATCATCTCATTCAAAAAGTTGTGCAGTAAGATGATGTCACAATTATGAAGATTGCATAAGAGAACAACCTAGTAGACCCTTTCACTAAGAGCTTACCAACCAAGACTTTCGATAGTCACGTAAAGGGGATGGGAGTGAGATGCATTGCAGCATGGCTTTGAGTCTAAGTAGGAGATTATTAGAGAAGTACACTAAAACCTTGCTTTATGTAATAGTTTTAGTTATGGATTTATTGTTAAAATAAAATCAATTTTTCCTATTTTAATGAGAATTATGTATGGACATAATGTTGCATTATTTAATATATTGCTGATGTATTTTATTCTGCTCAGTAGGTGTTTTGGTGTGTGGAGTACGACTTACATACAGAGGATCAAATCATCAGTTCTTGTAGAATATAAGTTTTATCATTCATAATCTTAGATGAAACTGGACACACCATCAGTAGGGCTATAGCACAATATTTTAGTAGGTCTATCTTGATTACGGGTAATTGTATAGTTTCAACTTAGTAAACTTCACGTGTATTGAATGGGACCACCTTGAGGTCATTGTCTTTATACTGATTTATAAGACGATGTAAACCTCGTGGTTATTATGTTTATGTAAGTCTCTCAATCCGGATATGATTGATGGACACAAGCACTAGTTATTTATTGATTTAACCTATAGGGTGAGATTCATTATTGGATCGATAATCTTGATAAATTGGGTAATGGTGATTAATGTAGGGTGAAAGTCTTTTATGGATGGAATCAACGTCTCGGTATAGATATTAGTGATACCCCTTTGAGATGCTTATAAGTTTTGTATATGTCAACCCCTGTAGGTGGATTATGTTAATCCGATACTACCAACAAGTTAAGTTGGACCACTCAAGGACTTAAAGAAGTTAATCAAAAAAATTATCAGTAATTTATTTTATTAATGGGTATCTGTAACCTTAATGTGGGGAGAATTAAGTAATTAATAATGAGAAGCTCAAATATAATTTTGAGTTAAGGAGTGGAGTTGCAATGATAATTATTTAGTGGTATTAATTATAATAAAGGGACAGAGATTAGGATCGTGAAAGGATTAGGTTTTCGCAGGCTCATTAGGAGCCACATCCTTATCTCACCTTAGGGTCACTACTGTAGCCTATATATATGCACCTAAAGCTCATTTTTCTTAAGCCATTTGTCACTCTTTGATACTAAAAATACCTAAATTCAGATTTGTGAGAAAGAGAGACATCACAGAGAAAAAGTGAGAAGAGCAGGTGATCACAGAGATATAACCCACACTCCTATCACGCCTATTCGTATCAGGAATATAGTAGAAGATTGTGAGGTTCATCGTGCCTACATTCTTGATCAACTGTCGTCACATACAGTTTGTACTAACATGAGATCAAATTAAAGAGATCTTGAAAGGTAAATTCTAATTCCGTCGTGTAGTATTTCACGCATGTATAATTTTTTTATAGTTCAATCTATACACGTATTCTACAGACCCTTAAACTATCGCTCCAAGAGGTCCAAGACTAAGGTTGATTAAAAGACTAATCTTATACAAATAAGAGAATAATGATACTATAAGAGATCATTCGAAAGAAGTTCATCCGAAAGAAGTTCATCCGAAAGAAGATCATTCAGAAGGAGATCATTCGTAAGAAGCCCCAGAGCTAAACCGCTCGATCAACTACCTCAAAGAAGGAACACAATCACTCAAATGACCTACCATGAAGATCAATTTCAATCGAGAGATATTAAAGGAACATTTTTTAATAGGAGTTATGACTTACATGTATTATCCCTTATTATTGAAATACCTGGAGCTATTTTGTAATAATTCTGAGGCTAAACTGTACCTTCAAAGGACCATATCTGGCAGGAAATGGTAGAGCTCACATGCTCTATTGAACAACCTCATTTATGAAACCTCACAGGGACTTGGTTTGGAGGATTGTGAAAAGGGTAACATTAGGTAAGTAATACTAACATCTTTGGCATACTTGGGTGAAACCTATGTTCAATAAGTTCAACAAATAGCCTCTCGAGTCACCATCAACTGAGGGACCTCGCTCGAGGGACCTCATTTCTAACAATTATTCAAATATCTCTTTTTTTAGTCTCTCATTGATAATTCCAAGTTATTCGAAAGGCTACAATTAGTTGATTAGACAGTTCATCTCATATATCACTGTTCACTGCCTTTTATGACGTCATGTTTCCATACATTTTAAGGACTCAAGAAGGTTGGCACTTGAGTGAGTTTATTCTCTGGACCACTAGAACATTTAAGAGAACGTCCCATCAAACATCACAAAAGATTCCATTACGTTATACTATCACAACAATTAATGCAAAGAGACAATTGAACCCACAAATAATGTTCCTGCAAAAAAAAAAAAAATATCTCATGCATTTAATGTGCTATCTTTACCATTAATGGCACATAACTCTTAGCCTTAAATGAGGTCATATCATTCAATTCGGTCAATGTCGCTCAAATGACCATGCCCTCGTATAAATACTTTTACTTATTTCCTTTAATGAGATGACCTTTTTTCCCTCTAAAAGTTGATATCCATTTTTCTCGAAACACAAGAGTTTATTGTGATTTTACCATTTGGTGATTATACTCTTTGATCTTGAGATCTTAACCGCTTTTGTTTACAAAATATTGACATTCAATGCACACCTGGTTTGCTGCCTTGCCTTTATTATGCCAAGGTGCTTGTTTTTTCTCCCTCCAACCAAGTTTATTGTGGGGATCCATTTTGTTTTATTATAGTCAAATAACATTTATGGTGTAAGGGTTCATTAAATACATACTTTTAGTTAGACCTGTCAAAATACACGATAACCCGTTAACACGACACGACTCGACACGAAATTATAAGTTAATGGGTTTACCCTTATTGGGTTTGGGTCATTAACGGGTTGACACGGTAGACCCGTTAACACTAACGGTTCGGGTTTGGAAATTTACCTGTACCCGTTTTAACCCGTTTCTACCCGTTAACACCCGTTAACACTAACGGGTACTATAGGGTCACCCAACCCGTACCCAATAACAATAACCATTAAAACCCATTATTTCTAAATCTTTAAAGACTAACGGGTGCTATAGGGTCACCCAATCTATACCCAATAAAAATTACAATTAAAATCCATTATTTTTAAAGTATTGAAGACTAACGGGTATTATAGGGTCACCCAACCCGTTACCCATTTCGACCCAAAATGATTCGTTAATATTAATGGGTGTTAACGGTTTGGGTCGTGTACCCGTTAATATTAACGGGTCGTGTTTGGGTATTGTTATTAGACCCGTTAGGCTTAACGGGTCGTGTACGGGTTAAGGGTGTTTTCACCCGTTAACCCGTTAACCCGACCCGTACACGCCCCAAACCGACCCGTTGACAGGTCTACTTTTAGTTTTAAAGACTACTTATTGCATACATTACAATTTTCATTTATTGTGTTAATCTTTATGCATTAATTATCATTCTGAAAAGGGGTGACGCCTCGCTAAATACTAATTGTATTTAAAGAACCCACATCTTACAATCACAAGTTAGTTATTGGCACATGGGGAGAATATTTGCATATCTTCTCCATATGCACGTGCATAAAGGTTGTTGATGTCGTCCAGTCCCATAGTATAGTCCTGCTATAACGGTGTTAGATAACAGAGTGAACTAATGGGGTTAATTTCCCTGTTATTGAAGCCAAAGTCGGCCAATTGGTGAGCTGACCAGTTGCTTTGCCTTGGTCGGCCACATTTTTCGGGTATGTGTAAGGACAAGTGTCTTATTCTGGTTAACTCATGGTCCACCCCATATTTATGGTATACCAATATCCCATAAGACTTTGCTCACTATTGTAGCTATAGAAATATTTCTTGAAGTTTTGGGGATGGTGAATTGAATGAGTGAAGCTTTAGTATCGACATATCGTAGGCTTGGTGTTTGTTGTCTCGTCACTTACTGAGCACATTTACTTGTGAATTTTTGGAAATTATCTGACTGTGTGCTTATGCTATATGTAAAAATCTAGCCGGGTGAACAGTTAATGAGTATTGCGCACGTTCCTTGGGAAGTGGGCGTACAGTTATATCCATATTTTCAAACTTTCACAACACAAATTTCTTGTGCACGATTTTAGAGAGATAAACCTTTCCTTATTTTCCAAACTCCTCCTTCTCTAGTCAATCTCTGCCATTTCTCCTTCCTAACATTCACTCTATATTTTTTTACGATTTGTTGAGTCGTTGTTCATCGTTTGGGACTCTAGGTATGCCTTCGTCCCCTTTCCCCTAGTTTTTAGGATTTTTCTTTAGTTTATTTGCCTTTTGGTTTGCAATTTTTCTGAATACTATTGTTGTTGACGTTAGGTTATTGGCGGTGGTGGTGGATTTTGACGTTTTTAGGTGGATTTTTGAGTAGGTTGGCCTGGAATATATGTCGTTTAGGGGTTTTCTCGGTTTTCTTGCACAATATATTATGCATATTTGTGCCTACATAATATATTCAGTTTGAATCTCTTAGGAAAGCCATATGGATGATTGTGCTTACGTAATATATTATGTATATTTGTCATATCCTCGGTAATTTTCATGCAAATAATTGGTTTATGAGGATTTAGGATACGGTTGTTTCACAAATGACAAAAGGCGCCTCCTTTATCTTGATAATGTGAGAGACCCTTGATATAACCCTTGTTTATGACATTATTTGTGTAGAATAATTCATATTATATCCCTGATTTTTTTTTTATATATATATATATCTTTTTCCTCCGTTATCTATCTGAGCAAAATTGGGGGAGAAGAACTTGAGTAACGACTTAAATTATTTTGTTATATCTTATCATGATTCAACTAATATGCCATTAAGTGTTATATTTCAGGCATTCTGATTTACATATCCGTTGTACAATCTTACCAAATTAAGGTATTGGTCTGTAATTAGTTGAGTAATGTATTTTTCTCTCTTTTATTTTTGGTTTTAGGATGGGAATAGGTAGATTAGCTCTTTTGTACAATAATTTAGGATTTTACTTTTTTTACCCATAAGTATAGATTAGTCAAGGGAATTTTGTCTCCAATATCCAGAGGGGAAGATTGAGAACACACTGTATGGTTGATTTACTTAAGTCTATACCATATAGGAGTTCCAACTAGTTTGGATATGTTGATAAAATTTAGTAGATTATTTTGAGCATCTTCTCCATGGTATTGCAAAGCTTCATAAACAATTCAACCAATCCAAGTCAACCTTCATTGCCTAAAATGGAAGTTAAACAACACACATAGAACACATATTCATGCATTGCAATGTGTGTGTTAAAATATTGTTATATATAATAAAATATTTTTAATATTTTTAGGAATGTTTAAACATTTTAAAGTGATTTTTTAAACATTTAATAAATTGAATTTAAAATATTTTAGGCTTAAAATTTTAATTAATAATTCCCTTTAAAACTTCTTGGGTAGAAAAGTAAATCAACACAAAATAATGTGGTACAAAATGGGATTTTTCAAAGTATCAAGACACGTGTTTTTCTTCCTGTTAGAGAGCAACACGCGTGTGCATTTAAGTGGCCAAAGTTGTGTTTTCTTTGTCTCACATTTCCTAGACTTAATCTCAGCCCTTTGATAAATTGTTATCAACGATCTTATCTGAATCAATCCAAGAGAGATCAACTAGGGCCAATAGGAGTGTGAGGTTGCGCGGTGGGTAAGCGTTGGATTTGAATTTAAACACACGTTTTAATCTTGACTGTTAATTTCCCTCCAACGTCCAGAACCTTCCTCTTCCAGTATAAATAGATACCATATGTTAGACATTTATAGACTTTTGTTATTTTGTCCATCTGAGATAATGAGAATAAAAGAGGGAGAAGAGCGAGAAAAGAGAAAGGGGAGAGAGAGAGAGAGAGAGAGAGAAAGAACATTAGGATTTTCTCCCAAACCAAACTCATACACATTCGTAGCATAACCATATCAGAAAACCACCACACTTGAGAGTTAGAAACTTAGATTTTCTTGAGAATTTGTGAGTATGGTTGTTTGAATAAACCTCTTCAAACTTTATCTCTCTTAGGAGCACGAATCTCAGTGTATTTCTCATATTTCTTCCTAGAAATTGTGAGAAACACTTTGGAGATAAATTTTCACGTAGATCTAGTGTTTTTATACCTTCTCCCATTTGGATCTTGAGTTTTATTGTATATATGTTTAGATCCGTTCTCTCTAATTTCAATATCCTGAAAATGAGACATCAAAATCAGTGTATGTTTTATATCTGAAGGTTTTGTCTCTAAACAAAGTTTTACAGTTTGTGAAACTTGTTTTGTATATATATAAATTTTCTAAACTGAGATTTGTTTTTTGAAAAATTTAACTTCAGATCTGAAATATTAGTTTAAAAAGAAGTATGATTTTCTTGAGAATTGAAACCTTGCATGTCATATAAAATTCTTGTAATTTATAGGACTGTTTATATATTCTTAAGAGTGAAGTGAGTTGCATACTGCATATTAGGCACTTCACAGTCACTACACTCTCACACGAACACATAGAAAAAGGGTTGTTCTTTTGAGAGATTCTGTTTGACTGAGCCACTGGAGCAAGGAGCAAGGAGTTAAACTAAGGAACACACAGGAAGATTAAAAGCGTCAGAATTAGGACACCGTGGAGGAGATTTGCGCTCATTAGGTATATTTTCTATCGTTTAGCTTTAGGATCCTATGTTTGCATGTCATGTGTTTGTAACTCTTCAAATTAATTTGAGTGGATTTTTGGTTATGGCATAGAGGTCACCTCAGGCAGACGATTGACTTGAGCAACTCCAGGCCTCTAGCCAGTAAGGTCGTCTTGTTCTCGACGACGGACCCCAATTTTTCCCATTTTAGGGGCCTAGTGGCAGACGAGCCTTCCTTGCCTATATATATATGAGAAAATGATCAAATCCAAATGAATAAAAACATTAAATTGAATAAAATCCAAATGAACTAAGGCACTAGACGAATACATGTTAACGACACTATAAGAATACTAATCCATATCATCAACCAAACTAAGCATTGTTTCAAATAAATGGAATATTTATTACAAATCTAAAAATTGTTTCAAATTCGGCTTATGTCACAGACTAAGAATTAATGGTTAAACTGAGTAAGATCCAAATTAACATATTCAATAACCAACCCAGCAATTTTGATTTAAATCCACCGAAACTGATCAAATTGATATGAATAAAAGCATTAAACTGTTGTCCGATATTAATAAATCACTGGAAGAATACAAGTTAACGAAATTATAGGAATACTAATCCATATCATCAACCAAACTAAGCATTGTTTCAAATAAATGGAATACTTATCACAAATCTAAAAAAAATTCAAATTCGGGTCAGGTCACGGACTAAGAATTAATGGTTAAACTGAGTAAGAACCAAGTTAACACATTCAATAACTAACCCACCAATTTTGATTCAAATCCACTAGAGTTGATCAAATCCAAATGAATAAAAGCATCACTAGAAGAATACAAGTTAACGACATTATAAGAATATAAATCCATATCATAAACCAAACTAAGCATTGTTTCAAATAATTGTAATACTCATTACAAATCTAAAAGTTGTTTCAAATTTGGGTTATCATCTAAAATGGATTGATATTCTGTAGAATAAGCTAAGTCATCCACACTACTAGTTAGACTCTTTGACGCATGTAGGACGATTGACCATGGCTCATTGTTGATATACTCTGAGTAAACACTTGCTTGACCTTTTACAAAGCACAAACAAACGGCTCATCACTTACATGCTCGTTGCTCTTCAACTTGGACAAGTCAACCATAATCAAATTGGTGCTAAGATCAACTCTAAAAGCATTTTTATTCTCAACTCCTACCCAATCAAGGTAAAACACAACATCTTTGAAGCTTATATAGTCCAATTCAAATATATTTCGAATGACACCATAGTACGTCATTTCAGCTTCAACTAGGTTTTTATCTTTTGTGCTCGCTCAAAAATAAGTAAGAGTCTTGTATGAAATGCCCGAGTTTTGTACATTTGTATTTTTCTCGTACACACTTGCATTGAAAATGTAACCGTTCAATCGATACTTTTTTTATTCGTGTGCCATGAACAACAGTCCAGTGGCTAGACTGGCAAGTCTTGATGCCGCATCACCCGTCTTTAACAGCTGAGATTATAAATAAATTAAATATGTTAGTTTTAATGCTTTCTTCTAATGTGACATTTAATAAGATACTTTTTCATTATAATTACCTCGCATGACACATACAACCTAAATTCGATGTCTGATTGTGCCATCGTTGTTCGTCTTTTATTGTTCTCACATGCATCATATTTTCTGCATTAATCGTGACGAACATATTATGAAACTGATCATGTATAAAAACTAAAATAATGTAAAAAGATAACGAGCTACTTGTACGTGTTGTAAATTCGTTAATTTCACTCGCTTGCCCTCACCTGACCACCTTCATCGATGAACTCATCACTATTATCCACGCTGCTTGGGTCAGGCATGTATTCCCGAGTATATAGTGATGAATCCATGGTGTTGTATTCCTCTTCAATTGATCCTTCAATGTATCGTGTATTCTTGACGTAATGTTTGAAAACTTTCATCAATCTTTCAAATGGATACATCCATCGATATCTAACTAGGCCGCAAAAAAATGCCTCGTCGCATTGGTTTACCAAAAAGTGAACACTTATGTAAAAAAAATGGGGAAAATACTTCTCCAACACACAAATCTCTTTGGTCATTGCTTCTTTTATGGCCGCTATGTGATCTCGATTGACTACCTTATCATATAAAAGTTATAAGTAGATGTTAATTTGCATAATAGCCCTCCGCAAATCCTTGTGCTTGGAGAAACAATGTTTAAACAATAGAGGAACCAATTGCATGATCACATACCAACCGTGGGACTTACACTTATGTAAATCATAGGTAGCATAATTCACAATCCTTTGCAAGTTGGATGAAAAACTAGGTGAAGCCTTCAAATTATATATTGTGTCTCAAACCACCATCCTTTCCTCTCTTGTCAAAGTAAACGCACCCGGAGGGATTATTGTCCTTCCCCTGCTATCTTCTTTCAACCATAGTTGTGGCTTAAGTTTCAACGATTTAAGGTCTTTTCCTACATTTTATCCATACTTTGAATAACTCCCCCCAAGGCATGTGCCCACACGTCCAATGATGTTCTTCTCCGCATGAATCACATCCAATACATGGCACACCGGGTTATTCTTCCAGTAAGTCAAGTAAAATTAAATTAATCTCCAACACCATGCCTTTCTTGTCCCAGTTTCATTCCCAGTTGGGGTCTACTTATGCTTGACATTCTTGAATTTAGGATTCTTACCTGGCATATCAGGGCCACAATTAGAAGAATTACTTTTAATTTTTGAACCCAAAAGTTTTCTCGGAGGTAGCCTATGTTCAACCCCGCCCGGTAAAAAATTATAACCTTTCTCAAATCTAAAACTATGATCGGGGGTAAAAACCTCCTATGACAATCGTATATATTTTTCCCCTATTGATGAGACACAGAGATTCAGTAACCTCTCCACAAATAGGACACCTAAAATAACCATGTACTACACAACAGCATAATGTCCCATAAGGTGGAAAATCATGAATTGCCCACATCGATATAGCTTTCAGCATAAACTCTTCTTTTTTAAAAGAGTCAAATTCTTGCACACCATCTTCCCACAACTCATTTAATTCTTTTACTAGAGGAGCCAAGTAGACATCGATGTCCTCACTTGGTGCCTTTGGCCATCATCGAAAATTCAGGCATCATACATTATGAAGGAGGGAGGTTTAGTGGTGCTAAGGTCATTTACCATACACTCTGATTAGTGCTTAGATTTTCAAATGCATTGAAACCATCTGTTGATATTGCCAAACGAATGTTACGCTATTCTCAAGCAAAATCGAGATACTCATAATTCATCCTCTTCCAAGCTATAGAATCAATAGGATGACCATGACATTATCCTATACTTCTTCCTTAGCATGCCAAGTCATTACCTCCTCTATCCACAGAGCTATGAAAAACCGCTTCAATCTAGGAAAAATGGGAAAATATTTCAACACTTTTTGAGGCACTTTCAAGCTTGTGCCTTCCTTTCCATTAGATTACACATATCTAGCTTCATCGCATACCGAACACCGATCGAGATTTTTGTACTCCTTTTGGTATAGCATGCGGTCATACACACAAGCATGCATTTATTTAAACTTCATTCCCAAACCTTTCAAACTGTTTTTCATAGTAAGATAGCTATTTGGAAGCGTATTCTACTTGGGTAGAAAGCCCTTCACGCAATTCAAAATTCCTGTCATGCTATTGCCAGACAAATCATATTGGGCATTCAAACTATGAAAACCAACCATAGCATGCAAAGCTGTTCGATATTTGTCACGACCAGAGTACAACGATTGGGTTGACTTAAATTTTAAACTTTGGTAGCCGATGTTTTCATAAGCACCTGGCCCTTTTACATCATCCACTTCATGAACTCCACACGCGTCATTAACTAAATCATCTAGCTTATTATGAAGGTTGTTGTGAAGGTTTCTTAGAGATAAAAGGAACTTTCGATTCCCCGTAAAAAATCCAAAATTGATAATTATCTTGCATACCCATCTTAACAAATGTAGTTCAACTGTTTTCAACTCAAATACCTTACCATTCCTGTACTTAGTACACATACACCGGAACTCTTCATCATTACGACATCTCTTTGCGTATTTCACAAATTTATTAGCACTTCTGCGAAACACATCCCCTAATCTATTTGACCCACCCATCCACTATTTGTATTTAGGATATCCCATCCCAGGTACTACAAACAATCACCTATTATGGGTAAGAAGCGTATATTTATGGATTAGTTCAAACAAAAGCATATATTCACTTATTTAGTAGTAATGTTTATAGTCATAATTTATACATAGTTGTGACCCCTCCCAATTAAATATCGGGTGATCAGTTCTTTATAAAATTTAAAACAAAATGATCGGTTGGTTCATTCTTAGCATCACTGTCGAAAAATGCAATAAATTATTTAATCACCTAATATAATTAAGCTAAGTGTCAAAACATTTTTCTTATTAATTAAAAACTATTTAATTACCAAACCAAATAATTTAATATAAAACATCCACGCACAATTAATTAATACAAATACTGAATCAGAATCGCATGTTGAAATAAATAAGACTGGATAAAACATCTCAGTTCAAAACTCTAAATAAAAACAATAGTAGCCATCAATCCAAATGAAAATGAACGAGAAATAGAGTAATATAATCTCTGAAACAGTCTAAAGAAGGGGCGACACATGCCCTAATGAAAATGTCATAATGAATAGGAATGAAATAATCGAAGCGTCTAAACAAAGTCCTGCAGCTCCCACAACAGCTACAACATGCCACGCAATCCGAAACTCTAAGCCTGATGTCCCTGTGGTTGAGCCCTGATATAATACATATATACAACAAGAGAGAGAGAAGATGCAAGAAATGGGTCAGAGCCCGATGTGTAAAAATATTTGTTTAAGCAAGTATTTAAAATTTGCAGTAAAGTAAGTATCAAGTACATGTTAGTTCGAACTCTCTCTTGAGATTCTCACCTCTCTTCTATTGTGCACGCCTACGCGTATCTAAATTTTCTCCTTAGCTATACCTCCCAATATAACTAGTTTTAATCCATCCTAATAGTATTTACCCTCACTATTAGTCAACCCGTATCGCCCATACAATACGTTATCCAATTAGCCTATGACGAAAAGTTAATTAATACATTTTCCATTTTCATAATAATTCAAGTATACGATTAAAATTTTCTTAACAAATTTTCATGCTCACTTTCATTATTATACACATTAGATTAATTCACAACTCTCATACATATATAAATACAGTCACATCTGCCCTATATATATATATATATATATAACATGATATTACACCCCCGGGCTATATCCTATTAGTGCACCTAATCAACATACTGTACCCCCGGGTTATCACCCTTTAGTACACTTATTTAAATAATATTGTACCCCCGGGTTATCACCCATTAGTACACTTACAATACATTTTTGTACCCCCGGGTTATCACCCATTAGTACACTTATAATAATAAGATTCTCACACCCCCGGGTTATCACCCATTGGTGCCTTTAATAGTAATAATACATAATAGGCATACACACGTCCTATTATAAGAAATAGGTATTTTTCCTCACCTACATATATGCTTCTCTTATGCATTTTAATTTCAACATTCCGTAATAGTTATTAGGATTATTATCCCTCTCATAATCTCCACGGCATATCCTCTCCGTACCTAATTCATTAAAGTATTTAGCTTCTCATACCTCTTTCGAAATTTTGCCTTACTTAATTTTATTATTAAAATATATTTCTTATTTCTGAACTAATAAACTTAAAACTGGGCCCTAAAAGAAATTATCAAAACTTCACGCTGTCGCTTGAACGAGATGGCAAGTCGTTTGAACGACTGCCACATGTCGCTCGAACGACTGCCACATGTCGCTCGAACGACTTCGCGCGAGAATTCACCGTTCGTCCCCTGCCCAGATTTTCCAACGTTTTCCACCATTTTTAACCTCAAATCTCCTCATTCAACACTCCAAACTCCAAATAAACAGTTCTACATCGAACCCCATCAATAACATATGAATTCTAACATCTTAGAATCATCAATTCATTTCGAATCATTCATAAAACGTGAAATCCCCAATTTAAATTTATCAAAACCCTAGTTCTTCCAATACATGTTCAAGAAGCCATGATTTTCAGATTTGTTCTACATATAAATTCCTTAAAACGTGATTTCCAGTCTACATACGTTAAGGGTTTCAATCTAATAAATCACAGAATTTATTTACACATTCAAATTCCTCAATTTCACCATTTCTATAACCTATAACATAGTCCTAACAATCCTACACTAACATGAATCAAATCAATACCGAAATACAACAAGTTATAAACACTTGCCTTGAGTGAGTAGTCTGATTTCTGGATGTTGTTGGTATGGGTGTGTTCCCCTCATCCTGATCTACACAGTGGTGGTGGTGGTTGTGCAAGGTGATGTCGATTTGGCCCTCTTCTCTTGGCAAAAGCTCTCCCTCACACTTCCTATGGCCGTTCTTACTTTCTCCAGCTTTCTAACCCTAATGCAATTGTTTTGGCTGATCAATTAAGTCCTAATTTTCGTCCATTAATTAGGCCTAAAAATCCAATTTACCATAATGCCCTTTTGGGGTGCCGGTTAGGCCTAAAATTGCCCCGGGACCCAAACTAAACACCCGAGTATACTATTTCGAATATTTCGACCCTTCCGGACTCAACGGTACACTCAAAATCATCATAAGAGTTACTAAAAATAATTGATATATTTATTCCACCAATTTAGTCCCGACACGACTCACATGCGCGTCTGACTTAATTCACTAAACTGTCGTATTATTATCTCTCGACAATTTACCAAAGTGTATAGTTCCATATTACATATTGCACAGTAATATTAAACTAATAAGTATTAACCCTTAGCACGCTAGTTAATATTTATTTTTATTAGATTCGAATTAATTAACAATTTAATTCTCACATGTAAATTTAATTAATCCCTCTGTAATAAATAATCTCATAGTTATTTAAATCATAAAAAATGTGGGGTATTACATACTTCCCCCCTAATAAAGGAATTTAGTCCCGAAATTCGAAAAAATAAGGCATACCTGGTATGAATAAATCTGGATATTTCTCACGTATAGCCGCCTCACGCTCCCAAGTAGACTCCTCCATATTGTGATGTTGCCACTGCACCCGAACAAGTGGAACTATCTTTGACCTTAGCCTCCTCCCACTATAATCTAGAATAGCTACCGGTCTCTCCTCATATGAACTATCTGGATGTAGTTCAATCTCCTAAATTGCAACGTGAGTGTGTGCCAGCTCATCTCGAAGGTATCGCCTCAGTGACGAAATGTGGAACACTTCATGGATACGATGCAAGTGCTTCGGTAATCCCAATCTGTATGCCATTGGTCCTACCCTATCTATAATAGGAAATGGTTCCACATATCGCGGAGCCAACTTCCCTTTCTTCCCAAATCTCATTACCCCCTTCATCGGAGATACTCTCAACAAAACCTGGTCCCCCACTGCGAACTCACGGAAGAACCTTTTTGCATCAGCGTAGCTTTTCTGTCTGTCTTGGGCTACCCGTATGAAATTTTGAATCATCTCGATCCTGCTCGACGTCTCCTGAATTACTTCTGGCCTGAGTATCTTGTTGTCTCCCACATCTAGCCAACAAACTGGGGAACGACAAGGTCTGCCATACAATGCTTCGAACGGGGCCATGCCAATCGTAAACTGATAGGAGTTGTTATAAGAAAACTCTACCAGTGGAAGATACTGCTCCCAACCTCCTCCAAAATCAAGGATACACATGCGTAACATGTCCTCGAGCATCTGATTAGTGCGTTCAGTCTACCCATCGGTCTACGGGTGATACACTATACTCAATCGCAACTCGGTACCCATAGCTTTCTGGAAGCTTTCCCAAAAATGAGATACAAATGTCTTGTCTCTATCTGACACGATGTTAAGAGGTACACCGTGCAGTCTCACTATCTCAGCAATAAATAGCTGAGCATACTGTCCCGCTGTGTAGTCTGTCCTGACGGGCAAGAAGTGGGCTACCTTTGTCAATCGATATACAATAACCCCTATAGAATCATGCCCCCTCTGCGAAGTGGGCAACCCGGTGATAAAATCCATGGAAATGCCTTCCCAATTCCAGGTAGGAATCTCCAATGGCTGAAGTAAACCTGGTGGTCTCTGATGGTCCACTTTCACTAGCTGATAAGTGGTACACTTGGATACGAACTCTGCGATATCCTTTTTCATCCCGCTCCACCAATACTGCCTCCTCATATCCTGGTACATTTTGTTCCCACCGGGATGTACCGTGAAACGGGACCCATGCGACTCCGTCATTACTGCATATCGAAGTTCCTCCCCCTC
The DNA here is from genome assembly GCA_949130495.1 of Sambucus nigra. Taxonomy (NCBI): domain Eukaryota; kingdom Viridiplantae; phylum Streptophyta; class Magnoliopsida; order Dipsacales; family Adoxaceae; genus Sambucus; species Sambucus nigra. Next base: position 196,513,108 of record OX422222.1, read on the forward strand.
TGGAACAATGAGCCTCCCATTGAAGCACAAACCACCCTCAGAACTTACTGAATAAGACTCAGCTCCCCCGGCTAAAAGCTGCCTAATTCGATCTTGACAGAATGAATCCGTTGCCTGTGCCTGTACTATTTGCGTAATGATCTGAGGTGTAACTGTCATTGCAGACATGAATGATCGGGCCACAGCATCCTGATGTCTCAATTCCTTCCATTTTGCTTTCCACACCTCGGTCGTCTCATCGACCGGCCTGTGGCTCAATGCATCAGCAACTACATTAGCCTTTCCCGGGTGATAGTGTATTTTGAACTGATAATCTTTTACAAACTCAAGCCACCTGCGTTGACGCATATTTAACTCCTTCTGCGTGAACAATTACTGTAGTGACTTGTGGTCTGTAAATAAGTGAAACTGTTCTCCCAATAAGTAATTCCTCCAAATTCGAAGTTCAAACACAACTGTTGCCAGCTCTAAGTCGTGGGTGGGGTAATTCTTTTCATGAGGCTTAAGCTTTCGGGAAGCAAAAGCTATGGCCTTCTCCTCTTGCTGGAGTACTCCCCCAAGCCCCTGTAATGATGCGTCAGTATAAACCAGGTATTCCACTCGCGCTCTGGGAAGTGCTAGAACGGGTGCTGAAGTTAACTTGTCCTTCAGCTCATAAAATGCCAACTGGCATGCATCGTCCCAAACAAACGGCACACCCTTACGAGTTAAATTTGTCATAGGACCCGCAATATTTGAGAATCCCCGAGTAAACCGTCTGTGGTATCCGGCTAATCCTAGAAAACTCCGCACCTCCGTCGGTGTCGTGGGCTGTCCCCACTCCCTCACCGCTGACACCTTACTAGGGTCTACAGATACCCCTTTTTCTGATACAATGTATCCCAAAAACTGTAACTCCCGCTGCTAAAACTCACACTTCTCATATTTGGCATACAACTCATGCTCTCGTAGGGTCTGTAGAACCATACGTAAATGCTCGGCACGTTCTTCTTCAGTGCGGGAATAAATCAAGATCTCATCTATGAAGACAATGACAAACTGATCTAGGAACTCTCTGAATACTCTGTTCATTAAGTCCATAAATACTGCTGGGCATTGGTTAACCCAAATGGCATAACCCTGAATTCGTATGATCCATACCTCGTAAGAAAAACAGTCTTGGCCACATCCTGCTCCCTGATGCGTAGCTGATGGTACTCGAATCTCAAATATATCTTCGAGAAGTGGGCCGCTCCTCTCATCTGATCAAACAAGTCATCGATCCGAGGCAATGGATACCTATTCCGTATTGTGACTTTGTTAAGCTCCCTATAATCAACACAAAGTCGTAGGGAACCATCCCTTTTCTTTACAAACATAACTGGGGCACCCCAAGGAGAGGTACTCTTACGGATGAATCCATATCCCAATAACTATTCTATATGATCTCGTAGCTCCCTCATCTCTGCCGGATCCATACGGTAAGGTGCACGTGCTATCGGACGAGTGCCTGGTGCTAAGTCTATCACAAACTCGATCTCCCTACTCGGAGGCAACCCCGGAGTATCCAGAAATACATCAGTAAACTCGCAGACGACCGGAATTGAATCGAGTGGAACCACGACCGCAGAGGTCTCATCCTCTATATCAAATAAGTGGGTGGACGACCCTCCCTCCGAGCGAGGCATCGCCACTAAGAACATCTCCTGGCCTGGAATGGCAAACACAATACTCATACTGAAGCAATCAATCATGGCCCTATACTCGATTAACCAATCCATACTAATAATGGCGTCGTACTCAAACATATCTAATACTAGCATATCAACCGGTAAGATTAAACTGCCAATCTCTATGCCTACTCCCCGGCATATAAAGAAATCAATGACCCATTACCAAGTGGTGAGTTTACACAAGTCACTGTACTCTCTGCCGTGCTTAACAACCCAGTGGCCTTTGCAAAGCTAGTGAATATAAAAGAGTGTGATGCTCCCGTGTCAAATAAGATGCGACCCAAAGTACCATGGATAGAAAACTTACCCTCCACTGCGGGTGGTTCTTGCGGAACTGCAGCCTGGTGGACGTTATAGACATGTCCATACTGCAACTGTCCCTACTGCATCAGAACTGTGGTTAAAGCTGGAACTGGAGCCGGCGCTGGTAGGGCGGCGGGAAAAATAGGTCTCTGGGGCTCCTGGTGAGAACCCTGCTGTCGAGGAATTCTATCCCTATTCGGGCACTCCTGTTTCTTATGGCCAGTCTTGCCACAAGTGTAACATTTCCCAATGAAGTTTTCTCCTCTCTGCCCCTGGTAGCCTCGGCCCGGTTGGCCATTACCACCTCTACCTTGGCCCTGCTGTCCTCCTTGCTATTGACCCTGCTGCTGATTTTATGGCCAGTCCTGCTGCTGGCCATGTGGCTGGCCCTGGTGGCCCTGTCTCCAACCCCCATGACCATGCCTGAACCCTCTAGAACGGAACCTCTTAGCAGACTCCCCCTGCTAGGAACCCTGACTCTGACTCTGCTCAACTGGTACTCCACTAGCATTTCCTCCCCCTGTCTTTCCCAACTGGTTTGGATCTCCCCCTCGCTTGCTTCCCTTAGCATGAAAGCGATTGTCCTGACAATGCAATAAGACTGCATTCAGAACATCGGTATATGAGTGTAGGGAAAGGTTACCCAATAAACGCTGTCGTATCTTCCAAGTCAAGCCATCCATGAACATCTGAATGCGCCTCTCTTCAGTAGGCACCTCCTCCGGTACCATGTTTGTCAATCGTGTAAACTCTTCCTCGTATTCCGCAATGGTCTTCCCTTCCTGGGTAAGGTCTAAAAATTTATGTCTCATCTCAGTCTTGACGGCGGAAGGAAAATACTTGCGGTCAAACCGCACCCAGAAATCATTGATAGTCATTAAATCTCGCTCCTCGGTAGTAGTAGTGGACTCCCACCACTGTAAGGCTGCCCCTCTCAGCTTGAAGGTAGCCAAAACCTGCCTTTGAACCTCTGTGCACTCATACATGCGAAGACGCCGCTGTATGTCCTTCTTCTACTGATTCGCGGTAACCACATATGAACTGCCCAAGAACTCTGGGGGAAAATCCCTCTGAAAGGACTCTCTAACTCTCTCCCATGCAGTGGTAAATGGATGCACTGGAACTGGTGCCACTGCCTGAACCTGGGGTGGGACCTGCTGCACCACCGCTAAGGCTGCATTTACCGCTTGTGCAACTATCGCGACAACTTCTGTTGCGTTCATTGTCCCCTGAGCCTGTATGGCCGGCTGTTCTGGCTGGGCCTGTCAATATCTTGGTGCACGTCGAGGAGGCATCTGAGATGAGAAATAATATTATTAGACCACAGTTATTTCAAAATCTCAAATAGCTAAAGACGTAACCGCAAAATATAAGATCACAATAGTCCTAAAAATAAGGCTCTATGTCAAAGAACGCAAAGCTGAAAACATAGTAAGCCGTACAAATCCTAATGGACACTAGAACCTGATGCTTTGATACCACCTGTGACACCCCGCCCAATTAAATATCGGGTGATCAGTCCTTTATAAAATTTAAAACAAAATGTTCGGTTGGTTCATTCTTAGCATCACTGTCGAAAAACGCAATAACTTATTTAATCACCTGATATAATTAAGCTAAGTGTCAAAACATTTTTCTTATTAATTAAAAACCATTTAATTACCAAACCAAATAATTTAATATAAAACATCCACGCACAATTAATTAATACAAATACTGAATCAGAATCGCATGTTGAAATAAATAAGACTGGATAAAACATCCCAGTTCAAAACTCTAAATCAAAACAATTGTAGCCATCAATCCAAATGAAAATGAACGAGAAATAGAGTAATATAATCTCTGAAACTGTCTAAAGAAGAGGCGACACATGCCCTAATGAAAATGTCATAATGAATAGGAATGAAATAATCGAAGCGTCTAAACAAAGTCTTGCAGCTCCCATAACTGCTACAGCATGCCACGCAATCCGAAACTCTAAGTCTGATGCCCTTGTGGTTGAGCCCTGATATAATACATATATACAGCAAGAGAGAGAGAAGATGCAAGAAACGGGTCAGAGCCCGATGTGTAAAAATATTTGTTTAAGCAAGTATTTAAAATTTGCAGTAAAGCAAGTATCAAGTACATGTTAGTTCGAACTCTCTCTTGAGATTCTCACCTCTCTTCTATTGTGCACGCCTACGCGTATCTAAATTTCCTTCTTAGCTATACCTCCCAATATAACTAGTTTGAATCCATACTAATAGTATTTACCCTCACTATTAGTCAACCCGTATCGCCCATACAATACGTTATCCAATTAGCCTATGACGAAAAGCTAATTAATACATTTTCCATTTTCATAATAATTCAAGTATACGATTAAAATTTTCTTAACAAGTTTTCATACTCACTTTCATTATTATACACATTAGATTGATTCACAACTCTCATACATATATACATATAGTCACATCTGCCTTATATATATATAACATGATACTACACCCCCGGGTTATATCCCATTAGTGCACCTAATCAACATAATGTACCCCCGGGTTATCACCCTTTAGTACACTTATTTAAATAATATTGTACCCCCGGGTTATCACCCATTAGTATACTTACAATACATTTTTGTACCCCCGGGTTATCACCCATTAGTACACTTATAATAATAAGATTCTCACACCCCCGGGTTATTACCCATTGGTGCCTTTAATAGTAATAATACATAATAGGCATACATGCGTCCTATTATAAGAAATAGGTATTTTCCTCACCTACATATATGCTTCTCTTACGCATTTTAATTTCAACATTCCGTAATAGTTATTAGGATTATTATCCCTCCCATAATCTCCACGGCATATTCTCTCCGTACCTAATTCATTAAAGTATTTAGCTTCTCATACTTCTTTCGAAATTATGCCTTACTTAAGTTTATTATTAAAATATATTTCTCATTTCTGAACTAATAAACTTAAAACTGGGCCCTAAAAGAAATTATCAAAACTTCACTCTTTCGCTCGAACGTGATGGCAAGTCGTTTGAACGACTGCCACATGTCGCTTGAACGACTTCGAGCGACTTCGCGCGAGAATTCGCTGTTCGTCCCCTGTCCAGATTTTCCAACGTTTTCCACCATTTTTAACCTCAAATATCCTCATTAAACACTCCAAACTCCAAATAAACAGTTCTACATCGAACCCCATCAATAACATATGAATTATAACATCCTAGAATCATCAATTCATTTCGAATCATTCATAAAATGTGAAATCCCCAATTTAAATTTATCAAAACCCTAGTTCTTCCAATACATGTTCAAGAAGCCATGATTTCCAGATTTGTTCTATATATAAATTCCTTAAAACTTGATTTCCAGTCTACATACACTAAGGGTTTCAATCTAATAAACCACAGAATTTATTTACACATTCAAATTTCTCAATTTCACCATTTTTATAACCTATAACATAATCCTAACAATCCTACACTAACATGAATCAAATCAATACCGAAATACAGCAAGTTATAAACACTTGCCTTGAGTGAGTAGTCTGATTTCTGGATGTTGTTGGTATGGGTGTGTTCCCCTCGTCCCGATCTACACGGTGGTGGTGGTGGTTGTGCAAGGTGATGTCGATTTGGCCCTCTTCTCTTGGCAAAAGTTCTCCCTCACACTTCCTATGGCCGTTCTTACTTTCTCCAGCTTTCTAACCCTAATGCAATTGTTTTGGCTGATCAATTAAGTCCTAATTTTCGTCCATTAATTAGGCCTAAAAATCCAATTTACCATAATGCCCTTTTGGGGTGCCGGTTAGGCCTAAAATTGCACCGGGACCCAAACTAAACACTCGAGTATACTATTTTGACTATTTCGATCCTTCCGGACTCAACGGTACACTCGAAATCATCATACGAGTTACTAAAAATAATTGATATATTTATTCCACCACTTTAGTCCCGACACGACTCACACGCGCGTCTGACTTAATTCACTAAACTGTCGTATTATTATCTCTCGACAATTTACCAAAGTGTATAGTTCCATATTACATATGGCACAGTAATATTAAACTAATAAGTATTAACCCTTAGCACGCTAGTTAATATTTATTTTTATTAGATTCGAATTAATTAACAATTTAATTCTCACATGTAAATTTAATTAATCCCTCTGTAATAAATAATCTCATAACTATTTAAATCATAAAAAATGTGGGGTATTACAGTAGTTATGTTTCATTTCGCATTATTAATTATTTAACATCAAGCTTTTAAAATTTATAGTATGTTTCATTTCTGTATTATTTATATTCAGTAGAATCACAACCTTAATGTTAGAAAATGCCTAGGGCCTACCAACTCAATGGCTATCTAAATGTTCAAATCCACCAATTAACAATAATTAAAGAATCCCAACAACAATTCAAATAATAATGCGAAATATTAGAAATGCCTAAGGCCAATCAACTCAATGGCCATCTAAATGTTTAAATGCAACAATCAATAACAATTCAAGAACCCGAAGCAACAATTCAAATAATAATGCAAAATATTAAAAATGCTTAGGGCCAACCAACATGAGAATACATGCATGCATGCATGTATTCTATAACAATTTATGAGAACAAACATATATGTGTGTATACACACACACATACACACACACACACACACACACACACACACACACAGATGGAGATGTACCGAAATATGTGTAGAGAGAGATATGGTCATTAGAATATGTGAGGAAGAGGAAAGGGGGTTGTTGCTGCTGCAATTAGAGAGAGAGAGAGAGAGAGTTGTAAGGGCAAACCCACTATAAATCAATTTAACCAATTATCGCAATATATCAATTTATACCAATTACCAATTTCAATATAAAAATTTTAATTTTAGAATACCAATTTCAATATGCAAATATTAATTTTAGAATACACACACTGAAGACTGCATATTTTCTCCGTCTCCTCTAAAGGGTGAGTGGCCATATCCTATTCAAGACTGCATATTTCTGTAATATACTTAGCATCTCATGCACATTGTTTCCATTTGAGGAAAATTCGGCAACATATCCCTATATTTCTCCAAGTACACGACATAAATTCTCTAGCGTAAGTGTTATTTCGATTTGTCAATTGAAATAACACTTAACATCGCATCATCTAGTATGTACTCAGAGAAAATTAAGAGACGACATAGAACTTCCTCCAAAAGTAACAAGTTTAAGCCACTAAAAATATTATTATATAGAAACTATGTCGTCCCAAACTGTCCAAACGAGACAATTCGAGAGATCTCATTATAGGGATAATGACTCTCGAATGGGTCTAAGGGATATTGATTGCGTACGCATAAGGACTAGAAGGCTAGTATTTATGCGCACTATATATAATTCAAAGTAGTTATAAATTACCAAAGTATGTTTTAAAATTTATAGTATGGTCTAAGGGCCAACCAACTCAATGGCCATCTAAATGTTCAAATCTATTAGTCAACAACAACTCAAGAATCCCAAACAATTCAACAATTAAACAATCTATAATAATAATAATAATAATAATAATAATAATAATAATAATAATAATAATAATAATAATAATAATAATAATAATAATAATAATAATAATAATAATAATAAAGGAGGAGGGCTTTTTTATCTCTCCCAACTAATGGTTCAGATTAAATTTGGTGATTTTGGTCTTTATCAACTGACGGTTCATATTAAATCTTACGAAATTGAATCTAACGATCATAAATGATTTGCTTTTCAATAGCATCACAAGGATCGAGAAAAGTAAGTGTGTTATATCTAACGGTGTAAAATGATGTCACGTGTAACTGATTAATGTTTAAAAGCCCGAGTCTCTCTCGTCCTTCCTCGCACAAGGCTCAAGAAAAAAAGGTGATAGACAACTGATAACATCACCCCTTACCTCCATCTTCTACCTTCACCATCTTTCTCTTTCTCTCTCTATATCTCAGATCTTTCTTTTTCTATGAGCTCCACCAAGTTAGATCTTTCTACATCTATGGGTTTTTGTTTAATTTTGCTGATCACGACTGTTTGGTTCGGTTCCAAAGTTTATAGAGGTTTGATTTGATTTTGCAGATCTCTCTTTCTATCTCGAGTATTTTCAAGTTGAAAACTTTGCAAGAGTTTCAAGTCTGTTAATACGGATGAAAAAGATAAAGTGGTTTCCAAATCTAACAACTAACTAAATACAGTGGTTTGTCGCCCGATACAGTGGTTTCTAAGAGTTTCAAATAAGGTCTGCATTTTTATCTTTTTCCAGTGATGTTTATATGGGTATTTTTTAAGGAGTGGAGATATTTATTTGGTATTCTTTACTTCTTTGAATAACTCTTCAAAAATTTAAGCTATAAGCTTTCTTTTTAATATCTTTAAGCTTTGTTGTGTTTGTTAGTTGAATTAATAGTTTTCCTGACACCAGATCTATGGTGTTTACCATCCAACGTCTTGAAGTTGAAGGTTTGAAGCATATCTTTTTTCCAAGTTTAGTTTAGTAAAATATCAAATTTAATACTGTGTTCCACTCTCTCTGAGTTTCATCAAGGTCCCAAATTAAGTTACGCTTTTTCATCTCCCCATACTTCGGATATTTTTCTTGAAACTGAAAAAAGAAAATAGCTCTAGAGGTATGAAGGTCTCCATTTAGCTCTTTTTCCATCTATTTTTTCTTTTAAAAAATCCTTTCTCTAACCATTTTTTATATATTTGATGGTGGAGATCTTAGGTAGTGTATTTTCTTTTAATTATATACGATTTTGTTATATATATATATATATATATATATATATATATATATATATATATATATATATAGAGAGAGAGAGAGAGAGAGAGAGAGAGAGAGGTTTGAAGATTTGAATATAATTTTTAGAAGTTTTTTCTTTATTTATTTCCTTTATAATAGCGTGTGTTGTGAGGTTTACATTCTATCTCTTTGTGCTAATGGTGTTAGGTTTCTTAATTCATTTTTTCTCTACTTGAGAGTGAGAAAGAGGTCGTTATTGAGTTGAATTTTGGTTTCTAATTGAGATGGTTTTTCCATTAATGGTGGTGATGATGTGAGGTTTCTTTCCCCTATTCTTCATCCATCTTGGGTTATTATATCGATGAGTATTAAGAAGTAAGATATATACTAATTTGTATATATAGTTGAGTATATAATCTGCTTACCAAAACCAGAGGAAGACATTTGATTTCAAGCAAAAGCAGCAGCTTGCCTGTAGTATTATTTTTAAATTTCATTAATAAATGTTAGTGTTTATGTGGATGTTAACTTTAGATGGATAGTAAATTGTCAGAAACTAATCACATACATGTATTTTTTAGTTATGTCTCCAGAAATTTAGTCCTTTTAGATTTGATTTCACATTGACATATATGTACATCTATCTCTCATACTATCACAATGAATGTTTTGAGTCATTCCTTTGCATCCGTGGTTGCTGATTCTTCACCTTCCTCACATGATCTTGATCTTAAACCCCCCTCAACTTTATGGGTGAACCTGCTGTGTTATTCTCTAATGAGGATATCAAAATAATTTCCAAACCTTTTACTCATGCTCTAGCAGGAAAATTCTCTCATGGTTGCCTCTCAATGGAAGCTATTAGACAGATATTCCAAACCTTCTCTCTCAAAACTGCAGTTAATGTTGGTCTTCTTGATAATAAGAATGTCCTGATCATATTGAATTCAGATGAAGACTATTCAAGAATGTGGTTTCGTGATACTTGGTATGTAGGGAGATTTCCTATGCAGATCCTCAAATGGACACCTAATTTTCGTGTAGATATTGAAAATAGCATTTCTCCAATATGGATTACCTTCACTCACCTCCCAATCCATTTTTTCTCCAAATCATCACTCTTTTCTATTGTTCAATTGATAAGAAAACCTCTCAACCTTGACTCTTCAACTGTGGATATCAATAGGCCTACTATGGCTCGCGTTTGTGTTGAAGTGGATCTTCTAAAAAATTTACCTAAGAGAATATGGATAGGCTGTGGAGATACAAGCTTTTGGCAGGAGGTTCACACGAAAAATAAACCCAAATATTATAGGCATTGCTTCAAGAAGGGTCACGAGGAGGACAACTATATATTCCTTCTGTCAAAATATGAGGAGAAAATAGTAAAGAAACCTGAAATAGTACCAAAGAAATTATTGACAAGGCAAGAGAAGATTAATCCAAATACTCATCTTGAAGACTGAGTTGATGCTCCAATTAATCAGGTAGATGAAGCTATTAATGAATTTTTAGACATAGAGTCAGATAAGGAAGATGGATAAATTATTGAATCTCGGGTTGAGATATCGTCCACGACATCTATTAAGGAAAAGAAGGAATGGAAAGTTGAAAATAGCAAGACTCATATCCCCACAGACCAGATCCAAGACAAACAAAATGCATAAGTAACAACTCTGGAAATATCCTTGCCTGGAGACAATACAAACATGATTCAAAACTAAGAAATGGATAATGGAGAAGTTTTATCCGTGGAAAATAATTTTTTGTCCCACCAAAGGAACTGATATTCCCAAAGTTGACAAGAATTCAGTCTCTAAGTCCCTGTATGCTACAGATACCGATGATGATGAAACATATCAAACTCCAAATCAAGAGGATCTCCAAATGTCCTCTAAGAAATTTGATAGCAAGCTAAGGATTACTGTTCTACAGAATGCTGATAATCTGCCTCTGAATGTAGCAGGTCAGGCCTTTAGCAAGCAACTACAAGGTAGAATTTATGACCCTATGTTCAGAAGAATCACCAGGTCTTCAAACAAAGGCAACATCAACTCTACATCTTCTAAATCTCAATGATTAATTTTATGGTTTGGAATGTTAGAGGGGATGCAAAAAAATCATCAAATCGAAGACTGAAGCTATTATGTAAGATTCATAAAATGACATTTATTACTCTTCTTGAACCAAAGGTGGATCAGTCCAAAATCAACAGTTACAAGATGAAATCGGGTTTTGAAGGCTGCTGTAACAATGTTAATGGCAAGATTTGGTTATTCTGGAGGTTCAATGTAAGTGCTCAGTGCCTGATTGATAATCCTCAACTTCTAACAATTAAAATAAGTCACCCTCAAGAGCAACATAGCATAGTGATTACCATAGTGTATGCTAAATGTTCTAAAGAAGAAAGATTGGAGTTATGGGATCAAATGTCCTACATTGCTTGTAATTTACAAAATTTCCCTCAATTGGTAATTGGAGATTTCAATGTTGTTTCAGCACAACATGAAAAACTCGGGGGAAATGATATTGATCATGAAGTTGTAGAAGACTTTATCCAAGCTATAGAGGATTGTGGCCTGACTGACTTGGGATATAATGGTACTAGATTTACATAGTACAATAATAAAAAAGAGGAAAATATCATCATGGCTAGGGTGGATAGATGCCTTGCAAGTCAAAAATTCATTAATTTCTTCCCTCTTTCTAAAGTGCAACATCTGAATAGATCCTCTTCGGATCATGCTCCTCTTCTTCTTAATGTCCAATATCAATCTTCCAGCCTGCCTAAGCCATTCAAATTTCAATACATATGGTGTAATCACCACCAATTCCAAGAGTTAGTTCAGAATTCTTGGAATGAAAACTTTGATGCTATAGGGATGAAATAATTTGGCTTGAAGCTCAAAATACTTAAAGAGGTTCTCAAAAACTGGAACAAGAATATCTTCAAGGATGTCTTCCAAACAATCAAAGATTTAGAGGATGAAACTCTTCAGTTAGAGCTCAATTTTAAAATGAACTATAGTGAAACTAATATAGAAGCCTTGAACAAATGTAGAGCTGATTTAATGAGGGCATGTGCAAATGAAGAGGTTTATTGGAGACAAAAATCTTCTGCTAAATGGCTTAAAGCTGGTGATTCCAATTCCAAGTTCTTTCATAACAGTGTTAGGGCCAAAACTCATAAACTCATGATTCAGTTAATCAATGATGAAGAGGGCAATAGTTTAGAAGATTTTAAAGAAATCAAGGATCACATTGTGCAATTTTATAAAAACTAGCTCAAGGCAGACCTGTTCATTCCTTTGTATGATGTTAATGATACCATACCTACCATCATTACAACTGAATTAAATGAAACTTTAGAATATTTTACAAATGACGAGGAGATTCTAGCGGCTATCAATAACCTAAATGAAGATTCTACACCTGGTCCTAATGGATTGGGGGGCTACTTCTACAAGGTCTGCTGAAATTTAATTAAAACTCACTTAGTTATTGCTATTAAATCCTTTTTTGCAGGTAATGAACCTTCTCAGAGTTGGACAAGCATAACTATGGTGCTCATTCCTAAGGTCAAATCCCCAAAAACTTGTGGTGATCTTAGGCCCATCAATCTTTGCAATTTCTCATTCAAAATTATTACAAAAGATTACACACAAGGCTGTCTAAAGTTCTCCCAATTCTCATATCTCAAAACCAGAGTGGATTCCTAAAGGGAAGGGCTATTCAAGACAATGTGTTGCTTGGTAAAGAGATGGTGCATAATCTTTGGAAAAGAATTCATGGTGGCAATGTCATATTTAAGTTGGATATGGAGAAGGCTTATGATAGGGTCCACTATTTTTTTTAATTCAAGTTCTTTGAGCTTTTTGTTTCAGTGAAAGATGGATTGATTATATTTGGAGGAGCATTTCCAACAATTGGTTTTAATTAGTCATCAATGATGGACATTGTGGCTACTTTAAATCCTCTAAAGGCCTTAGACAAGGGGATCCATTATCCCCAAGCCTATTCATTATTACAGCTGAGTATCAGAGTAGAGGATTGAATAATTTAATGCCCTCCGGAGCAGTCAAACCTTATTATCTTTCCAGTGGCAGTCCGTTGATATCTCATCTTGCTTTTGCAGATGATCTTATTATTTTTTTGCAGAGGAGACAAGAGGTCTCTCAGGATAATTGGAGACTGCATTCAACATTATTGTAATTTATCTGGTCAGAAAGTTAATACTTCCAAGAGTTACTTTACTGTGGATTCTAAAAGTAAACCTCAAATGAAATCAAAAGTTGCTTCTTTGGCCTTAACCAAAAGGATATGCCCCTTAAATACTTGGGGTGTTCTTTATTTAAAGGTAGAAACAAAATCAAATTTTATGATAGTCTTATCAATTCATTGAGATCGAAAATAGCTGGATGGCAATCTAAACTTCTTTAAAGTGGTGAAAGACTTGTTCTACTCAAGCATGTTCTATCTTCCATACCCTCTTATATTTTGTCTTCATTTTCACCTCCTAAAGCTGTTATTCTTAAAGTTCATATTATTCTTAATAAATTCTTCTGGGGAGGTTCTGCAGATCTTAGGTGGAAACACCAATGGAAGAAATGGGAGGTCATTTGCAAAAGCTATACTGCAGGAGGCCTTGACCTTCCCAATTTCAATCATATATCTAAAGCTTCTTTCATGAAATTCTTTTGGAAGTTGTGCACTGAAAAATCTCTCTGGGCCATGTATATGTCTAATAAATATCTGAGCCACAATGACCATTACTTAGATGGTTCTCATACCTGGAGAGGCTTAATGAGAGTGAAAGATGCCTGCCTTCTTCAAATGCAATGCATTGATGGGAAATGGCTCTGGACTTCTGAAACTTCAGGTGAATTCTCATTCTCCTCTGCCTATGCTTCTTGTCTTGATAATCAACCTTTTCCCACTATTTATAGCAATATTGGGGATAATAATATTCCTAAAAAATGCTCTATTAATATGTGAAAAATTATCAACAAAAGCATACCTTTAGATGATATCATTTGAGACATTGGCATAAAACTATGTTCCAGATGTTGCCTTTGAAAGAACAATATTAAAATAGTGGATCATTTATTTCTTCAATGCCCAATTATCACCCCAGTTTGGAAGTATTTCTCTGGTCTCATGGGAATTGATATGAGTTCAACCAACATATCGTTTATGCTCTTAAGTTGGTGGATTAGAAGTGGTCAAAAGGATTATTCCAAATTTCTTGGTAAATGCATACCCATTATTGTGTGTTGGGAAATATGGAAATGTAGAAATAAAGATTTTTTTGATAATTCTTCAGTTGATGAAAAATTTATTATCTCCCAGTCCATTAATTTGATTTCTAGTATTTGCAAAGGGATTGAAATTAGACATAGTATCTCTTGCTTTGATGTTGGGATTCAATCTACCTTCTATCTCAACATCAAATAGTCTATTAAATTGTCTATCCCTATCAAATGGAACTTCCTCTCTCCTGATAGATTCAAATTAAATATTAATGGGGCCTCTAAAGGAAATCCTAGAAGAAGTGGAATTGGTGGTATTCTAAGAAATCACAAAGGAGACATCATATTTACCTATGATCAACCCGAGGGATATGCTTCTAATTCATTTGTGGAAATCAAAAGTCTCTGGATGGGGTCTAAACTTTTCTTGGAATACAACATCGAAGATGTAGTGATTGAATTAGACTCTTCTTATGTGGTGAATATGATAAATCGCAACTGGAAACTGCCTTGGAATCTTATAAAATGTGTGGAAGAAATCGAAGTGAATCTCAACAATTCCAATAGTTCATTAATTCATTGTTTCAGGGAATCAAATATGGTTGCAGATAGTCTAGCTAATTATGGAGTAAATCTTCATTCCACTTCAATTTTCAACAACTTCTTGGACCTTCCAAAAATAGCTCGAGGAGCTTACAAGCTGGATAAGATAGGATGTTGCTACATTAGATCTTCTCTCAAATGATCTTTCTTATCTTTTGTAATGGGACTATCATAAAGCCCCATATTTATTGCTTATTTAAGTTTAAATTATCTTTCTTGTATCTAAGATAGATTAGTTGCCACCTGGGAGATGATTTTTCTTCTCTTTTTGAATAAAGTTTAGAGGGTTCAGTCCCTCTTAAAAAAAAAAGCTTCCCAAGAAGGTTTGGTTGTACTAACTTACTTTATAAGAATCAATGTATTGGTTTATATTTTCTAATATACATATCTATATGTTTATGGTGAAAATGATTTTAGATCTGGGTTTTAATGGATCTTATATTATCATGTAGATAATTTGAAGGCAACAATAAAATAGAGGAGGCAGCCATAGGGAAACATAGAGAGTGCGGATATAGAGTGGCTTTGGATGAAGAAATAGTAGGATAGACATGGTTATCGAAGGTATGTTCATAGATCAAGGAAGAATAATATGAAGTGCAAATTGTTTTTTATGGGTTAAGACCATGTTTAATGAATTATTCATTAATCTATTTTCATATGTTTTCAGTTTTGTGTATATGGTAGATCAAGTAATTTTAAGTTTAAGTTTGGAGACACTGCAATTTTGTAGAAGCAACCAAACCATTTTTGTCGAAATTTAGGGGGTTAAGAAATAAAAATATTGTGTTTACAAAAATATTCAATGCAATGGTAGCGCTTTTATAGTGTTAAAGGTATTAAATTTGATATTTATATTTGTTTTTTAATTTTGTTAATATTACTCCCATGATTAGGAGCGATGTTTTGAAATAATATGGTTCACAAGTGAATTTCGTTCTTTTCAGGATATTAACACAATATGCTTGGGTATCTTCAATTGTTGGGAAAATCTCAACTGAATTTATAATGTCTATACTGTTTATTTTGACTTCTATAATTTTTGTGATTATAATGCTATTGTGATTATAACTTCATTGTTTGTTCACATATGAGACAATACATTTTCTTTTATATATTAAAGAATGTTTCCTTTCTTTTTGTTCATGATTAACGTGGTATATATTTCTAACTGGGGGATGTTTCAAGCACTAAATCGGTAAAGCCTGTATGGATATTTGTCGAGTTAGTATATTTGGTGACTAGGTATAACTATATGATTAAGTTGGATGACCTCCAATTGTAAATGTGTACGTTTTCTCTTATTTTTTCAACAAATGGAGCATGGGCTCAAAGTAACTTATCAATAAAAATTAATCAGAAAAATCTTTTTTTATTAAATGGAACATCAATAAAAACTGATTAGAAAAAAGTGGAAGGCGTGAGCATATATTAGTAACTTTTTGGAAATCCTTGATTACAACTAATTACATTATTAAATTTGATGAAAAATGTGTTTCCCCCCGTATTTTTTTGGTGTAGTCTACTTTCTTTTTAAATTGATAAATAATAGTAAAATGCAATAATATAACAAGTATGTTATATAATCTGACTGATACTAAAAGTATTACAACTAAACATAAAATTGGTAATAACATAATTCATTAATGATTAAAAATTATTGTATTTTCCAAATACTAAAAACACGTTACATTAGTTCGTGCATCGCATGGGTTATCACATGTATCTTATTTTGTCGGACCTAATCACTATTATGAAATACCTCCATCGGCACGGGTACAGTTGATCAGAAACAACCTCCACAATAGATGATATATAGGGGATGAGTATATATGCAAAGCTTCCCAAAAGAAGCTAAAAATGACATGTTCCGTTGCCAGTACTGAGCTAAAAACTAATTTTTTAACATCTCTACAAGAGGTTTTTTTTACGATCGTGCCATCGGAACGGGTACACCCTAATATATATATATATATATATATATATATATATATATATATATATATATATATAGAGAGAGAGAGAGAGAGAGAGAGATAGATGTATATATATAGAGAGAGATTTACCGAAATGTGTGTGTAGAGAGAGAGAGAGAGAGATGGTCGCCAACATATGTGAGGAAGAGGAAAGGGTATCGCCGCTGCTGCAATTAAAGAGAGAAACAAAATATCAAATACCAATATCAATTTTAATTTATAATACTAATTTCAATTTCAATTTATAATACAAATTTCAATTTTAATTTCAAATATCAATTTAAATTTCAATTTATACTAACCCACACACTGAAACACACACACCAACCCCCCACATACTGAAACATACACTAACCCTCATACAAACACTAACCCACTCCCACACACACAAACTGACCCCATGACACACACACACTTACCCCCCTCGCACTGAAATCTTAGCACACACACACACACACACACACATACACACGCACACACACTAATACACACACATACACATACACACACACACACACATGAGAGAGATGGAGACAAACGTACATGGTTGAGAGGGAGAGAGAAAGGCAGTCGCTGAGAGGGAGAGGGAGAGAGAGAGAGAGGAAAAAAAATGAGGTAACCAAAATGAGGGACAAGATAAAAGAGAGGCTAGGGCTTCAAGTTATAAGACTTGACACGGACGTGTCATGATCAAAGACCGTGACACTTTATAAGGTTGTCACGATTTTTGGCCGTGAAGTTTTCACTGTCTTTGACTATGACACGTCCGTGACAACTGTTATCATGGGCTTGTTTCGATCAAAGACCGTGACAAGGGTGGTCGGGTGAAGGGTGCTATTTTGGCCTTTTAGGTGTAGTGGTCCATGAGATACATCATTATCGGGCCCAGATTCCTGAAGAACCCGAGGTTCTCTTCCCTCGTGCCATGGGTCAACTCGCTCCTGAGCCTGTTTGGGTCCTGGAAAGGGGCTAACTCATCAGTACTCATAGATCCTTAGAAGGAGGAACTGAACATGGTCAAGGAAGACCACAAGCTATTGTCGAAAAAGTTTGAATAAGCCAAGATATTCGAGAACTACATGGAATGCACCCATATGTCTCCCTATCCCAAAGCCAGATTGCCAAAGAAGTTCAAGAGGCTAGATATTGAGAAATTCGGGGGAAGCAGACCCTCAATTCTTCAACTTTGAAGCTATCATCGAGCCATGGCCCAGATGTTCTAGCAAACCTTGAAAGAAAACGCCCTCCATTGGTTTCTGTCCCTCGAAGAATCCAGAATTCATAGTTGGAAGGATGTCGCCCGAGAATTCATGTCTCAGTATAAGTACAATGAGGATATAAAGGTTACGCGCCAAGATCTAGAGCTTCTTAAGCATAACCCTAGGGAAAGAGTTAATAGCTTCATAGG
Organism: Sambucus nigra; assembly: GCA_949130495.1. Taxonomy (NCBI): domain Eukaryota; kingdom Viridiplantae; phylum Streptophyta; class Magnoliopsida; order Dipsacales; family Adoxaceae; genus Sambucus; species Sambucus nigra. Next base: position 196,531,129 of record OX422222.1, read on the forward strand.
AAGATGGAGAGAGAACGATGCTACCATAACCAACAGGCCCTTCGGGGAGGAACAAGTCAGTATCATGAAGAAGAATTTCTTACCTCATATCTTAGCATCTATGGGAGGACAATATTACCCAAACTTTTGAGCCCTCTGAGAATATGGTGTAGAAATTGAGGAAGTCATTACCAAAGTCAAATCTGAGCCTAAGAAAATGATCGAACAATTCACTCCCCAAAAATGAGAAGCTCCCCAATGATACAGTCTCAACCATCAATAAAATTTCCCAACCTACTACCTCCTGGGCACCGAAAAGCCGCCTCAACCCTAAAAGGAAAGAGTATATTGAGCTCCATGCTCTCCTGTCCAAAGTCTACCAGGCCCCGTTGAGCTGAAACCTCATCAAACTCTTGGACCCTCATCCATTACCAAACCCACTCCCTAAAAACATCAAATACGATGCTCCTTATGACTTTCACTAATTTGTTAGCTATACTACCGACCAATGCTTCCACCTTCAAAATGTGATCCAAGATTTAATTGACTGGGGTATCATCGTCCCACATGGGAATACTAAACCTAATACAACTCATAACCCATTTCTAACCTATGAAAATGCCATCTTTTTATAGAGTGACCTAGAATTTTATCCATATGCTCAAACCCAATAAAGCACCCATTTTCCCTATAATCTCACCCTAACCATTCAAGGTTTGCCAATACGTCTCCTACACCCTACATGCTTCATCGACCAAGCTCTTTCACTCCTTACAAGGGACTGTATTACCATTCATATCCAGTCTAAAGGGAAGGATATGGAGTTAACAATTTTGTTGAATCAATACTTAGAGTTTGGGATAAATTTACACACCAAGATGACCATTAATTGTCAGAAGTTCAATGGCTTATTCATGAAATCTCAAAAATGAGCTCAGGAATCAGATAAATGAATGGTACTTATTGAAGAAGTCAGTCTAGATGTAGTATATATAATGGATAATGTGTTTTGACAAACAAGTGAAATTTATAGCATTGATAAGCTACTCACCGCTTTGAAGCTTCAGGGACGATTGGTCCCTTCACTCCTGCACCTCCCCATTGAGTCAAAAGATTTTTACGATTAATTCGTCAAGGTTATTGATTGTATTGATTTCTCTTGTAAAGAGGACATAGTCGCCGTTGGAAAGGGGGGTGACTTTGACAACTCAAATAGGGAACCCAGTCGGTAAAAACCAGTCTAGTAGATAATCTATGAAAAATGACATCCTTCGAAGATCTGTTGGGGGAAATCAATAAGGTAGCCATTCAGCCAAAGGTAAATGAGGACACGAGGTTCTTATTCTTCCTTGCCTCAGTAAACTACATAACTAGGTCAGGGAGACACTACAAATATTCGATTCCTCATGTGATCGAGACAAACAAGGGAAAAGGAGTTGTCGAAGAACTTCCCATGCCAGAAATGACCATCGAAGAAAGCAAATCCTTGACTAACTTAAGAAAATCCAAGCCAACATCACTTTATAGGGGATTTTCATATCCTCCCAGCTGCACTGGAATGCTCTGATAAAGCTCATTGTAAGGACACAAATTTCTAATTGAGTACTTTGTAATTTGGCTCAATTTCGGACAAAAATGTTTGGGTCATAGGATAGAGTTATTGACAATCCTTCAAGCCTATGACATACTAAAGTTGAAGATATAGCGGCCAAGTTATTAAAGCTTCATCAAATATCGTGTGTATTATGCCTTGTTTCTACGTCATCAACATGGTTACATTGCTCCTAAGGTATGAATGCATTTTAATATATATATAGGAGCTTGGAACAATATTTATATGGGTGTATCTTATTTTAAACTGTTGTTTATTTTCAGAAAGCTTCATTAAAAATTTTAAATAAAGTTTCTGGGCTAAAATCAAAATTTATACATTCTGGAAGTTCGTTCGAAGTTGTCGTTCGAACGAGTTTGTCGTTCGAACGAGAATGTTGTTCAAACAAGGTTTGCCAACGACCTGCCTTTGGAACTTCGTTAGAAGTATCGTTCGAACGAGACCTCATTCGAATGAAAATCTCGTTCGAACGAGATTTGGCGGGAACAGTTTATTTGGCAGTTTTGAGCAGTTTTTTCATGTTTCCCACTTCTTTACCCCACTAACTTTTGACAGAGCTTATCTAGTGTGGGAACCAACTTTTTCACACACAACAATATCCAAGAGAGAGTTTGAGAGCAAAATTCAAAAGAAAAAGTTCATGTTTTGAGTGTTTAATTTTTCAAGAAAAAATCATTTAACACTCTTGTTTTCACCCATATTGTTTATTACAAGTTTCAATATATATACATCTTGCTTAGAGTGTTTGACACCGAGTTTTCTCTACCGCGTTGAAGAGATTATTTGGGTTTACTTCTAAATCCCTCAAAGAAGAAGAGCTTATTTTATTGCGGCTTTCTCACATGGTGAAAGGCACCATGTGTGGTTGACGGTGTACCTATGTCTCATTAGTGAATTCCAAGATGTCGATGGAGCTCCGGGGTTATCGACTAGGCGGAGGTGTTTACAAGAAGATGCGTCAAGGATTGAAAGGGATCGAGTCGAGGAAGTAAGTCATCTGTCTTGTAATTGTAAAACCATACTTAGTGGACTTAGGGCCAGGGTAGTCCGAGTTTTTTTTCCCGTTGTGGGTTTGTCCTCGTACATTGCGGCGTAGTGATTTATTATTTATTTTATCTTTTGCAAAACTCACCTAGAACTCATGCTTAGGTAAAAAGATAAAATTGGTTTAAATCACTACTTGTTTAATTTGGTGCTAAATTAATTTGGGTAATGTTTATGTTAATTTAATTCAAGTCATTTTATTTAATTTGATAAAATTTGGTTTGGCATAAAATTGCAAAAATGATTCATGAAGATTGTTAGGAAAATTTCTAGGACTTGAATTGGGTTAAATTGGTTTAAGTGAAATTAACATAACTGCGTGTTTAATCTAATTTCACTTAGTTTAATTTTAATTTGAAAAGAAATTAAAATTTGTTATTTGTTTAATTTGAACCATCTCACTTCCGCATCACTTAAAGGAAATTCTTATTTAAAAATTTAAAATTGGGGGCCTCGTGTTCCAACAAGTGGTATCAAAGCCAAAACGATAAATTATTTCGTTAAAATCCTTTTAAATACTTTTGGCTAAAATGGAATTTTCCCCATTTTCAAAATTTCCTATTTTTTATGGTTCTAATTACGCGTATTGGAAAGCGTGAATAAAATCGGCACTAAAATCTATCGACGAGAGAGTTTGGATGTCTGTTGTTAACGGGTGGTCCCCACCTACTCATTTAGTAGATAATGAGCGTGTTCCCAAATTCGTCGATAGATGGAGTGAGAATGAATTTAAACTTTCGAATTTTAATTCCCATGGTTTAAATGACTTGTTTAACGCGATCACACCGGATGAATTCCGTCCTCTTATGACGTGTGAAACAGCTAAAGAAGTTTGGGATATTTTACAACTCACTCATGAAGGTACTAGTGTCGTTAAAGCTTCAAAACTCCAAAACCTCACCACTCAATTTGAAACCATCAAAATGAATGAAAAAGAAACTTTTGATGAATTTTATGCTAGACATTCCGATATTGTTAATTCATCTTTTAACTTGGGAGGGAAAATACCCGACAACCGAGTAGTAAAGAAAATTTAAAGGTCCCTACCCGATAGATTTATTCCAAAAGTGACCATTTTAATTTTTTTTACCAACTTTAGCCTCTACGAAATTAGAAGAGCTCGTAGGTGATTTATAAACCTATGAACTGGACATCTTTCCCTCTAAAACTGAAAAGAAATTAGAAAAGGGCGTTGCTTTAAAAGCCCTAAAAGAGGAAAAACAAGTAGTAGAGCGTGAAAGTGATAGTGACTCAGATGACATGGCTATGTTTGATAGGAAGTTTCATAAATTTCTTAAATCTAATAAAGATAAATTTAAAAATAATTTTAAGAAATTTAAAAAATCTAAGCTTGACAATGTCGAGAAGATCCCTAAAACTTCTAATGAAAATTTAAATAGGGACAAGTCAAATAGGTGTTACGGTTGTGAAGGGTATGGCCATAGGGCAAAAGAGTGACCCCTTAAACTAAGGAGGGAGGGTAAGCAACCAATTTCTTTTAATGCGACCCTTACTGATAGTGATAATGAAGAGGGACCTGATTCCCCCACTAAGCCCAACTTTGTGGCTTTTATGGCTAGTCATGTGAGCACCGATAATGAATCTTCTCATGAAGATATACAAAAACATGACACTTCCAAGGTCAAAGTTATGATTCCCTTATTTTTTATGGTTGTGAGAGTGAAGAAGAGAGAGAGAGTGAAAATGAAGAAGAGGTTAATGTGAGTGAACTTCAAAATGCTTTTCAAAAACTTTATGAAGAATCTATTAAATTGAAAATAGCAAATTTGAAGTTAGAAGCTTGTTTAAGAGAGCGCGTCAAGGTTATTGATGATAGTGCGTTAGTGGAAGACCTCAGGACATGAGAGAGAACTCTTAGTGAGAAGCTTGAATATGTAGAAGGCGAGAGAGATTGCCTTAAGGGTTTAATGGAATCCTTGAAAAAGGAGCTTCTTGCATTTGAAGAGAGGATTGTTTTGTTAGAGTCTAGAATTTTAGAATTAGAAAATAAATTAAAAGACTTTAGAAAAGTCAAATTTGATTTGGAGTGTCGTTCGGAGAAATTAGATAAAATATTAGGAACGATACAAATTAAAAATGACATTTGTGGTTTAGGCTTCAATACTTGTAATGAATATACTCATAAAGTCATAATCAATATTTTAGGAGAATCGCCTAGGAAAGACTTTAGAGATCAATCCTTAGGTACCAATTTTCGACGTGTTTTTACTTGTGCACATTGTGGTCGAAAAGGTCATCTTAAAAAAATTTGTTTTGATCTTAAAAGATTTATTAGAAAATGTCAACGTAAGGCAACCAAGGTAGCCAAGATTCCTACCCCCCGAGATAGTCATTCGTCATTGGTTTGGGTTTGGAGATTCGACTTGGTAGTTTTACAAGATAGGGTTTTTTATTCTCATTTACTTTCACATCTTCCTCCCTTGCAAAATCTAAGGGTTGAATGTGTTAGTTTTATTTGCATACTTTAGCTTTTGTACTACATGCTATATTATCAGACTAAATGTATGCTCATTTTAATCATTTTCTAGTCTATGTTCCATGATTAATCACATGATGGAATAATGATTTTTTTGTATTATACTTCTTTCATTTTTGTTTGCATTAAATGAAAAATACAAAAAGATTTTTGTTTATCATTTGGGTTTCACCTTTGAGTTATCTAGGCCTAATGAAAAATAAAAATGATTTTTGTGAGTCTTTTGAGTAAATAGTTTTGTTGTTTGGTTTAAAAATTTAAAAAACTCAAAAAGATTTTTGTTTATGTGTTATTTTAGTTTGACACAATCTATGTGGCATACACTTGTGTTAGAATCCCATCTTTTTCGCTCCCATATGGCTATCACTTTTGGTTTAGATTGACAATCCTTATTATGTTCTTTACCATGCTTACATGGAGTAGTTGGATTTTGTGTTGATATAATGGATTCTATTTTTATATGCCTCTATTCACACATGCACGAGCTCTTTTGAAATTTTAATCGTCACATGTTATATTTGAGCTTTGTGAGGTGTTCTCCTACCAATCTTGTCATCTACATATTTATGATCTAAGAGGACTAGTGCATGTCAAAATTCGTTGCACGAGAGATGTATGTGAGATATAAAAAATGATATATATGAATGTACACGGGTAAGGGCTCCGAAAGGAATTATTATCCTTTGCGAATAGTAAGCCACCGTTTGTTTGGACCTAAAAGAAATACGTGATCCAAAGGCCTAAAAATAGAATTATGGCATTAAAAAGAAAAAATAATTGCCAAGGCCTATTTTTATTTGATATATTCATTCAAATATATATGCTTATTGAGGGAGATTTGATGGTATATCAACGGTTTGTACATTGTCCGTTTATCCTAGTTGAACTTTCAATGTCATGACTCTATTGGTTTGTAAAATCATCAAAAGTCTAGGCTTTTATGCATTGTGTATGTTTGTTCATTGAGTTCAATCTATATTGTCACGTGAGGTTATATTCAAATGTGATGAAGTTTGCAATCAATTGAGAACTCCGTGAACATATTTTAAGTGATTGGGTCTAAATTTAATTGTTTCTAGTTCACACCCCAACACTTCCGTTTCCATATGACACATTTTTGCCACACGAGTGTGAAAAGCTTATCTTATTTTGTGTCATTTGTGTGTTTATATCTATATATATGTGTGTGTGCATCTTTGGTATATCTAGAGTCTGTATATATATGATTTTTTTTTGTCTTTGCCTTGTTTTCTAGTCCATTTATGCTTTACTTCATAATTGGTACCTATCTTGTTGCATTCTTTGTTGATATCACATGCTTAATATTTTATATATCATATTGGTATCATTCTGTGCATCTTAGTTAGTATCTGTTATTATTTTAATGGATTAGTTTTGCTTTTGTTCCCCATATGCGTTCATGTTCTTATCCCTCTAAGCATCATGTTCAAATTAGTTTGATATCCTTTTTCTATTCCTTAACAAAACAGGGGGAGAATGATAAGGGGAGAAATGGTGTCTATTCCTATTGTACTCATATCTTAGTTTGGGGGGGATTCAACTTAGGGGGAGTCGCGACCTTCTTAGGTAGATCACAATTGATAAAGGGGAGAATTAATTTAGAGGGAGTATTTATTTTATGCATTTAATATTCTTGATATTCCCTATGCATTTGATAGTTTGCTCGAGTCGAGAAATAATTTTTTTGTGTGGAAACATTCATCGACAAAGCTATTGATCCTTGGGTCTTGAGTCAAGTATTAGGTGCAATGTTTTATGTCTAGTAGAGCTTGAGAGCCCTTTAGGATTTTTGTTGGTTTTTGTCCCGAAATAGCCAAAGGGGGATATTTGTAAGGACACAAATTTCTAATTGAGTCATTTGTAGTTTTGGCTCAATTCCGGATAAAAATGTTTGAGTCATATGATAAAGTTATTGACCATCCTTAAAGCCTATGACATACTAAACTTAAAGACGCAGCGGCCAAGATATTAAAGCTTCATAAAATGCCGTGTCTATTGTGCCTTGTTTCTACGTCATTAACATGATTCCATTGCTCCTAAGGTATGAATGCATTTTAATATATATATAGGAGCTTGGAACAATATTTATATGGGTGTATCTTGTTTTAAACTGTTGTTTATTTTCAGAAAGCTTCATTAAAACTTTTAAATAAAGTTTATGGGCTAAAATCAAATTTTTATACTTTCTGGAAGTTCGTTAGAAGTTGTCGTTCGAACAAGAATGCCGTTCAAACGAGGTTTGCCAATGACTTGCCTCTGAAACTTCGTTAGAAGTATCGTTCGAACGAAAATCTCGTTCGAACGAGATTTGGCGGGAACAGTTTATTTGGCAGTTTTGAGCAGTTTTTCCATGTTTCCCACTTCTTTACCCCACTAACTTTTGACAGAGCTTGTCTAGTGTGGGAAATAACTTTTTCCACTTAACTTTTTCACACACAACAATCTCCAAGAGAGAGTTTGAGAGAAAAATTCAAAAAGAAAAAGTTCATGTTTTGAGTGCCTAATTTTTCAAGAAAAAATCATTTAACACTCTTGTTTTCACCCATATTGTTTATTCCAAGTTTCAATATATATACATCTTGCTTGGAGTGTTTGGCACCGAGTTTTCTCTACCGCATTGAAAAGATTGTTTGGGTTTACTTCTAAATCCCTCAAAGAAAAAGAATTTGTTTTGCTGCGGCTTTCTCACATGGTGAAAGGCACCATGTGTGGTTGACGGTGTACATATATCTCATTGGTGAATTATAAGATTCCGTTGGAGCTCCGGGGTTGTCGACTAGGCAGAGGTGTTTATAAGAAGACGCGTCAAGGCTTGGAAGGGGTCGAGTTGAGGAAGTAAGTCATCTGTCTTGTAATTGTAAAACCATTCTTAGTGGACTTAGGGCTAGGGCCGTCTGAGTTTTTTTTTCCCGTTGTGGGTTTTTCCTCATACATCGCGGCATAGTGATTCATTGTTTATTTTATCTTTTGCAAAACTCACCTAGAACGCATGCTTGGGTAAAAAGGTAAAATTGGTTTAAATCACTACTTGTTTAATTTGGTGCTAAATTAATTTGGGTAATGTTTATGTTAATTTAATTCAAGTCATTTAATTTAATTTTATAAAATTTGGTTTGGCCTAAAATTGCAAAAATGATTCATAAAGATTGTTAGGAAAATTTCTAGGACTTGAATTGGGTTCAATTGGTTTAAGTGAAATTAACATAAGTGTGTGTTTAATCTAATTTCACTTGGTTTAATTTTAATTTGAAAAGAAATTAATTTTTTTATTTGTTTAATTTGAACCATCTCACTTCCGCATCACTTAAAGTAAATTCTTATTTAAAAATTTAAAATTGGGGGCCTTGTGTTCCAACACTCATCACTGGGCCTATAGTCCCTTATTCTTCTACTCCCAAAGAAGCCGTAAATATGGTTGGGTCCTTGACCTCTTCCAGACTCCTATCCTTTTCCAAAGCAAATGTATCGTAGATCGACCCTGATTGCAATTATGCCCTCAACATCTCTATTAAAGTATTGGGAAAGACAATCCCACTCTCACTTTTTGATAATCTTCTCTCAATGTTTGTTCTCTCAGATTCTTGAATTGCTTGGGACTAAAAGTCAGTGATCTCATTGCCACTTTCACCGTCGTGCGTTTTTATAATAATAACCACCGAGAGATGATGGGGTCCATAAAATTCACACTATGGACTGGACTTATCAATCCTGTCACTGAGTTCCAAGTCATTGACATACCTTCATGTTTTAACCTTCTCCTTATCCCCCCATGGCTCCAGAGTATCCAAGGGGTATCTTCTTCTCTTCATCAAAAACTGATTTTTTTTTGCCAAAGGCCAGGTTATCATCATCTCGGGGGATAATGATAGATCAAACATTACCAGTACTTGTAACCTAGTATTGGACATCCAACATGGGACAAATGACATGCTCATTTTGGGTTTTAGAGTCTATCCACTTCCACTTCCAGCAGGAAAAAAATTTAAAGACTGAGTTTGTTCGGAACACAACTCGCATGGAAACGTCAATGTAATTTAGATGTTCAAGGCAATGAACTTCATACCAGAAATAGGATTAGGACGATGCCAGTAAGGTTATTTGATCCCATGATCCTGAAGGAGGCCTTTCCCCCATGTGGCATGGGTTACCAACCCTCACCAGAAGAACTCAAAGCACTCCGATGACGATGATCAAAAAAAATATTAAAAGAAGAAAGAACTATTTCGAGAGATTCTTTGAACGAAAGGTTTATTAAGGAGAGCGAAGACTTTCCATTATGTGGCTTCCCTGAACCATGGTATGACCATATTGATAGAAAGATGAAATCGGGACTAGAAATTTTCTTTAAAAATAGTAATTTTTGGGTCGAAGACTACTAACATGAAATGCAACCTCTCATCGAAAAAGCTATGACAATTACCGAGGATTCTGAGGAAAGTGATTGTAAATACTCCATCAACCTGAAGACACCGGGGCTAAGTCTCTGTATAATCCATTTGAATGCAGCTCTGTCGGACCTATCTACTCAAATCAAAGCTACCGACATGCCTCTTCTTAACTGGAATGTCGTGCCTATCCAACCTGCTCAATTTTAACCTGACCCTGCTTTTTACGCTATCCAAGTCTCTTTACCTGATATTGTTAAACCCTTTTCTAATATCAATGTAACTGAGACCTCTTTTGATGAGATTATTAATGTTATTTTTCCTAAAAATTAAATAAGCGAAGATTTTGAGTATCTTGCTATGCCTTACATTAATTATCTTGATTCTAATTAAACATTTGATGATGATGATTCTACAAGTAAATAATTATTAACTAATATTAATAAGGAGAATAACAAATAGCATAACGACGTTCAAATTAATAATAATGAGACTGTTGTTATTGATCTCGATTCTAGTAGCCATCACCTTTAACGAGCATAAGCGTTAGCAATTCGAAGAGCTACTGAAGGAATTCGTGGGCGTATTCTCCTCATACTATGATGAAATTCCCGACATTGACCCAGAAATAGATCAACACGAGATCCCAAAATTTCGAGAATGCCAATTGATCAAACAGAAGCTAAGGAAGCTTCGCACCAAATGGCCGCTCAAAGTCAAAGAGGAAGCGGTGAAGCAGTTGCATGTATGTTTTATCCGCTTAGTTAAATACTCTACATGGCTTACCAACATCATCCCTGAACTAAAATCGGGAGGAAAAGTCTGCATGTGCTTCGACTACTAGGTTTTGAACAAAGCATCCCTGAAGAATGAAAATTTGTTGCCCAACATCGACATAATCGTGGACAATACGACTAGCCAAGCCCTCAAGTAATTTTCAATGGATTACCTTGACCATTAGGAGAAAACTGCCTACATCACCCTATGAGGAACCTTCTACTACACTATCTTTCCATTCGGACTCAAGAACATCGGGGCTACATACTAAAGGGCTGCTAAAACCATCCTGCACAACCTTATTTATGTAATACCCCGTACTTTTGGCTATATTTATTTTTGGGATTAATTAATGAAATTGCGTATTTATTGGAAATTAATCCGGATTAATAATAATACTAATGTGATGCGAATTGGTATTTGAGTATGTGCATATATGATTATATATGTACTTGGTATTATAAAATTTGTCGTGGGATTTATATACGGCATTTTAGAAATTTTGTTGAGACGCGTGGGACCGCCGCGTCACGGTAGAAATATTTTGATATTAAAAGTGAATTTAAAATCTATAATCCGTATGGTCGTTTTGAGTGCGCCAACACGTCCGGAAGGGTCGAGATAGTCAGAAAACACTAGCCGGGGGTATAGTTTGGGTCCCGGGGTATTTTTAAACCATCCCGGCACTATAAAGGGTATTTTAGTAATCTGGTATTTTTGGGTAATTAAAAGTGACGAAAATTGAGAGTTGTAATCTGATAAGGATTGACCCTAACCAACCCTTATTAACCCAACAAGCTACGGAGGTTCATTAATTAGGTTTTCATAAATTCCCCAAGGCAAACCCTAGCCACCATAGCCTTTTGGAGAAGAAAGCTTGGAGAAGGAGAGAGAGAGAGAGGAAACTCTGCAGAAACTTCATCAAAACCAGAAATCAAACCAAGGCAAGTGTTTTAATCTTATTTAAACTCGTAGAATGTTTCCTCCATGTTAGAAATTGATGAATTTCAACTGTTCTTGGAAGATAATGAAAACCATGTAGTTTGAGGATTAGAACTTAAAAATTGTGAAGAGAATTGCATGTAGTATGATAGGTAAATGATTTCCCTTATTATAATTGTGATTAGAAGGAAAGAAAACGAATTAAATTCTGGGATTTGATGATGATATGTAGTTAGGGTTCATGTTCTTGAGATAATTGGAAAAAAGTGTAGAAAGGTGTAAATTAAATTAATATTTGGATGGATTGATCCCTTAGAAACATGTTAGGATGTGACTATATATGTTTAGTATTGATTATAGACCCTAAAACGTTGTTAGGATGGACTTTGGGAGAGATTAGAAGTGTTATAAACGGTGAAAAATGAATTGGGGAAAAATCTGGGCCGAAACTGGCATCTCGTTAGAAGCAGCCCCCAGGTCGTTCGAACGAGCTCGTTCGAACGAGCTTCTAACGAGTTGACCAGTCGTTATTAACGAGTGGGGTTTTCGTTCGATATCTCGTTCGAACGAGATATCGTTAGAAGGGTCAGTTCGTTCGAACGAACTGGGATCTCGTTCGAACAGCCTCGTTCGAACGAGACTTCTAACGACCTGACAGTCCAAACTCGTTCGAAGCCTCGTTCGAACGAGACTTCTAACGAGTTGACAGTTTGACCCTTTTTGGACTGTTTTGACTTTTGGAGTTCCGGGAGATGGTTCAAGGGTAGAGTTAGCATCCCTTTGATGATATAGTGATTGATTTGGGACTTTTGGGTTGTTGGGATGAGTAAATCATATACGAGAGTTATATTCAATGAATCTTTCGGGTTGAAACGTGAGTGACTACTACGATGTGAGGATGAATTTATAGCACGTATAATTATGAACCGGAATAATATAAGTTGTGATAATTAGTTAGTACGAGAATGCGATATGTACTACGAATATAATGCGGTATTACTAAGATGTGTGTTTACTTAGTATTGATATATGGATTGTATGTATGACATACCTACCATACTTGCTATCACGGGAGGTTTCGTTCGCTTAGGACCCTCTAATCCTTGTGTGCCTACGGGGGGGATATAGACTGGTACCTTGATGAACATAGGTCATAGAAAGACTTATTGTGATATTGATAAGTCCGCTGACCATGGGAGCGTAGGTATGTGCGTGACCCATGTGATGGTGACTGTGTTCGCCTCCATTATTTGTGATGTTGTTATCGGTAAACTATTCCTGAGAGATTCGGAATATGTAATCCTTATGTACGTGATGTACCGGGATGGATAGCAGAGTATGTGTGCACTACAGCTTAAATTGCGGGGTGCTTGTATTGTATATTTATGAGATGAATAATATACATTAAATTACCGGAAATCCTCATGTTAATGTTGTAAAAATATTACGGTATTGTTTCGAGTTATTTAAGGAGTTAACTGATAGTTATATCAATGGCATATTTAATAACTGAGTTTACGTTAAACCTCTATTTTATTACAAGCGTTGTTACGTTAATTGGAACCGAGTAATATGGGTAGAACCTTTGGCAGTCTAGCTAGTTATGTTGTCTGTTAGCTAGTAATATGGGTCGATATAGATGGGTACTTACGTTAGGAGTGCACAGTTAGACGAGAGGTGAGAATATCATGCGAGTGTACGTCCTAACATGTACTTTGCATTTAATGTTTTAAATGTTTTTAAAGCACTTGCAGGTTTTTAAAAATAACTTCCACTTTCGGGCTCTGACCCATTTGCTTTCAAATATATTTTCTTATAAAACCATTTTAGGTGCCCAGCCACAAGGACACCAAGCATAGGATTCTCATTCAGGTGACGAGCTGTAGCTGTTTGTGGAAGCTACAGGGATTTGCATGTAGACGCTTCTCTCATTTGAATTCCAGTCTCAGCATCTACCAGTTGTAGGGCATGTTGCCCAATTCTATTAGACATTTTTACATTTCAGTTTTCAGACTCTAGCATGTATTGCTCAGTATTCAGTTTTAGTTAATTATTTCAGTTTACTTATCAGTTGTGGGATTTGTATTGAGGAGTTTTTCCTCCAGGTTTTATTTACATAGTGTGATGATTATTCATTCTATTTCAGTATGGTGAATGGTGTTATTTAGTTATTCATTACTCTTGTTGCATGTTATTCAGATTTAATAAAATTTGGCACTTACTTTTTAAATACTAGGTGGTTAGTAATCTTTAAAATGTTTTCGACAGTGATGCTATTAACTGAGCCAACTTGGCATTTTGAATTAATTTTATAAAGGAGTAGCTACCCGGTGTTTAATTAGTCGGGGTGTCACAATTTACAAAGAGGTCGAGGTCTATGTAGACGATATGATCGTCAAGTCTAAGACTCGAGAAGGTCATATTCTCGTCCTATGAAAGTTCTTTGAAAGAATATGGTAATGCCAGATGAGGTTAAACCCACATAAATGCATTATTGGTGTCACAAAAGGAAAACTCTTGGCATTCATGGTCAGTGATAAATGAATCAAAACATACCCTGCCAAACTGAAGGCCATACTTGAGATGCCACCGCTATAGGTGGAGAAGGAAGTTTGAGGATTCTTGGGTAACTACAACACATCATAGTTTTATCATCCGGCTGACTTATCTGCAAACCCATTTTCAATTTTCTCTAAAAAGATTCAACTAAAGTCTGGAATGAGGCCTGACAAGAAGACTTTGATCGAATCAAGCGATACCTTACCCGAACTTCGGTGCTTATGCCTGCACAGCTAGGTCTCCCCTCCTCATATACTTGACCGTTACAGATTCGGTAGCTAGGGCTTTGCTAGCCTAATACATTAAAGAATCCCTTAATAAAAGAGCCATTTATTACTCTAGTCACAAATTGGTCGGATACGAAGTCAATTACATTACTTTGGAAAAAAATGTGTCGTCCTGATTTGGGTAACGCAGGAGTTACAGTACTACATGCTTGCCTTCCCCATCAGACTTGTATCTCGAATGGATCCCATCAAGTACTTACTATAAAAGCCCGCTATGTCCAATTGAATGGCTCGTTGGTTGATGTTGCGAGCCGAGTTTGATATTGTGTACGTCACGTAAAAAGCTATGAAAGGGAGAGCCATCTCTGGCTACCTTGCTGATTACCCCATGGAAGAAGTTGATGTTCGGGTCTTTAAATTTCCAGATGAAGATATTCTCTATGCCTCTTAGGAGGATCTCCGATGGAAAATATTCTTTGATGGATTTACCAACAAGAAATGATATAGCATTGGGATACTCCTAATAACCCCTGATGACTCTCCCACCCCCATTGCCATTAAACTATACTTCTCTTGCACCAACAACATAACTGAGTGTGAGGCATGCACTATAGGCCATAAAGTTTCCCTCTAGAATGGAATCTGATACCTAAACATCTACGAAGACTCTGCCCTCATCATCGGCTAAATCCTAAAAAAATGGAAAGTCAAAGACAAAAAACTCCTACCCTTCTATGCCCATCTAATAGAATTGGCCTCCCAGTTTAAGGATGTCAGCTTCCACTACTTGACTTGTACAAAGAATAGCCTAACTGACACACTTTCTACCCTGGCCTCCATGGTCGACATGCCTGAGGGAATAATAATTTCCCATTTCCTAGTTCGAAAACAATCTAAGCCTACCCACTGCTACCACATTGAACTTATTCTCGAGGAAGATTCTGATATGACTAGATTATGGTACTATGACATTTGCTACCTTTACAAACATGGTAGGTATCCCCAAGACGTTGATAAGAAAGACCATACGACCCTTCGCAAACTGGTTGCCCAGTATATCATTTATAATAAAGAGCTATTCAAGAGAAACTTTGATGGAGCCCATTTGCACTGCATAACAGGGGCTGATATTGAAGAAATAATACATATCCAGAGTGAGGAATGCAGGCCCCACATGAACGATCACATTCTTACCAAAATAATTATCCTTCGAGGGTACTATTGGACCGTTATAGTTCAAGATTACCATGCCTATGTCCAAAGATGGCTCAAATGCCAAAAGTTTGTCGATCTCCAACACTTGCCTCCCAGAGAGTTATACAACATGACCTTTTCTTGTCTCTTCTCCACCTAGGGCATTGGTATCATAAGGGAGGTTACTCCCAAAGCTTCAAACGGTCATGCATTCATCTTAGTCTTCATTGATTACTTCACCAAATGGGTTAAAGTCGAGTCATATGAGATGCTGAATGCTAAGAAAGTGGATAAGTTTATTGAAAAGAACATCATCTATCAATACGAAGTTCCCCACGAGTTAGTGTTAGATAATGGGATATATTTTGAAGTTGAATTTACAGAACTAGTCGACGAGTACGGGATTCAGAGACACAAATTTCCCCCCTCTCGATCCCAAACTAATGATGGAGTTGAATCCGCCAATAAAATCCTTAAAATCATAATAAAAAAATGACTGAGAGTTGTAGAGATTGGGCCGATCGGATCCCTTAGGCCATTTGGGGCTATCGCACTTCAATCAAACCACCTACTGGGGTAACCCCTTATTCTATAATGTACAATATAGAAGCAGTCCTACCCGTTGAGCTGTAAATACCTTCCCTCAGCGTCCTACTCAAAATCAAAGTCGACGAAAAAGAATGGCATCAGAGCCGCTTTGATGAACTATCACTCTTGGATGAAAAGAGACTGAAAGCTCTGTGCCATATACAAGGATACTATCACTGGATAACGCGATTATTCAATCAAAAATTCAAGGACTGTGGTGTCCAAGAAGGAGAAATTTCCCTCAAAGAGATCATAAAACCCGTTTAGGAACCCAGAGGGAAATCCAAACCTAATTGGAGCGGCCCCTATATCATGAAGTAGATTCTCTCAGGAGGCACCACTATGTTCACAGACCTCGATGGAGAAGAAATGACGCGTCCGGTCAATTTGGACCATCTTAAGAAATTTTACCCATAATCCGAAATCTTGGCGCACTACGACTCTTATCATCCCCCTTATATTCTAAAAAAATCTTCATTTCCCCTACCCAGACCTACATGGGACCTAATCCTCTTAAAACCTTTTTCTTTTTAAAATTAAACTCATGAAAATTTTCAAAACCCCCAGACGTACGTATACAACCCTACGACATACATGGGTCCGGGCCTCTTCTTTTTCACAAAATGCTATTATTTTCTAACCTCTGAGAATGGAGGTTCATTTTATCATTTACATAAACAAAAGGATTATGTATGCCTTAGCGATCGATATAGATAATTCAAACGCAAAACTCATCTAGAGGCATAATAAAATATGATCAAAATAAACTTTTATTTCTAAAAAGGAATACAACACTGTTACGTGAAGTATCATCGAAGGGAGTTAAACTAATCACCCCCTATTTTGGAAAATTCCATCTTTCCTCTTTTACTAAATTCAATTTCAGAAAATCCTCATTTAAAAAACATTACCTTCGGGTTATTAACTTATTTTTCTCTCAAGAAAAAAATCATTTTTAATTCTCAAAATAAATTTGTGCTCAAAAATATTTTCCCTAAGTTAATTACTTTCACTCCTTTTTATAATAAACATTTTTGCCTTTCTCTCTATTTGTATAAAATAAAGAATCTTAGCAGAAAATTAAAAGTGCACATATGATAGGTCACTAAATCAAGGAAAATACCAAGAAAGAAAATGCATATTCTTCATATATATATATATATATATATATATATATATATATATATATATATATATATATATATATATATATATTGCCTCAATGATTTAACGAAGAAAAACTGGAAAAAAATAGGACTTACCCATAACTCTCTCTAGCGCTCACCCCCGCGGTGGACGCGCTTTCCCCTGCGACGAGCATTGGATCCTCCACTCCCAGAACTCGATCCCTCATCAGAAGTGGCAGGCGAAAAAGTACAAAGAAGCCGAATTCTTGATATACTCTGACACGGAGGACATCCAATCCTTGATATCCCTCATCCAAGTGGTCGACACCCGAACATACTACAAGCAAATGGGCAACAAGAAAAGGGCAAATCAGTCAAGAAGAAAATGAAAGTCAACAAAACAAGACAAGAAAAAAAGGATATACCTCAGGACGAAGGGCATCATCCGTAAGCCCCATCAATCCATACACCTACGCATGGGGATAATACAGCACGCTTAGTGACTCCCCGCTAGTCAGTCAAAAATTATAAGAAGGGGGTAACCTGAATAATCTAAGCCGCCTCTACCACCGCCACCGACATGCCACCACCTGCGTTGTGGGTCAATCCCATCGGTGCACTAGTTCCCCTGTCCTAAGCCATAGTGGGTGGAGGCATGTTATCCACGTCATAGATGCAGGAGGGCATCATTCAGCTCGTCACAAAATCCAGATTATCGTAGCTCACCACTATATTCGTATATTGCGTATAGGGATCACCGATCATCGTCGTTGCCTGGGCATCAGCTGACATCTCTCTCACTCTCCTCATGTACATAGGGGTACCGACGGTGGGGACCGCCACCTCCTCTTCCAACATATGTCTCACTACCCTCTCTCCTAGGCACCAGACGTACCCAAACTCATGCATAATCAACTGCCGCATCTGTGCGTGTAAGCCTATCAGCCCCGTATCACGCGGAGTCACCCCCAGGGGTAGATGCTCACCTGCAATGCCCGATAGAGAATTAGTAACTACTTAAGGAATGAAGATGCCAAAAGGACACGAAAAAAATGGAATGATAACCTGATTGCTCATCGAGGCATTCAGATCCCATCGCACGTTCGCTATAGACAAATACTGATTCGAACTCTGGTTGGACTTCAGCCACCGGAACATCCGACAGAAGTCCCCCAAGCCCTCATCCTTCAAGGCTATCAACCCTGTATTACTCTCGATCACCTTATAGAACCACGTCTGCAAAAGACAGGAATCAACAATAAAGAAACCAAATAAGAATTCAAGGAAATGCATAAAAAGTAAAATGAATTCGAAATTAACTCCAAAAGATACGTGGCTCCCATAAAGGTTTATTGACAAAACCGATTGAAAGAATCCAAAGAAGAATAAAGGGACGCCAAGATCACCCTGTCATATAACTGTATGTCAAAAATTGTCCTCAAATACAGCAAGAACCAGATATGGATGATGTCTCCACTCGTCACCACCAAAAATCCACCCAACAGAAGAAAAATAGACAGATATAACGTTTGCCTCACCTACCGCCCATCAGTCACATACACCCTCCTCTTCAAGAGAGTATTCTTTAAAGTATAAATACAAATCGAATCCCCAGATTTGATCCTGACCACATCCCCCCAAAGCTGCATGCACCGCTTCTGGCGTCACCCTCAGTGTGCGATCCACCACTATCTGAAACCCCTCATAATCGATCCCCATTAGCTGCTGAACATCTATGGGAGTAACCATCATGTCCCTAAAGCCAAGATGAAAAGTGTGCCTGGTGTCCCACTATCTCTCTCCTAGTGCACACAAAACCATAGTAGAACATGGTGTCTTATACAAAGCCTCCACCAAGCGACCAAAAACTGCATAAGAAACCATCCAGTGTACCACAACATGGAGCTTCTCCAAAATCTCCTTCAACCCCGTCGTCCCCCGAGACCAGATAGCCAAAGGAGCAATGTTAGTCTGCAAAAGAAAAAGAAGAAAAACCCTTCATTAGGAAAAGAAGGAAGAGAAAAATGAAATGGAATACCAAAGGTCACTATACTTACATAGCCACTAGGGTTCCTCACCCTAGACAAATGGTGATATGCTAACTCACTTAGTAGAGTGCTCTCATCAGCCACAAGCTCGAACAAATCAAAGGAATTTTCATTGCCCAAAGTAAGAGGCACCCTAGACTGCCACTCCAGGCTAACCCATTCATCAACGGCCAACTACTCATTATTTTACACCTCACTTGAACCATCAATTTGAAGTCTTGAAGAAAAAAGGACTTAGGAACGGTTTTTAAATAGAGAAAGCAGAAGATTCAAACATTTGTAGGTGTGAAAATGGGGAGGATTCGCCCCCTTTTTATAGAAGGCTAAGGGGCTTATCGATCAGCACCCCCTGACCATGCCGATCGGCTGTCATCTTTTCCCCTTCCCAAGGAATCCCAAGAGTCTGTGCCCTTATTGATTGGCACCCCTTCCAAATTTTGTACAAAAAATGCTAGGATAATCCAAAAATTGCCAAAAAATTCTAAAAAATCCAAAAAACCCCTCAATTTCCTCAAGAAAATCATTTTGAGGAGCACTAAGCCCCTTAAAAACTCTCAAAATCCATGACCAGATTAATCATTCGCTCTTATACACAACATAATCCCCATTCAAATTAATTTTACACACCTATCCTCAACATATTCAAGCAGAACCTATGATGCACTTACATCCAAGTCTACTATAACTCCCAAGACTAAACATCCCCCAGTGAAGTCCCAAAACAACACAATCCCTAGATGATATCTCAAAGATAAGGCCTTCCTTAGTAAAGTCTTAAAACAACACAATCCTTAGCGAAACTACATATGCATCTGCACCCCCAAGATAATTTAAAATTCCCCAGGAGAGCATCTCCCCGAGTTGCAACTTAAAGTTCTTAAAATTGAACTCGACCCTTGAAATTAGTCGCCACAACTTTAGGCTCGTAGAATTGACCTCGACCCTCAGAATTGATCGCTGTAACTTTAGGTCCGCAGAATTAACCTCGGTTCGCAAAATTGGTTGCCTCAACTTTAGGTCCACAGAATTGACCTCAACCCTCAAATTTGGTCACTAAGAACTGATCTCAGCTCGTAAAATTGGTTTCAATAACTTTAGGTCCATAAAATTAACCCCGACCCTCAGAATTGGTCGCTACAGCTTTAGGTCTACAAAATTGACCTCGACCCCCGGAGTTGGTCGCCATAACTTTAAGTCCACAGACTTGACCTCGATCCTCAGAATTGGTCGCTACAGCTTTAGGTACTCAGAATTAATCTCGACCCTCAGAAATGGTCATCACAACTTGAGGTCCTTAGAATTGATGTCGACCCTCAAAAGTGGTTGTCACAACTTAAGGTCCTCAGAATTAACCTCAGCCCTCAGAAATGGTCATCACAACTTGATGTCCTCAGAATTGACCTCGGCCCTAAGAATTGGTCACAACAACTTAAGGTCCTCATAAATGACCTCAACCCTCAGAATTGGTCATCACAACTTTAGGTCCTCAGAATTGACCTCGACCCTCAGAATTGGTCATCACCAGCACAACTTGAGAATTAACCTCAACACACTGAATTGGTCTCCCTACCCCCTTAGAACTAACGTTAACACATCCTCGACCCCCATAACCAATCATCCTCGGGTCCTCAGAATCAACCTTGATCCACTAAATCGATCACTTTCGTCTCCTTAGGTCCTTATAACTGACCCCGGCCTTTTAAATCCGTCAACCTCATCCTCTAGGTCCACGGAATTTACCTAAAATCCTCTTTCCCAATGTTGATATGGTGTCTATCATTCGACGGCCTTCACTTGTTCCAAGCTCGTCCGTCAAGGGGATCTCTATAAACACCCCATATTAATACCCCCTGAGCACATCCTTATGTCCTTATCACTCACTCATTCATTGCAAACCCTATATTATACTTCAAGTACTAATTTAGATTCCACCGAGTTCTCCTGGCTCCCATTTGACTCCGATCAACCTTCTTGTATGAGCATAATCTTAATTATTATTTGAAAGGATCTAAAAGCCCCTTTTAATAGTCTACCTCGTTCACAAAACAGTCTTACGGTTCGGACGAAAGGTTCGTTTTACCCTAAAAGCTGAACAAGAAGCCATGGGTGGGCTCCGTTTGACTCCTACCAACTCTTCGAGGTCGAACGAATATTCAAAGGGCACTGAATCCCATTTCCAAAGGTCCGCCATGTTCACGAATCATCCTTATAGTACGGATGAATGGTGCATTTTCTCAAAGGGTCACCAGGAAAATTTGGGCCCCATTTGACCATAGTCAACTCTTCGAACTGAATGAATATGAATGAAAACTCAAAGGGCACTGTATACCCTTTCCAACTGTCCATCCCATGCGTGAATCAACCTTATGGTTCAGACGAACGATCCACTTTCCTCTGAAAATATCTTGTCTAGAAACCAACGGGCACTTTCGGCCCTATTTGACTTTGATGAACTCCCGAACCTAGGAGTTGATAGATGGATTCTTAAAGGGCTGTGAATACCCTTTTCCAACGATTCATCCCATGCATGATTCTGACTTACGATTCGCATTTTACTGTCATTCTTTTGAAAAAACTGCCTTAGACTGGCAATTGGCAATCCCAGTACCCTGCCTATCGGTTGTGTGTCTGGAGTTCTATGCCAATAGGCAGGTCAAGGGCCATGCCGATCAGAACCCCCTTGGACTTAAAAATATAGGCCATGACCTCACTTTAAACACACCTCAGAACCCCTGCACATCCCCTTTAGAGAGTATTCCCTCAAATTTAGAGATGTTCTTTCCTTAAAGGCCGATTTCCCACATTCCTTCCACCCTTTTCATACTCTTTTGAGTAAATTCCCACCCATATCCTCAAACCACCAACACTTCAACTTGAGATAAACGCATTTATAATCAAGATCTACTTTAAATCTTCACAAGAAGATCTAATTCTTCCCCTTTGTCTTTAAATTCTCTTATTTTTGCATTAGTTATTTCATTTTCACTTTAGTACTTTACTTCATTACATCACATATCTTATCTTCAAACTTTTATCCTTAGTATTCACATGTACTTTATTTCATAGAAAAACCCAAAAAATAAGAAAAAGAGGGTTCACTTGTAAATTCCAAACGAGAATTTCTCATCACATTTTCTCACATTAAAATGCATTTTTCTACACACACATACATATAATAAAGTCCCCGATTGCTTTTATGGGTTAAACCCCATCTCGTATTCTCTTTGAACTCCATGGGCTTTGATGCCCTCACGGACTACGTAAGCGTCTTAGGCAAACCCCTAGACTCGAGTCCTCACACATACATTTATTACTTTATTCTCATCATATATTCATGATATATGATATATATATATATATATATATATATATATATTATATGCTTGCTTGCACGTGTCTTGTTCGAAATACGCAATCGTTCTTCTATAACGATTTGTGAATCGATAAGCACTTACATTATATTTTTTATTATTGTTTTAGAAACACTTCTAAAGATGACCTCGCTCCTCCTTTTATCCATGATGCGGGTTGAGCAATTCCATTCCGTATTTATATTATGCATATGAGTACACACATTACAAAGTTCTAGAGGTGAAGATTAGCACATGCTCATGAGAGGCCGAAAGGGCGGGATGGGTGCCTAACACCTTCCTATTATGTTACTTTCTCCCCGAACTCTTGAACTACTTGGTATCCCGAGTATAAGTATTTTCCTTGGTGTCGTTCTCTCGAGGAGGAAATATTTCTTTTGGCTATTTTGTGAAAACTGATTGGTAACTCTATCTCTACATATCACCCCACAGCGACGATAGTCGAGAGCCCCGATAAAGGACGCAATCTCGCGCGCACGATAAAAAAAGGATAAGGAAGGAGGGATCTACCTCGGTAGATGCATTCCCCCCCCCCCCACATCAGAGAGACCCTCGGGATGGTCACAATTACATTTAGATATCATTCTCAATAATATTATGATTTTAATAATTTGAAAAACTGGAGCTTTGTGCCCTCAAATTCAGTCAAAGCTTTTATTTAATTTGACTTATATTTTACACACATACACACACATAAATTTGTATGTATATATATGGATGTTGATGGAAATGGTTTTGGGAGGAAAAAATTACCTTATGTTGCTTGATCGGAGATAATGAATTTTTTTAGAAAATTGTGATGGAATGAGGGCGTGAGAGAGAAGATAGAGAAAACTATCATGGGCGAGTAGCAAAGTGGAGGTAAGCCTCCGATATTTGATTATTATTAAATGATGGCTAAATTTAATTATTGGATGAAGCAATTTGATTATAGGACGAAGCCTTGCTGAAAATTGGTTATCATGTTAAAGATAGTTTTAAAGAGTCGTGGGTAAAATTTATTACTCCACAAAAATTGAGTATTCCGCCGGAGATACTCTTAGTAAATATATTATGTTAGGTTATTTTCATTTTTCTTATTTCAAGTTTGAACGTGAATATAAAAGTATGTTTGTTTTGTATACGTACATGAACATTATAATTTACATATTGTCATGACTCGATTAAATTCTAGAATTTTCCTTTTGTATACTTGTATACATTTATTGAAGTTATATTACAAAAGTTTCTATAAAAAATATCTCTACAAAAAAAGTGCTTAGATTGCACTCTTATAACAAAATTAGGTATATCTCATGACAATGGCATGGTTGTAAAACTACTATAATGAATTGTGTAGCATATATCCTGAAATTACCGACTACTAGCCACCTTCGTTTGGCCAATTCCTCCAATAATAGAGCTCCGATAAAGCCATTTGGAGTCCAAGCAACCTCCTTTTATGAGTTTCACTCAACCCTAACTAAGGTTTGTCAAGATAATGAGATAGAATGCATATTTTCCCAAACCAGTCATGCCGCATTTAAAAATCCTAGACCTACACTCCCAATTTTAAAATTTTATAATCTCCCCCCTCAATGTGACAAAAATCCTATTTATCACCCCAATATCAACCCGTCTAGACAAATAGAACCCTTTTCAAGCCAAAACATTGTGAGTTCACCTCCATTGGTTGCCACTCATTAGGCAATCTCCCAACCTCACCTCACTAATTATATGTTGGCCGCCCCTAATGGCCTAGAGGATATAAAAGACAAAATTCGTCTCGTGACACATGGTAGTACAGGGAGGATACACTGGTAACATGCATACGTATGATGAGTTGTTAAAAAAATGGTTACGCATGATAAGTCTCACATTTATTGGTCAATTCAAAGTTTTTAAGAGGGAATTACTAACAATTATTCCATCATGTCAATTACAATCCAAATGTTATGTGGGATCAAAATTCGAGGACTCTCTAACAAAAAAAATCACTTTATTTACTTGTATTTTGTTCTTCAAAGTAGTTTGTAGGGTTAGATTTTAACTCCATTCCCAGATTTATTTTAATACATCTTTTAGCACTTTACAGTTCAAATTTTTTACTTTAATTTTCTTCATTTCAATTTGAGAGTGCATGTGGTCGAAACCGAGATGAACAAAGAATACCCAATTATATTATCTTGTCAAAAGGATACAAGGTCTTCTTTTCATTTATTGTTAAAGGTAAATAAATAACACCTAAGGTTTACGTGATAAATTATTTACCAGATAGATTTAACCACATTTTATCTTCAATATTAAGTAATTTAATATAAGTGCATAATAGATAAACAATATAGCATAACACCAAGGGGTACGAGGAAAAATCCAGAACGAGAAAAAACCTCGGGCCGACATAACAAAAAATGTACTATGGTAGAGTTTTACAACTAGAAGAAATATACTTACAACCTTCTGACTATGCACTCTTTTTCATCATACCCTCCATAGAGAGCGCCAACAGCTGGAGGACGCTACACAATCGCGAAAGGTTTCGATTAGCAACCGATGTCGTAAAGCCCTCATCCCAAATAAATATTCTCTAGAGTAGAAGTAACTTTCTTCTTTTAGAGTTTGAAGAAAAATCCTATGTTTCAAGTCTCGAAACAAATATGAGAATCCACAAATGTATTTCTACTTCTTATTATGTGAGATTCATAAAGGTTGATGTAAGTTTTAAGGTGTTTGGATAATTAAAAAAATACGAACAAGTATTTTTAAGATATAAAAAATATTAAAGTCTCTCGAGAACAAATTTGTCAAAAGTTTGTTAGTATCTTCAAAATAAGTAATGAAATTTCAAATGACTTTAAATATAAATAATAGCAATGGATATCTCAAGAACACTTACGGACGCTTGAAGAAAAACTCCTAGTGAATTGTTATTTTGAGCATACGTTTTTATCTCTCTAAAACTCAACATTTCATAAAAATAACCTTTATTTTGTTTTGGATAAGAAGACCACTTAATTATCCAAGAAGCTCAAAATGAACTTGTGGACATAATCTTTAAAAGGTTTGGAGTCTTCTTGTCCACACAAAATAGTCAAGGCAAAATTACACAAAAGATATAATTAGAAAGGTTATTTGTACGAAGTTCAAGGCCAAAAAGTGCTTTAAAGAAGGCAACATATTTTTGTTAGATTCATCGCTGGTCATACACAGACATGCAAGACTCTATCGTTGCAATGACCATATTTTTGCCGACTGAGTTTTGGCACGTAGTGTGGCTAGAGAAGTACAATTCCGTTTTCGTGACCCAAGATAAGTTTTTAAAGATACTTTAAAGTGTAAAACAAGTCTTATCAATATACAATATGACATTTTCAAAGTGTGTTTACATAAAAAAAACTGTATGGCATACGCATAAGGCAAAACTCAAAAACACTGCCATAAACACACATGCATACACTAGTTTAACACATTTTCCAATTTAAGAAAATTCAATTTGAGTTTTGTTAAACCATGAGTACTTTATGTCATATAAGTCCATTTACCTTATCCTAAGGGGGAATTCTCGTGGGTGTGGAAGTGAATGATGCTGGTAAGAAGTTGAGAAAATCCCATGAATAAATCTTGACTTAAAGCTTTTAGAACGACCTCTTGGACTAGTGGCACAAAGTGATTTTTGATCAATAAAATAAGATAACCTAATCCTATGGAGCACAATGAGTGTAATGAATACTCTTAAAGTCTCCCTATTTATCTATTTCGTGACAAAACACAAAAATAAATATTACAAATAAATGAATCAAATCTACCACCTATGACACGACTCGCCCGACCAAAGGCATAAAAAGATAGAAAGACACTTGAATGAATCGCAAGAGACTCCTCAACCTGGAACTCTTGTACTTATTTCTTTCAAACACTTGGCAAACAAATCAAAATATCAATGTGTATAAAATGGCATTGAAATAGAAGTAATACGATGACACAATTGATAAATCACTATAAAGCTGATGGAGCAAATGCCCCCTAATTTTAAACTTCCAAATTATGAGATGGCTCAATGATTGACCAAATTTTAATTTTTTAAACATTATTTAATTTTCTTTACTTGAAAAGCACATTCAAACACATGAAAAATTAAATTAAACTTAAAGTGAAATTAAACTACACAAACATTTTAATTTTCACTTAAACAAAATTCAATCCAATTCAAGTTAAACAAACTAAGCATGAATTTTATCAAATTAAATTAATTTCGACTTGAATTAAATCAAATTTAAAATTACCCATATATTTAAATATCACCAAATTAAACATGAGCTGTGATTTAAACCTAATTTTATATCTTATTAACCTACACATGCATCTAAGTGAGAATTTTGCAAGATAAAAAATAAATCACAAACGCACTGCGTCGCGAGGTACGAGAAAAATCCACTACGAGAAAAACCTCGGACGACATGCCTCTAGTCCACTAAGTATGGTTTTACAAATACAAGACAAAAGACTTATAACACACTACTTGACTCCCTTGAAGCCTCGACGCTTCTTCTTGCATCCACCTCCGCCAAAGTCGACAACTCCGAAGTCCATCGGAATCTTGGAATCCACCAATGGGGCACATCTACCGTCAACCCACACACGGTGCTGTGACACCCCGCCTAATTAAATACCGGGTGATCAGTCCTATATTAAATTAAACCGAATGTAACACCCCGTATTTTTATGGCTTTAATTATGAGGTTAATGAAATGGAATTGTTTTTAATTATGGGATCTATAAAATTAATTTGGGATAATTAATAATTCGAATTTAAATGCTAGCGAGACGAGAGTTAGTGTTTGGTTATTAATATGTTGTTGAATATTACTGAGTGATTATCGTAATATGTGATCATTGAATTTATTAAAATTGTCGTGAGTTGAAAATACGACAGTTTCGGTAATTTAGTTGGGACGAACGTGTTAGTCGTGTCAGGACCCAATTTAATGGATTTAAAAGTATTTTATTTTTATGACATCCGTACGAGATTTTTGAGTGTGCCAACGTGTCGGGAAGATTCGAGATAGTCAGAAAACACTAGCCGGGGGTTTAGTTTGGATCTCGGGGCATTTTTAGGCATGATCGACAACCCGGGAGGGTATTTTAGTCATTCCTATTTTTGGGTGAATAGTGACCCACGAATTTAAGTTAGTTTTTATCAGCCAACAATTGAGTTCCTTAGGATTTTCACAACCAAGAATCGTAGTAGCAGTTAGAGAAGAAGAGAGGATAAGTTCCAAGGGATTCCATGGCCATAACCACCACACACCACCACCACCGCCGGATTTGTGACGGGAAAGAGAGGGGAAACAACCAATAACGTCATCAACGGATCAAAATCGGTATTTTCAGGAAAGTGATTTATCTTGCAAAGATTCAAAGCATATATTTTACATGTTATTATAGAATTGAAGATTTATCATGAATAATGCAAATTGAATGGATTTGAAAGGTTTAAATCATAATCTGGGTAGGTCTTGCATGTAGTTTAATGTTGGAGATGATAACAACCACAAATTTATGATTTATGGGTAGGGAATTATGAAATTTCATTGAATTATGTGATGTTCTTGAAAAAAAAGGAAAACTAGGGTTTTTATATGAAAATTGGGTATTTTGATCCAAGAAATTTAGATTCTATGTTGATTTGATGATTATAAAACGTGGGGAAGGATGTAAACATGTTAGTATGATAATTAGTACACTTAGTTGTGAGTTTTGGACGTTAGGATGAAGAATTTGAGGTGTAAAAAGAGGAGAACCCATAACTGTTAAGAAATTCTGGGCTAATACCTCCTTGATCGATCGATCGACCCCTTTTCTTTGATCGATCGACCCCTTCTGATTGTTACTAATTGTTTCTCTTGAAGGTTAATGACTATTCCAAAGCTGATGTGGGTTATTAGGGTGATTAATATAAAATTGTGGGACTTAGATAAAGTCAGTAGGGTCTTAGTTATTATCGGAGAATGTTATAACTTATGGAATTGATTGCTATTGCTTACGAGGGTCTACAGAGTGAGGTATAATTAAAAAGCGTTCGAATTGAAACTATAATGGGAATTTAAGATGATGTAAGGTTGATGGCAGGAACAGAGTGACTTTAAGTGCTGAGATAACATCAAAAATTAATAAGAAACCTAGTAACCTTTTGAGATAGGTTTAAGTACTAAAATTGATACTACGAGAGAGTTATCAAGCTGAATATATATATATATATATATATATATATATATATATATATATATATATATATATATATATATTACGTATTATGTTCGGGGTAAACTTGCTACGTACGAGACATTACTAGATGGAATGTGTGAATACTTATATTGTAATATGATTACTTAGGTTGTGTGAATGCCTAGTGTATGGATTTCTTATGTGTATGACATACCTATCATACTTGCTATCACGGGAGGTTAATTTTATTTTGGAAAAGGACCCTCTTATCCTTGTGTGCCTTCGGGGGGATTTAGACTGGTACCTTAAGGACATAGGTATGTGAATGACTTATTTGTGAGTTGATAAGTTAGTTGACCATGGGAGCGTAGGTATGTGCATGACCCATGGGTATGTGAACTATGTTCGCCTCCAATATGTGTGATTTTGCCTATTAAAACGGTTCTTGAGAGATTTGGAACTCGTAGTCCCTATGTACGTGATGTACCGGGATTCGATAGCAGAGTATGCGTGCACCGCAGCTTAGCCTAGGGGTGCCATATATGTATTTATGTACTGAGAGTGATATACTTATGTACTTGTGACTAGTTCATTGTTGCTTAGTATATGCGAATAACTAAGATATTTGAATGGGTTAAGAACGAGAATTTAATTAACACTTGAGATAAGTAATTTAATGAATGTGAACATGGGTTATAAATATGGCTTATTTGGGGGTTACGTGTAGATACTCTATGTTAGAATGTGAAGGCAGGAGTGGTACAAACTAGTTAGATAGTGGCATAACTAGGATGGGTTAAAGGCATACGTTAAGCGTGCACAGTAGTTGAGAGGTAAGAAACTCATGTGAGAGTACGCAACTAACGTGTTTATAATATGTGTTGTTTAATTGTAATTTAAACACTTGCTAAACTTTTAAACTGTTTTCACATCGGGCTATTGAAATTTTCGTTTGGTACGGACAAGTGTGTTAAGTACAGGAACCATTTCAACAGCCAGGGCGATTGGCAAGATAGAAGTATGAGTTATATCCTCAGATGATGATGCGTGTTGTATGTGATATGAACGAGTTACTACATTTTTATTGTTGCTATATTTGCATGAGAGACGAGTTTAGTGAGTATCTCGAAAATTTTATTATTTATGTGAATATTTTCCCTGGTATCGTGGGGTTACCTTTATTGTTATCCGCAAAGGATGTATGGGGGTATTGATAGTGGTATATACTTGATTGAAATTACTCGTGTTAGTGTTGTGTTATACGAGTATGATATTATCCTAATTATGGTTTTATGAAAATGATTAAACCGATTGTGTGCGGTTATTGCTAGTCCATCGGGGTTACTACCTTGGGGTAGAATGTTTTGTTATGGCACGGCCCCATCTGCGAAAGGGCCGGACTTGCGTTGATATATTTGTATATAGTTATATATATGTATTGTTGAGACTTCGAAAAGTATAATGGTCTCGGATATTTGTTCCCTGTATGAGTAGGGATTTCATTGTTATGATGCGGAGTGTATTTAGTTTACTGTTCAGCGAAAAGATTTAGCTGATTATTATAAATAACGCTGAGGATGTAGTAATAAGAAGAATGCATTGTTTTAACACCCTTTAGAGACGTGGGAGTTAATACTCATAGTTGTATGTCTGGGGATGGGATTTCGAGAGCCCCGATTATATTTGCATGATGTTTATGGAAGGTGATTTCCATCAATGTTAAGAGACAATATCTTTCGAAAGGAGTTCTTTCTTTAAGTGTAATTATGAAAGGAGATGTAAATTGATTGTCAAGAAACGGGAATATAGGGGTACATGTTATGGACCGAGGGCCTAACAAATCCCGATGATCCACAATGCTAGGGAGTAGTGTATCGAGGGGGGTTCCTTATTTGGATTTCGCTTTGCGAGACATCCCACGCATGAAACTTAGCGTAAGATTGGTAGTAGGGAGATGTTTGACCATTCGTCCATAAATTGGATACCTCAATCGTTATGGAAGTAAGTAGTTATAACGGGAAGTTAACAAGGTAAATTACGATGTAAGGCCAGCAGAGCCAATTGTTAGTGAATTACGATGTAAGTACTGAAAATTTTGGTTTTATTACGGCGGGTTAAAGAATGCAATGAGGTTAAGGAGGACTTAGGATTTTTAATTCAGGGGTGATTGAGAGCGCCCAAGTGGTATGGCCACGTTACAAATACAGGGACAATAAAGAGTTTGGAGTACGTATGGAGCGTATATGATGTTTAAACCCGTATGTATGGGTTAAAAAAAAAGAGTATATACACCCTAGTTCTTTTATGTTTTAATCGAAGGAAGAAGAGTCATAGATGAGTGAAATTTTTTACTTGTGAGACTAATATGACGAAATGGAAGTGGTAGAGTGAATTAAGCGTCGTGAGAAGGACGACAATCTATTGACTTTTGTGAAATCAGGATAACACGTCCAACATGGGATGAAGGATAGTGGTAAACCATTTAAAAAGGGAGTACCCCTTGAGAAGACAAATATCTAATTATTATGGAAAATTTGGAGCGGAGTTCCATCGAATCAAATGTTAGGGGTGGCTTACGCATAAATAGAGTGAGGAGGTTGATAAGGTATGAGAGTCCAGATGTGCACAACATGGTGAAAGGTGCATGGGTAGTAATTTTTGGTATACGCCAAGAGGAGAAGAGGGTTAGTGAGTATCACTTAACGGGAAGAAGTATACGTGAAAGTCGACATTGAAAGGGGAATAGTAAGTAGTATATCGGTTGGGGTATGATGATCAACTAGATAATTTTGTATAAAGCCGACGATTCCAGTGGTGGAAGAGTCAAGTTGGAAAATTTCCTTGAGGAGATTACCAAATTATAGATAAGTATCGAGTTAATTCGAATATGTGGGACAGGTTGACCAAGAGGTGAGGAATTGTTATATCCTTGGATGATTTACACTATTAGATAGTGAGCACGCCGGTACGTAGTCCTACGCAGTATTTTTCAGAACTAGGATGAGATCCTCGAAATCCACCTTCAACATGGGGTATCAACAAGTAGGGGAGATAACGTTTCGTTATAAAAAGGTTATATCATCTATAGCCCGAGGAGGAGGCGCAAGGTGATTGACGATGGGTGGAACTGTATGAAAGCAATTTTGGATTCATTGCGATCATTTCATTTCCAAAACGGGTATAGCTAGTAAGTGAGGTATGTTGTGGTAAGGGGGAGAAGATATTACCTAATGGTAGAGTTGGGTGAAAGCACCCGTATCTATTCATAGTGGACAAGGTGCTTACTGAGGTTTTGTGGGAATAAACCTTATTATTCTTTCTCTA
This sequence comes from Sambucus nigra, assembly GCA_949130495.1. Classification (NCBI taxonomy): domain Eukaryota; kingdom Viridiplantae; phylum Streptophyta; class Magnoliopsida; order Dipsacales; family Adoxaceae; genus Sambucus; species Sambucus nigra. The sequence goes on from OX422222.1 coordinate 196,563,028, forward strand.
GATGTTTATAGGTGAGCGGATTATCAGAGTTTTGGATCAGTAAGGAGTTAGAGTTCGATGACTAAAATGGGATAACCACCAACAATCGTGACTGGCTTTCCATTGTGTAAAAAGTCACAACGCCGGAAATAGAGATTCAAAGAACGGACAAGAGTAGTCAGATGTTTTATGATTTCTTCCAGGATGGGATTTCAGTGTTTTGATAAACACGAGAGTTGATACGAAGTGAGGTGCGAACTCACAATAATATTGAGATAATGCGACCAATAATGTATAGGCTAATTTTATTCGAATGTTGTTTAGTAAGAGATGAACGTGACGTGTATTTATAGAAGTGTAATCTGATAAAGTATCAAGACTGTTAAACAAGCTTGTTGTGAAATGAGTGCTTTAATGATTGGGCCTTTCTTTATATTTTGTTTTGAGTACTGGAGAATACCTAATTTTTCCAAGTATGCCTTAATTTTCTGAATTTCGGGACGAAATTCCGTTATTAGGGGGGAAGTATGTAATACCACGTATTTGTATGGCTTTTAATTATGAGGTTAATGAAATGGAATTATTTTTAATTATGGGATTTATTAAATTAATTTGGGATAATTAATAATTCAAATTTAAATGCTAGCGAGACGAGAGTTAGTATTTAGTTATTAATATGTTGTCGAATATTACTGAGTGATTATGGTAATATGTGATCACTGAATTTATTAAAATTATCGTGAGTTGAAAATACGGCAGTTTCGGTAATTTAGTTGGGATGCGCGTGCCAGTCGTGTCAGGACCCAATTTAATGGATTTAAAAGTATTTTATTTTTATGTCATCCGTACGAGATTTTTGAGTTCTCCAACGTGACCAGAAGGTTCGAGATAGTCAGAAAATACTAGCCGGGGGTTTAGTTTGGGTCCCAGGGCATTTTTAGGCATGACCGACAACCCGAGAGGGTATTTTAGTCATTCCTATTTTTGGGTGAATAGTAACCCACGAATTTAAGTTAGCTTATATAAGCCAACACTTGAGTTCCTTAGGGTTTTCACAACCAAGAATCATAGTAGCAGTTAGGGAAGAAGAGAGGAGAAGTTCCAAGGGATTCCATGGCAATAACCACCACACACCACCACCGTCGCCGAATTTGTGATCGAAAAGAGAGGGGGAAACAACCAATAATGTCATCAACGGATCATAATCAGTATTTTCAGTCAAGTGATTTATCTTGCAAAGATTCAAAGCATATATTTTACATGTTATTATAGAATTGAAGATTTATCATGAATAATAAAAATTGAATGGATTTGAAAGGTTTAAATCATAATCTGGGTAGGTCTTGCATGTAGTTTAATGTTGGAGATGATAACATCCACGAATTTATGATTTATGGGTAGAGAATTATGAAATTTCATTGAATTATGTGATGTTCTTGAAAAAATAGGAAAACTAGGGTTTTTATATGAAAATTGGGTATTTTGATCCAAGAAATTTAGGTTCTATGTTGATTTGATGATTCTAAAACGTGGGGAAGGATGTAAACATGTTAGTATGATAATTAGTATACTTAGTTGTGAGTTTTGGACGTTAGGATGAAGAATTTGAGGTGTAAAAAGAGGAGAACCCGTAACTATTAAGAAATTCTGGGTTGATACCAGCTTGATCGATCGATCGACCCCTTTTCTTCGATCGATCGACCCCTTCTTATTATTGATAATTGTTTCTCTTGAAGGCTAATGATTATTCCAAAGCCGATGTGGGTTATTAGGGTGATTAATATAATATTATGGGACTTATATAACGTCAATAGGGTCTTAGTTATTTTCGAAGAATGTTATAACTTATGGAATTGATTGCTATTGCTTACGAGGGTCTACCGAGTGAGGTACGATTCAAAAGCGTTCGAATTGAAACTATAATGGGAATTTATGATGATGTAAGGTTAATGGCAGAAACATAGTGACTTTAAGTGCTGAGATAACATCAGAAATTAATAAGAAACCTAGTAACCTTTTGAGATAGGTTTAAGTACTCAAATTGATACAACGAGAGAGTTATCAAGCTGAATATATATATATATTACGTATTATGTTCGGGGTAAACTTGCTACGTACGAGACATTACTAGATGGAATGCGTGAATACTTATATTGTAATATGATTACTTAGGTTGTGTGAATGCCTAGTGTATGGATTTATTATGTGTATGACATACCTATCATACTTGCTATCATGGGAGGTTAGTTTTATTTTGAAAAAGGACCCTCTTATCCTTGTGTGCCTTTGGGGGGATTTAGATTGGTACCTTAAGGACATAGGTCTGTGAATTACTTATTTGTGAGTTGATAAGTTAGCTGACCATGGGAGCGTAGGTATGTACGTGACCCATGGGTATGTGAACTATGTTCGCCTCCAATACGTGTGATTTTGCTTATTGAAATGGTTCTTGAGAGATTCGAAACTCGTAGTCCCTACGTACGTGATGTACCGGGATTCGATAGCAGAGTATGCGTGCACCGCAGCTTAGCCTAGGGGTGCCATATATGTATTTATGTACTGAGAGTGATATACTTATGTACTTGTGACTGGTTCATTGTTGCTTAGTAGATGTGAATAACTAAGATATTTGAATGGGTTAAGAATGAGAATTTAATTAACACTTGAGATAAGTAATTTAATGAATGTGAACATGGGTTATAAATATGGATTATTTGGGGGTTACATGTAGATACTCTATGTTATAATGCAAAGGCAGGAGTGGTACAAACTAGTTAGATAGTGGCATAACTATAATGGGTTAAAGGCATACGTTAGGCATGCTCAATAGTTGAGAGGTAAGAACCTCAAGTGAGAGTACGCAACTAACATGTTTATAATATGTGTTGTTTAATTATAATTTAAACGCTTGCTAAACTTTTAAACGGTTTTTACATCGGGCTCTGACCCGTTTTCCTCCAAATCTATTTTTATTTTGTAACAACATTTTAGGTGCCCAGCCACAGGGACGACAAGCATAGGAGTTCCATTCTGATGGCGTACTGTAGCTGCTGTGGAAGTTACAGGATCTTGGTAGTAGATGCTCTCACTTTTATCCTTGATTCCTTCAGAGTCATTTGTACCAGTTAGGGCATGTCACCCATTCTTATTTAGAGGTTGTAGTTGTAGACTTTCATTATTTCAGTTTTTGATTTATTTATTCAGACTCTTGTATTGGGACTTTATTTGCTCTGGCATTTTTATTACTGGAGTGTTTACTCCAGACTCCGTTGATTTCATTTCGTTGGTTATTCATATGAGATAGTTTATGCGATGAATGGTTAATAATTTAATTCTTGGTTATTTATTTACTTAATTAATAAAATTTGGCATCTCGCTTTTTAAATATTAGGGGGCTAGTAATTAACTAATTATTTTCGACAGTGATGCTAAGACTGAACCAACTTGATATTTCGTATTAATTTAATAAAGGAGTAACTACTCGGTATTTAATTAGACGGGGTGTTACAGGTGGTATCAGAGCATCAGGTTCTAGTGTCCTTTAGGATCTGTGCAGCTTATTATGCTTCTAGTGTAGTTGTCTTTGATATAGAGCCCTATGTTTAGGATTGTTGATTTCTTTGGTGAGGTCTCGTTCTCCTAATATATTGTATATGATAGTGAGTCTTATTTTCATTCGGGTGTATTCGTGTCTCGAACAATGCAGTATGTCAGGTGAAGACAGTTGGGCGGACAACAGGAGGAAAAAATCAGTTGAGGTGATTTGATTTATTAAAGGAGGATGACCGTAGTTCAGGTCACTCATATTATGGAACGGAAGTCTAGGACGGTAAAGATGTCTAAGGCGCGACTTGTGACTTCCAGGTACATCGATAGTCGGAATTGGGGACAAATTAGACTCACCCAGTAAGGTTGGATTGGGAGAGAGTCAGACGAAATATTTAAAGGAACCAGCAGTGGAGTTACTAAAAATGCGAAGATGGCGTGTGTTAGCCAAGGAAGGAAGAATATCCAAAGGCACGGGAATATGTTTGAATATGGATAATCGGGAATGAAAATTTGAGGTAAAAATTCTTCTATGCTCGTAAGAGCAGAGTTACAATGGTGTGTGAGGCAACCACCACACTTAGAGTGGGATGTTTTGTCAGGAGAAGGAGCATAGGTACAGTCTGACCATAAGTTCCTTCATCAGATGTTCAGGATAAGATGCAAACGTTGTTCTGAACTCGCGCAAGAGTGTTGGACAGAGGTCAATTTGTGAGAAGAAATTTAATTATTTAGCGAACTTTACACCGGGTGAAGTAAGTGATATGGAGAAGAGGACATTAAAGGGAGAATTTGCATACAAGAAGAATTGTGTTAATATGGAGAGGGAAACGATGTCGCATTGTGTTAATATGGAGATACACGCTTCCTTTTGTGGGGAGCTACAAGAATCAAAGAATTCAGATAGAGTGAGACTGGGGAAACGGTGTTGGTGAAACACCACAAGGGGGAGACCCATCAGGGGACCCGATTAAATGATTTGGGAAGCTGAATTATTTATCGAGCGAAGGTGATTTCAGGAAGCGATGTTGAAACCAGTAGCATGTTCCTTAGGGCCATCAAAAGCTAATGGAACGGTAAAGGTTGCCATTAGAGTCGAGACTACCAACGTTCGAGAGAAGGACAACCTTAACATGGTCAATTTGATCGGAGATGAGTGGAGTATGTGTAAAGGTATTTTGTGGGGAGTGAAACCCATGTGTTAAAAATTTTCCGAAGCGAGTAGAGGAATAAAGGGTATGGTGCCTAGCAAGGATAATGGATATTGAAATTTTCGGTTGGTACGGACAGGTGTGTTAAGTGCAGGATCCATTTGAACAGCCAGGGCGATTGGCAAGATAGAAGTATGAGTTATATCCTCAGATGATGATGCGTGTTGTATGTGATACGAACGAGTTACTACATTTTTATTGTTGCTATATTTGCATGAGAGACGATTTTAGTGAGTATCTCGAGAATTTTATTATTTATGTGAATATTTTCCCTGGTATCGTGGGGTTACCTTTATTGTTATCCACGAAGGATGTATGGGGGTACTGATAGTGGTATATACTTTATATTGAAATTACTCGTTTTAGTGTTGTGTTATATGAGTACGATATTATCCTTATTATGGTTTTATGAAAATGCTTAAACCGATTGTGTGCAGTTATTGCTAGTCCATCGGGGTTACTACCTTGGGGTAGAATGTTTTGTTATGGCACGACCCCATCTGCGAGAGGGCTGGACTTGCGTTTATATATTTGTATATAGTTATATATATGTATTGTTGAGACTTCGAAAAGTATAATGGTCCCGAATATTTGTTCCCGGTATGAGTAGGGTTTTCATTGTTATGATGCGGAGTGTATTTAGTTTACTGTTCAGCGAAAAGATTTAGCTGATTATTATAAATAACGCTGAGGATGTAGTAATAAGAAGAATGCATTGTTTTAACACCCTTTAGAGACGTGGGAGTTAATACTCATAGTTGTATGTCTGGGGATGGGATTTCGAGAGCCCCGATTATATTTGCATGATGTTTATGGAAGGTGATTTCCATCAATGTTAAGAGACAATATCTTTCGAAAGGAGTTCCTTCTTTAAGTGTAATTATGGAAGGAGATGTAACTTGATTGTCAAGAAACGGGAATATAGGGGTACATGTTATGGACCGAGGGCCTAACAGATCCCGATGATCGACAATGCTAGGGAGTAGTGTATCGAGGGGGGTTCCTTATTTGGATTTCGCTTTGCGAGACATCCCACGCATGAAACTTATCATAAGGTTGGTAGTAGGGAGATGTTTGACCATTCGTCCATAAATTGGATACCTCGATCGTTATGGAAGTAAGTAGTTATAACGGGAAGTTAACAAGGTAAATTACGATGTAAGGCCAGTAGAGCCAGTTGTTAGTGAATTACGATGTAAGTACTGCAAATTTTGGTTTTATTACGGCGGGTTGAAGGATGCAATGAGGTTAAGGAGGACTTAGGATTTCTAATTCGGGGGTGATTGAGAACGCCCAAATGGTAAAGCCACATTACAAATGCAGGGGCAATAAAGAATTTGGAGTACGTATGGACCATATATTATGTTTAAACCCGTATATATGGGGTTAAAAAAAAGGAGTATATACACCCTCGTTCGTTTATGTGTTAATCGAAGGAAAAAGAGGCATAGATGGGTGAAATTTTTTACTTGTGAGACTAATATGACGAAATGGAAGTGGTAGAGTGAATTAAGCGTCGTGAGAAGGACGACAATCTATTGACTTTTGTGCAATCAGGATAACACGTCCAACATGGGATGAAGGACAGTGGGAAACCATTTAAAAAGGGAGCACCCCTCGAGAAGACAAATATCTAATTATTATGGATAATTTGGAGCGGAGTTCCACCCAATTGAATGTTTAGGGTGGATTACGCGTAAATAGAGTGAGGAGGTTGATAAGGTATGAGCGTCCAGATGTGCAAAACGTGGTGAAAGGTGCAGTAATTTTTGGTATACGTCGAGAGGAGAAGAGGGTTAGTGAGTATCACTTAACGGGAATAAGTATACGTGAAATTCGGCATTGAAAGGGTAATAGTAAGTTGTAGATCGGTTGGGGTAAGATGATCAACCATATAATTTTGTATCAAGCCGGCGATTCCAGGGATGGATGAGCCAAGTTGGAAAATTTCTTTGAGGAGATTGCCAACTTATAGATAAGTAACGAGTTCCTTCGAATATGTGGGACAGGTTGTCCAGGAGGTGAGGAATTGTTATATCCTTGGGTGATTTACACTATTGTATAGCGATCACGCCGGTACGTAGTCCTACGCAGTATTTTTCAGAACTAAGATGAGATCCCCGAAATTCACCTTCAACATGGGGTATCAGCAAATAGGGGAGATAACATTTCGTTCTAAAAAGGTTATATCATCTATAGCCCGAGGAGTAGGCGCAAAGTGATTGGCGACGGGTGGAACTGTATGAAAGCAAGTTTGGATTCATTGCAATCATTTCATTTCCAAAACGGGTATAGCTAGTGAGTGAGGTATGTTGTGGTAAGGGGGAGAAGATATTACCTAATGGTAGAGTTGGGTGAAAGCACCCGTATCTATTCATAGTGGACAAGGTGCTTACTGAGGTTTTGTGGGGATAAACCTTATTATTCTTTCTCTAGATGTTTAGAGGTGAGCAGATTATCAGAGTTTTTGATCAGTCAGGAGTTATAGTTCGATGACTAAAATGGGATAACCACCAACAGTCGTGACTGGTTTTCCCTTGTGTAAAAGTCACAACGCCGGAAATAGAGATTCAAAGAACGATTAAGAGTAGTCAGATGTTTTATGATTTCTTCCAGGATGGGATTTTGGTGTTTTGATAAACACGAGAGTTGATACGAAGTGAGGTGCGGACTCACAATAATATTGAGATAATGCGGCCAATAGGGTATAGGCTATTTTTATTCGAATGTTGTTTAGTAAGAGCAGAACGTGACGTGCATTTATTGAAGTGTAATCTGATAAAGTATCAATACTATTAAACAAGCTTGTTCTGAAGCGAGGGCTTTAATGATCAGGCCTTTCCTTATATTTTCTTTTGAGTACTGGAGGATACCTAATTTTCCAGGTATTCCTTACTTTTCCAAATTTCGGGACGAAATTCCGTTATTAGGGGGGAAGTATGTAATACCCCGTATTTTTATGGCTTTTAATTATGAGGTTAATGAAATGGAATTGTTTTTAATTATGGGATTTATTAAATTAATTTGGGATAATAAACAACTTAGGATTTAAATGCTAGCCAGACGAGAGTTAGTATTTGGTTATTAATATGTTGTTGAATATTACTGAGTGATTATGTTAATATGTGATCATTGAATTTATTAAAATTATCGTGAGTTGAAAATACGACAGTTTCGATAATTTAGTTGGGACGCGCGTGTCAGTCATGTCGGGACCCAATTTAATGGATTTAAAAGTATTTTATTTTTATGTCATCCGTATTAGCTTTTTGAGTGCGCCAACGTGTCCGGAAGGTTCGAGATAGTCAGAAAACACTAGCCGGGGGTTTAGTTTGGGTCCCGGTGCATTTTTAGGCATGACTGGCAACCCGGGAGTGTATTATAGTCATTTCTATTTTTGGGTGAATAGTGACCCACGAATTTAAGTTAGTTTTTATCAGCCAACACTTGAGTTCCTTAGGGTTTTCACAACCAAGAATCATAGTAGCAGTTAGAAAAGAAGAGAGGAGAAGTTCCAAGGGATTCCATGGCCATAACCACCACACACCACCACCACCGCCGAATTTGTGATCGGAAAGAGAGGGGGAAACAACCAATAACGTCATCAACGGATCAAAATCGGTATTTTCAGGCAAGTGATTTATCTTGCAAAGATTCAAAGCATATATTTTACATGTTATTATAGAATTGAAGATTTATCATGAATAATGAAAATTGAATGGATTTGAAAGGTTTAAATCATAATCTGGGTAGGTCTTGCATGTAGTTTAATGTTGGAGATGATAACAACCACGAATTTATGATTTATGGGTAGAGAATTATGAAATTTCATTGAATTATGTGATGTTCTTGAACAAATAGGAAAAGTAGGGTTTTTTATATGAAAATTGGGTATTTTGATCCAAGAAATTTAGGTTCTATGTTGATTTGATGATTCTAAGACGTGGGGAAGGATGTAAACATGTCAGTATGATAATTAGTATACTTAGTTGTGAGTTTTGGACGTTAGGATGAATAATTTGAGGTGTAAAAAGAGGAGAACCCATAACTGTTAAGAAATTCTGGGCTGATACCTGCTTGATCGATCGATCGACTCAAGAATGTCGATCGATCGAGCCATTGATCGAGCGACCCCTTTTCTTCCATCGATCGACCCCTTCTGATTGTTGACAATTATTTCTTTTGAAGGTTAATAATTATTCCAAAGCCTATGTGGGTTATTAGGGTGATTAATATAATATTGTGGGACTTAGATAAAGTCTGTAGGGTCTTAGTTATTATCGGATAATGTTATAACTTATGGAATTGATTGCTATTGCTTAGGAGGGTCTACCGAGTGAGGTACTATTAGAAGGCGTTCTAATTGAAACTATAATGGGAATATATGATGATGTAAGGTTAATGGCAGGAACGGAGCGACTTTAAGTGCTGAGATAACATCATAAATTAATAAGAAACCTAGTAACCTTTTGAGATAGGTTTAAGTACTCAAATTGATACAACGAGAGAGTTATCAAGCTGAATATATATATTACGTATTATGTTCGGGTTAAACTTGCTACGTACGAGACATTACTAGATGGAATGTGTGAATACTTATATTGTAATATGATTACTTAGGTTGTGTGAATGCCTAGTGTATGGATTTCTTATGTGTATGACATACCTATCATACTGGCTATCACGGGAGGTTAGTTTTATTTTGGAAAAGGACCCTCTTATCCTTGTGTGCCTTCGGGGGGATTTAGACTGGTACCTTAAGGACATAGGTCTGTGAATGACTTATTTGCGAGTTGATAAGTTAGCTGACCATAGGAGCCTAGGTATGTGCGTGACCTATGGGTATGTGAACTATATTCGCCTCCAATATGTGTGATTTTGCTTATTGAAACGGTTCTTGAGAGATTCAAAACGCGTAGTCCCTATGTACGTGATGTACCGGGATTCGATAGCAGAGTATGCATGCACCGCAGCTTAGCCTAGGGGTGCTGATAGAGAAGAACTTTTGCGTGTATTTTTGTCGTTGTTGTACAAGCTCCTTCTAATGAAAACCTCAAATACCTACAAATAATAACAAACTCAAGTGTAGTGGTAAGTAAGGGTATCAATCCACTTTCAAGGGAGTAAGCTAGAGATAAATTTAATTGTAATTCACTTTTTATTTTCTTTTTGTGCTTTTTCACTTTTCTAATTTTTTTAGCTTTCTCAATATTAAAACAATAGGGTGAGGTGAGGTCTAAACTAAACTAAACTAAAATGAAAATAACTAACTAGAAAGTGACTAAAATGGAAACAAAGTCTAACATTAAAATAAAAGATAAAGTGAGGTAAATAATTGTGAGAACAATCAAGGAATGGGATTACACCATAAATTTTAGTTATTCTAATTAATTAATTTAATTATTTGAATTCTCCCAAATTAATATCAAAACTACAAATCAACTCTCGTTGCAAGTGTAATTTTAATAATAACATTTTAGAATATTAAGTTTAACACCTCACAACTCTAGAAAAATAAATCTACACTCCTTTTAATTAATCACCCGCTAGGATCGATTAATTAAAATTTGTGTCAATCTTAGAAATTAAATTTAGAGTTGAAATTCAAGTTATAATACCCCACTTAAGAAACCCCTATCTCTAGTTCGAATCTAAAATGGGTATTATCACTAGAATTTCGATTTTCTCTCGAAAATCATTTACCCTCTCTCGAGGCGTAAATCTAAGGGTGAGGGATCAAAATTAACATTCAAAGGAAAATTTTAAATAATTAAACTAATTAAAATAAAATAACATCAAATAAGGGTTTTACCCCATCCCTTGAAAGGAATTTTAGCCGAACATGGTATCAAACATAATAAACAAATATTCAATAGGCATTTAATATAAAAGAGTAGAGAGAAGAATAATCAAACCAATCTCTTGAATTCAATAAACTTCACTCCTTGAATGAGAAGCATACAACCCTCCAATTAAGAATCCAAGTAATATGAAATTAAAATCAACACTCAATTAAATCTCAATCAATATTTAACCTCACAAATATCTAAAAAAATAAAAACAAAACAAAACAAAAACTATTTACAAATGGTGTTTTTCCCTACAATTCTCTCTCTAAAAATTTCTATCTAAAAGCTCTCTGAATCTAAACTAAAAATTAAAAAATAAAAATAAAAAGGATAGTGGATGAATTCATAATGGATAATTAAATAATAAAAGAAATTTGCTAAAAATACAAATCCTAACATTATAAAATTGTACATTAGAACTCACCCAAAGAAATAAATTCTAGATCATTAATTTATATTGAGATAATTGCTAAAAATGCAAAATCTCAACATAAAGGAATGGATTAGAATTTACCTCCCATAAGGGATAAATTCAATTACATCAATCTATTTTGAATTAATTGCTAAAAATGCAAAAATTCATAATAGAGGGGCGGGGTGAAATTTATCCTAGAGATAATTTTCACTACACACCTCTATATTGAGGTATTTGCTAAAAATGCAAATACTCAACATAGAGGGGTGGGGAGAATTTATCACACCAAGCTTAAAACTACATTTGAGATCTTTTGAAAATGAGTCTTCATCCTCATTTATAGTAAGCATGGAGCATGGGGTATATAGGGTAATTGGTATAAGTGTGCATGTGGTTTGGGTGTGTCATATGAATGGGAATAAAAATCTGATATGGGAAGGGGTAATTTTGGGATTGAGGTTAAGAGATATGGTTGGGGGCATTTTGGGTAAAAGAGTTTAAATGGGTTTTATTTTGGCACACGTGGGATTGGCTTTTAGTTTTGTTTGCCTTGGTCTTTTGGCTTTGATTTGTTTGGTTTATGTTTTGGCAGATTGAAAGAAGTCGTGGGTCCTTGGCCTTGGAAATGGGTCTTGGGTTGTTTTGGTTTTGAAATGGGAGATGGTTCAAGGTAAATGGGTCGGGGTAGAGTAGCAGAGGCGGGTAGGGGGCGATCGGGTTGCCGGAGAACGGGGATCCGAGTGGGGTTGTATCTGCCGGCAAGGGTGAGGTAGAGGTCGGATTGGTCTCATCGGCCGGAGATGGAATCGCCGGATTCGTCGCCGGCAATTTCGACCGAAGTGGCAGGACGTGAGAGGATCAGGGACGGGTCGAGAGAGAGAGTTGCGATCGGTTGGAGGCAATGGCGGCGGGTGTCGATGGAGAGAGGGGAGAGGTGGAGGTCGCCAGAGAGGGGCTGGCCGGAGAGGGTAAGGGGGAAGTTCGGACGGGGTATCTCCGGTGGGTTATGGTGGTAAGAGAGAGAGAAGGTGGTGGGATTGGAGATGGGTTTGGGGAGTAGTGTGGTTATGGAGGAGAGGAAGTGGGTGATAGAGGTTGAAGATGAAATGGGAGGGTTTAGGTGTGTGAGGGTGTATAGGATTAATGTGTGGGTGAGGTTGTAGGGGAGTTAGTTGGGGTGTGTTTGGTATGTGTGTATGATTTGAACACCTAAAAATAATAAAATAAAATAAAAATAAAACTACTATAACTAAAAATCTTAAAATTAAACTCCTACTCTAAAAATAAAATAAAGACTAAATAAAACTAAAAAGAAATAAAATAAAAATAAAATCTAATAAACTAAAACTAAAATCCTAAATAAATGTAAAATCAAATAAATTTAAAAATAAACAAATGAAATCCTAAAAATTCTAATCCTAATAAAATAAGATAAAATAAAATAAAAACTAAGACTAAAAACTAATAAAAATAAAATAAAATAAAATTAATAAAATAGAAAAATAGAAAATAAAACTAAGAAAATACTAAATAAATCTAAAATAAATCTAAAAAATAAAAATGACACAAACTAAAAATCTAAAAAATAATAAAAATGGACAAATTAGACACACACGGGGTTTGGGGTAGGTTTAGGCTAGGCTTAGGCTCGAGTGAGGTTACAGGGTTGGGTATTTAGCTCCATATTGCGCACAATTGTCTTGATTTAATCATTTAGACTCTGCAATGCACAATTTGACCTACAAGATAAACATTTAAGCACATAAGACCCGTATTGCCGAGAATTAGTAACTAAAGTACATCTATTCGGGGTATAAATAGTACAGTTTTGGGTGCTTATCAGGTGCCATATATGTATTTATATACTGAGAGTGATATACTTATGTATTTGTGACTGGTTCATTGTTGCTTAGTAGATGTGAATAACTAAGATATTTGAATGGGTTAAGAATGAGAATTTAATTAACACTTGAGATAAGTAATTTAATGAATGTGATCATTGGGTTATAAATATGGCTTATTTGGGGGTTACGTGTAGATACTATATGTTAGAATGCGAAGGCAGGAGTGGTACAAACTAGTTAGATAGTGGCATAACTAGATGGGTTAAAGGCATACGTTAGGCGTGTATAGTAGTTGAGAGGTAAGAAACTCATGTGAGAGTATGCAACTAACGTGTTTATAATATGTGTTGTTTAATTGTAATTTAAACCCTTGCTAAACTTTTAAATTGTTTTCACATCGGGCTCTGACCCGTTTTCCTCCAAATCTATTTTTGTTTTGTAAAAATATTTTAGGTGCCCAGCCACAGGGACGCCAAGCATAGGAGTTTCATTCAGATGACGTGCTGTAGCTGCTGTGGAAGTGACAGGATCTTGGTAGTAGACGCTCTCATTTTTATCCTTGATTCCTTCAGAGTCATTTGTACCAGTTAGGGCATGTCGCCCATTCTTATTTAGAGGTTGTAGTTGTAGACTTTCATTATTTCAGTTTTTGGTTTATTTATTCAGACTCTTGTATTGGGACTTTATTTGCTTTGACATTTTTATTATTGGAGTGTTTACTCCAGACTCAGTTGATTTCATTTCGTCGGTTATTCATATGAGATAGTTTATGCGATGGATGGTTAATAATTTAATTCTTGGTTATTTATTTACTTAATTAATAAAATTTGGCATCTCTCTTATTAAATATTAGGTGGCTAGTAATTAACTAATTATTTTTTACAGTGATGCTAAGACTGAACCAACTTGATATTTCGTATTAATTTAATAAAGGAGTAGCTACCCGATATTTAATTAGATGGGTTGTTACACCGAAGTGACCGGTTGGTTCATTCTTAGCATCACTGTCGAAAAATATTTTTTCTTTATTTATCATCTCATAAATAATTAAGCTAAGTGTCAAAACTTTTAATTTTAATTATACTCCAATAATCCATTAATAAATTTCCATTTTTTTAAGATATAAGCCATTTACATTCCACATAAATATAATGAATATTGGACATGAATCAAATACTGAAATAAATAAGGCTGGATAAAACATTTCTTGTTTAAAATCTCAAACCAACAAATCATAAAATCCTCAAGTGCAACATAAATAAATTACTAAAGTAAACTGAGTACAATCTCTAATTAAACGACTGAGAATGGGTGAAACAAGCCCTAAATGAAATGTCTGAATAGAACATAAGGAACTGATAGAGACGTCTAAAGGTAAGGATCTGCAACTCCCACAACTACTGCAGCTCGCTAAATGATCCCCACGTCTAAGTATGGTAACCCTGTGGTTGGGCACCTGATATAATACATATATATAGCAAAAGATAGGAGAATAGCAAGAAACGGGTCCGAGCCCGAGTTGAAAAAATATTTGTTTTAGCAAGTATTTAAAACTGCAATAATGCAAGTATTATGTGCATGTTAGTTTCGAACTCTCACGTGAGATTCTCACCTCTCCACTATTGTGCACGCCTAATGTACATCTATCCCCACCTAGCTATCTATAATGCTCCCAACTAGGTCATAGACTTAAAATTCAAATTATATTTCATATGGGTATCCCGTATCACCCATACAATACGTTATTACAATAATTTATCCCAGATAACCACATTTCATATTCACTTCTGTTAGTAAATCTTTTACCCACTGAGATTACTTTAATTATCAACACTAATATATCTACTAATTTCACATAGTAAGATTATCCACAAGCACACACATATCTATATACATAGTCACATCATCCCTATATATATATATTAGCATGCACCCTTGGGTTAAGACCACTTAGCATAATACATACTCTGCTATCATGTCCTGGTGCATCAATCACTGCATAAAGGACTACTGGTTCTATCTCTCACGAACCATAAATTCAAAACACAAATATTGGAGGCGAGTATATTCCCCATCCAAATAGGTCATGCACATACCTATGCTCCCATTCAGCCGTCGAAACTATCCTATATCTAAGATAGCATGTAACCAAATTAATATACTCTCGGTATAAGTCAAATATCCCCCCATTGGGTCACCCAGGATAAGACTGTCCACTGCGCGAAAACCTCCTCCCGATAGCAAGCAGCGTAGGTATGTTATACGCACAATAATAATATTCATATAATGGGCATACACACATCCTATTAGAATCAAGGTATTCACCCAACCCACACATATATTTTCCATACTTAGTATTCTCTCATTACTACTTATAATATAGTATTTTTCGTTATTCACTCTCTCGAAATTTCCAAGGTTAATTCACCTTTCGAAATATTTAAATCATTACTCTACGAACATTCCCCAACAATTCTGCACTATCCTACAAACACCAAATGACAGTTTCTTATCTCAAAAAAACTGTTTAAATATAATTGGGCAAAAATGAAAATTTTCCAGATTTTAGACCTGTCGTTCGAACCAGGTTTGATATAGTTTGAATGACTCGCGAGAATGATTCTCGTTCGAACGAGGCTCAATCTCATTCGAACGAGATTGAGCACTTCCCTTCCCCAGCAGACCTGCTACATTTTACACCCTTAACAGTTTCGTTTTCCACCATTTTCAGACCTAAAACCTCTAAAATAATTAACCCAAACACTAATCATTCAATTCCAATCAACTACCCAACATCTATATATGATTTCCAACAATATAACATCATTAAATCATCACTAATCATCAATAAATTTGAAATCCCCAAATTAAAATATCAAGAACCGTAGTTCTCAAATTTACATGAAAAACTCTAAATTATACCCAGATTTAATCATAAAATTATCATAAATTCGGTGACATAATCCTATCTACATTAGGGAATTAAACTTTATTCAAATCAGACCCAATTTATAACTAATTCTCCCAAATTTTTCACCAAATTTAATCTCTATAACAAAGGGAATTTACCTAGTCTAACGTGAACACAATTATTGCTAAGGAAAGAAAGTTATAAACACTTGCCTTGATTATAATGGTCTGATTCGCTGATGAGATTGGTATAGACTTGTTCCTCATCTTCTAGTTTACGCAAAGGTGGTCAGGGTGGTGGAAGACGATGGATTTTTGGCTTTAATATCTTGGGGCTTGTTCTCTCTCACCCTCTGTGGCTCTCCCTTGAAGTTTGTGCATAATAAACTGAATTTTTCTTTACATAAATGATATTAACCATCTCTAATTTTCACCATTAATTAAATCCCAAAAATGCAATTTACCAAAACGCCCTCCCGGGACACCGGTTAGTCCTAAAATTGCCTCTGGACCCAAACTAAATCCCCGGGTACACTATTCTGACTATCTCGACCATTCCGAACTCAATAGCGCGCTCGAAATGGTCATGCGAGTTACTTAAAAATAATTTACTTCTTTAATCCATTAAATTAGTCCCGACACGACTCACATGCGCATTCCGACTTGATATACCAAACTGTCACTTTTCACACTTTCGACAATTTATTACATTCATAATTCCATATTACATATCCACACAGTAATATTCAATAATTTTCATTAATAAGTATTAACCCTTGGCACGCTAGTTAAAAATTATTTTAATCCAGATTAATTACTTAACAAATAAGTTTCTCGCCTTTTAATTTAATTAATCCAACAATAATAATTAATCTCATACTTATTTAATATCATAAAAATACGGGGTGTTATAGGTGCCTTTCACTGTATGAGTATGTCGTAACAAAAACGTTCTCCTTTTGGGGTAGAGAAGGAACCAGGTGCCAAACAATCTCCAAGCAAAGATATATATATATATATATATATATATATATATATATATATATATATATATATGTGTGTGTGTGTGTGTGTGTGTGTGTGTGTGTGTGTGTGTGTGTGAACTTGAATTTAAACAAACATGGGTGTAAACATGTGTTTTTGGAAGATATTAATTCATGAAAACTCAACACACAAAAAGGGACATTTTGGAAGACGATAATTTTCTCACAAAGCCTATTAAAAACTCTCCAAAAGTCTGATGGAAAAAGTATCCCCGAAATGGTTAAAATTTGTTGGACAAAGTGGGAGAGTGGAAAGTTAAAATAAAAAATTGTCAAGAAAAAAAATTCCCGCCCAAGTCATTCGAACGACATTTGAGGTCGTTTGAAGGAGAATTAAGAAAGAAAATAAGCCAAAATCTCGTTAGATAGACCTCATTCAAACGAAGGCGTTTGAACAAACTTCGAACAAGAAAACAAAATATTTTCGCAAAGAGTTGTTTGAACCTCGTTAGATTTTCGTTCAAACGACCTGGGAATCTCGTTCGAACGAGATCCCAATTTCGTTCGAATGAATTTTTAGAAAATCCTACAATATTTTTTAAGTCCAAAAACTTTTATGAAAAGTCCTAAAATGATTTTATGAGAAAAAATACAAAGTCGTTGGCGATAAAATTTTAGAAAAAGAACACCCAAATAAGTTTCCAAGATCCTATATATATTAATGCATGCACACATTTGGAGACCTTGGATGAGAAACAAAGCACTTGAAACCAGCAATGATATCTTCACCTTAGCTCGGTCGCAACATCTTCAACATAAGCATTATAGGCTTAAGGTACAACCAATATCTATCCTATGACTCAATGAGTTTTTTCCAGAATTAAGCTAATACTACAAACTGACTCGATTGAAAATTTGCCCTTACAAATGCAAATCATATAATTACTAAAAAGAACATATTCCAAGTTTATCAAATATCTTTATAAGATACGGTATATAAACTTCACTCTATAAGATTATACTTTCACCAATTCATTTTTCGCTTTCTCAAACATCTCTCCCCCTAAGAAGAAAAATATCTCCCCCCTTTTTGTCATGGAATTGACAAAAGTAAAAGATAAGAGATTCGAGAAGTGATATATAAAAGGATAATCCAAAGGATTGAAACCAGTAGACTATACTATCTAATTGAGATATAAGTTAAAATCGGATATGAACCAAAGGTAAATATATATGAGGCAGTAATGAGAACTATGATAAGTATTGACCAAATATATATCACCTAAAATGCTAAAAATCTATTATCTATAACTAAATCCTCCTTAACACGTTTTAGCATAAAGTATAACCTAAGACAATTAATTTTCTCTCCTTTTATCCTATAACTATATTTTTATCGTCACAAATTGATTCTACCTTTAGAAAAAATTTCCCCATTTAGGAAAGATGAAGAAATTAAGAAAACGAGTCTAAAATAACATAAGGAATGTAGCTATAAGAAATAGCCAGAGAAAATAAGTTTAGAGTGTTAAAAACATGCTATATATCATAATAAATGCAAGGAGGTGATATAAATACGGATATGAATCGCATGGTATAACATATAATGTCATAAATGATCAATAATAATATAATAATCCAAATATATAAACCATAATATAGATTTTAGCAAAAACATTCAAAATCTACTAAACACAAAGTAAGCACAATGAGCAAAGAGTACAGGATATAAAAGATACGAATATATGCGATCAATCCTAAAACTCAAAACATAAACATAATTCTAGATACCAAATGATATATCATGTTAAATCAAGTATCTATGAAATATGTATAAGACACATCTAATGGTGAAGTGTGAGTAAAATAATGTTTTCGCAACCACCATAGAATTATGATATGCCAAAGTAAGATTTATCAATTTATCCTAGAATCCTATCAAATATGATCAAAACAAAGAATCATGAAAAAAACATTTGGATATAGTATATTTATCCCAAATGTAAAAACTATGATATCAACATATATGATAATTTTATAATAATATCAAAGTCAACGGTGATACACATATTCTATGAACATGAACAAACAAGATCAAGTCAAACTCCAATAAAGACTAAACAAGAGTAAGTATACACCAAAATTTTATCACTCAGCAAAGAGAAATATCCACAAACATGAATTTTAAATAAATCTTTTAAGATTATGCAAGATATACTACATGGGTAAAAAGTAAGATACAAAGCAAATGATAACAATTGAGCATCTATCACTATAACATTTGCTTTGTCACGGTCAATGATCGTGACAAGTCTGTGACAAGTACAGTAGTCACGGACTTGTCACGGTCATTGAACTTGACAACCTTATAAACTTGTCATGGTCAAAGACCGTGACATGTTCGTGATAATTCTGTCAGTAAAAAAACCTTCCCTCTTCTATTTTCCCACAGATTTCTATTCCCCCCATTTCTCTCTCTATCTCTAAGCGACTGCACTCTCTCCCTCTCTACGATTTTGGTACGTTTTATGTCTCAGCCAAGTGCTTGGTGCTGATCGTAAGGGGAGGACAAGGGGGTGAGCTCGCGAGCGTCCAAATCTAAGATCATCGGATTAGAGACGAGCAACACCGAGTTGACTCGAACGGTGGACTCACATGATGCAAAGCTGTCCAGTTTGGAGGCGACGATCCAAGATATGTTCTCATTCATGAAGCGTTCATTGGGCGGGAACCGTAAGGGTAAAAGTAAAGAGAAGGTGGTGGAGGAGGAGGAGGATGTGGAGGAGGACGAGGATGTGGACCTCGCTGCTTCATTGCTGACACGTGCAGGCTCTGATGATCCAGTCTCGTATTTGGCTCCCTTCAACTGACCAATGTCAACACTTGGTTGGCCGAGCATGTTTGTACATGACATATTTGATGGCCAGCGGATAGGGTTGGGGTTGAGGGACCCAAATACAGTCCAGGGTATGCCGGTTCATGGACGTGCGCTTCAAGACATCGAGGCCAAGGTGCTCATAATGCATGTGATAACCGGTAAGGAGAACTTCCCATTGTGGTTGCGCGAAAATACGGCACAATGAATATACAAGGGTGTATGAATTCGTATATCGTATGGCCTATCTACCTCCTCAAACCTACCCCGGACATGTAGTGATATTATTTGAATTGAATTGAATTGATTTGAATTGAATTGAATTAATTTAAGTTGTTACATTTGAATTTTATCGTGATGTATATTGTTTTGAATGTATGCTATAACAGGTACATATATACTGCCGGGCAGTGGTAGTGGCCATACTGCCGAGCAGATTTTTTTTTCAATTCTGCCCAGAATTGTCACAATCATTGACCATGACAAGTTCGTTACAAAGGAAACTTGTCACAGGCGTGTCACGGCCACAATTTTTTTAAAAAGGTAACGGGTTTGTCACGATTTTTTACCGTGACAAATATTTTCACGGTCATTGACCGTGATATGACCGAGTCCAATGAACTTGTCACGGTCAATGACCGTGACAACAAACGTTATCACCCCCAGAATTGTCACGGTCAATGACCATGACAATTCGGCAGATTTGTTGTAGTGTAGCAAATTATCTCAAATAAATTTTAATAAGAAAAATATAGACAATCACACTTACCGAAATTCGAGTACTATGTCCAATGTTCATAATCAGTAAAATATTATCCAGAAAAGGATAATAACATGATGAGGGCACCACTCAAGAACATAAGATCATATCTCGACTATGAAAAATAAAAACAAAACACACCATTGAAAGAATAAAACCAAGCTTGAACTACTCCAAAACGGGGGAAATTACAAGTGTTTTAAACACTTACAAATGACATTTGCAACAATTCAAAACACTATCAATTAGCGCGTTGCAAAGATTTTGTAAGTGTTCAAAATCGTTGAAAATGGTACATGCAACGGTTTATTGAGAACGAATGTTCGTTCTGGATAACCGTTACAAAAAAAATGCAACGGTTTGGAACATTTGCAAATAAATTTTTTATAAGTGTTTTAAACGCTTGCAAAATTTTCAATTGCAAGTGTTCAAAGCCATTGCAAAATTCAGTAAGCATTTTTGTTTCGCAATTGTTATAAACACCTGCAAATGAAAAATATGTATTTTTTGTACTGGTTCAAAATACTTACAAATAGTAATATGTAAGGAAAAAATGTTCCTTTTGTATGTGTTATGAACCGTTACATAAATTAAAATATTAAAAAAAATTATCCACCATATGCCACCACCCTCCATAAAATTTCAACCTATAATTATGTAAAATGAACCGTGAATACTCTCCTAGAGGACTCTTACCAATCTTCTTTAAATATTATAATGCAAGTGCCCTATATATTCCTAATATTCATATAATACATCTAGAACTCTAGCAGCTTGATCATACACAAAAGAGCACGGTCAATGTGAAATGGAGAAAAAAATAAAATCTTCATCACAATAATGAACAACCATAGGAAATTCTGCAAGAACATTCCCATAGACTCCCTGAAGTAGCAACCAAAGAAAAAAAAGGAACAAAGATAAAATCATCACATAACCTTGAAAGGGCATGAACAACAAATAAAAAATAGTTTATAATACAACCAAAAATTATACTAACACTCTCGTACCATTTATATTCAAATCATAAGATGAAAAAAAACTGACAAAATAAGCAGTAAAGCAACTATCAATTAATTCACTAATTTTACATCACAATACCTGTTGTACTTCTTATCATATAGGTATGTACATCATATACATTAAAACATTCGTAATTTACAAACATGTCAAAATGCACCCCGTGGGACAATTAAAATGAGATGAGCACAAAAATTCCTAACCCTCATGGATCCTTGAGATGTTTAAGGTCAAAAATGCCACCTGAAGCTCTTGCAATCCAGATTCCAGTTTTAATGTTGTTGTTCAATACACAAGAGTCCTATGGATGCAAAATTTTCTCTGCATTCCGTTCGGGTGGAAGTTTCAAAGGGCACATCAACTTCTTTGTCAGTACCATCACAGGCGAGTTAAAGAAAAATGCTCTGATTTGCATCTAATCGGAGATTCCATTATAAGAACATTATGAAAATCATGATTGTGGATACAAATTTGTAATAAGTAGTAGTGACACAATATTTTATTATATCTACAGTAAAAACAATATGCATGAGGCAATGTAATTGAACATATATGTCTTAATTCAACTAGAGACCAAAATACTATTAATGTCACGAGGCAAAATACAGTTAATGTCACTCCAGAAGCTGCTTTGCTTTGTCACCGAACTCTGACGTATCATGTGATCTTCTTATTATGCCCGATACTAAAGGACCGCAGACCTCGTTCTTCACCTCATTATAATTAATACATTTTAAATCCGAAAGAATATATATATATATATAGTAGAAAACAATTCTTAAGAATTCTAGATAATTAAACCTTTGTTTTTTTTCATCAAATATTAAAACACTCAACTCAATAATAGTCGACTGGCAACACAAGAAGCATATTCACAAGTTCAATGCACTATGATTGTATCCAGTTATATTTATATGGTTACAATCGCAGAATTTGAGATATACGCAGAGGAATGCAATAATAGTTGATTAGATACACACGGAGCATATACTATTTCACGATTTAAATGCACTGTGATTGTATCCTGGTATATTTATATGGTTACAATCGCAGAAATAATGATTTACTGACTGTATTTCGATGATACTGCCAGTTAAAAAACTAAATTTATTACACGGGTAAAAATAATTCCATGAGATTGTATTCAATGGACGGTATTATGTACATCCAATTCTAAAATCCTAATATCCTACTACATCTGCTATAACAAAAACATACGGAGTTGGGATTTTCATAAAATTCCACATGATATCCTTAAAGCATATAACCAAATATCTATAGGAAAAAATAAATTACCAAACACTCTAACTTATAAGGTTTTGCATGAGTAACCCAAAAGAAATAAGATATAAGGAAAAAAATTAAGATATCATTAATTGAGATGAACAAGACATTGGGAAAAAAATCACTTAATTTTTCCTATCCAAGTTGGAGAGAAAACAATTGCAAGAGTACAAAATCACAAGTTACTTCAGGTCTTGGTATAAAATAGTTACAAGGGAACCCTTGGGATTAGGACTGTGTTAAATCTTTGCCATTGGGATTATCTTATTTCTCAATTTCCTTTGAGAATTCATTGACGAATGGCATATGGTAATTATCCACGGCTAGTGCACTAAATGAGTTGCCCTCGTATATAAGGCACTATGACATCTAGATCAATTATATCATATATCCAATATGAGAATACACACACACACACACACACACACACACACACATATATATATATATAAGTAACCTTTTCTTCCAATTTTTTTAATTTTTATTGAAATTAACCTTTCAATGAACATATGTTCAGAAAATTAATTCAAAATACATTTTCTAGATTTTTTTAAAAAATCACAAAATTCTACTGGCGCAGACCCTTATAAATAAGGCATTTTTAGCAGTTTTTGTCGAATTTTTAAAAAATATATAGAAATTATATTTTGATACAATTTTTTGAACATGTGTTGATTGGAAGGTTAACTCAATAATTAAAATAAAAAACTGGGAAAAAAAGTTTTTTAGTGCGTAGAACTAGATGTGATGATGGAAGCAAGATGTATAAGAGCCTTGCTCACATATATATAATTTTGGACCCAATGCAAGTGTCATTTACATTTTCTAAATCCCTGATGTTAAATGAAGTAACTTAAGTTAGAGTTCGATAGTGAAATAAAATTGTAAATATTGTAAAATAAATTAACTTCGTGCAAAAGCCAAAAACACATCATGTACAATAAATCTATAGTATTGCAAAATTTCTACACTAATTACTAACACTAACAATTCCAAAAAAAAATCCAAACACATCACAACCAACCATGATCATAAAAAACTCTACATAAAAAATGATTCAATCCCCTTGATCAAATAAATTTAATGTTATAGAAATTAACAAAACATTAAATTTATATAAAAAAAATACCTTAAAGGCATGTCTAGCCTTGCATCCCTTGAGTTCTAGAGTGCTCTACAAAACAGGGAGCGTTACTGAAACGATTCTTTCACTTCCTCTTTCTTGTCGTCATCATCGACCACCATGATATACATTAGTTTTGTTACCTTCGTCATTTCTATAAAATCAATCAAAATTGCATGCAAAACTTAACGCCTAAGAGTTGTGATATAAGAGCATTTTAAAAGCAATACGTGTTAGAGATATTCTACGAAGAAAAATAAAAGCGGATTAAGAGAGATCTGTTTATCTTACGAATCTAGAATATATTCTTTTATCTCAATAAAACCCATGATTAACCGGTTACAATTGCATATTAATGAACCCATATCTATTCAACCTTCCGTGCAATTCAACCACAATTTTCCCAAACATGTGGTCATCAACATACTCAAACTCTCCAATGTATCTTGCACAGCAAAATCACGGAGCTAACATACTTAATTAAACGAGTAAGAAAGGTTATGCAAATAAATATAGAACATGTGATATAAATTTAGTTGACATTTAAATGTGTACACACCTTGCTTCTGCATAATAATAAGAAACTTAATGACCACATTTGAGGAAGGACTGACTAAAATATGGCATCGTCCATGCTTCTCAACATTGTACATGCTCTTGAGGGCATCATTCAAAACACAGATTCTCACCATTCTTAAAAAAATGATGTTGGAAATTTCAAGAAATAAATTAAGAATACCAAAATCGTAACTCAACACATAAAACTCATAAGAGGAAAAAAATTATCAAAGGGTAATTTGAATATCTCCCATCACATAATTATGTGTTATGCTTTGATACTAATGAGAACTTATTCCATAACACTCACCATTCTAGTGCATTTTTTGAATTCTATTAGTGGCGGTAAGATGGTAAACAAGCAAAGTATGGGGAAAAAAACCACCGAGCTATATCATTGCACATTTTAATGGCTCAGAATGAGGAAGATCTTCTCCTTCAAAAGGATAAGGAGAAACAACTATATTCAACCACAAACTTCAGTAGCCTTGTCAATGTCTGAGAATACTCCAGAAGATTTAACCACAAACTCGACTCAAACTTCGCCCCATGGGATCTCTTCAGGGTTACTACACTAAGAAAATAAAGAATTGATCAAATTTCTTAGAACTTAAAATTTATTAGCGCATATAAATCAAACGCATACATAGAGTGGCATGAATTTTGTTGTCATGCAATGAAAACCAACCTCTAGACATAACATATTTCGTTCAAAACTTAAGAATCACCCTTACCATATTTTTTATCGGAGTCGTCGAATCTAGTCAGTTGCAATATAACATGGAAAGGGATATCTTAAACAGTTTCTTATTTTTTTAAGAAATAAATTGACACTGCTAAGTGATGCGAACAACTTCCCGTGTTTTTTTTATTGGGTGTATTCTAATAAAGGAACTCGCCTTTTACCTAAGCTTATTACCTTACAAACACCCTATACAGAATCTGAAAGGACTAAAGAAGCAAGCGAAAATGTCATTTATATATGCATTTTTAATGATTTCTTTTAACACGTGAAATTTCATATTTAACTGATAATAATTAAAATATATTAACATATAATGTTTCAAAATATTTTCATTATGTTGGTTGACAATAGTGAATTGATTAAGAAAAATTACTTTGTAAGTAGGAAAAATTCAGCACTAATATGGCCTCTTCTATAAGGTATTTCACCAAACAATTAATGTGCAATAAATTTCTTCAATATGATTTAATTTAGAGGAGGCCTCGATTGCCTCACCCATAATTCACTCCAAATGAGGGTTGTTTCCAACAACTAACACTTCAATTAAATCGAATCTTTTCAATCTAACAAGTTTACGAATATCATAGAGAAAATCAGAGAGATAATAGTGTGGATACATCTAAATATGAAGACAGTTATGAATGGAGGAAATAAAAGCGAGTCGACCACTAACTTACGACACATATAAGACATAGGATACTGAAATGCACATAACTAAACCCAAAAAAAGAACCAATCCTATAAGAGGAACTCACTAAAAACCCTCGTGATGTTGTAGGCCTCATTCCTCAACAATCACCAAAGTATGCGCCATATGCATACATGTCATGTACCTCGTAGAACCAAAAAAGAAAGTATGCACCATTAAAATATATGAGCTCACTTACTATGAGTGTCTACAACTTGATTCTCCTTACATTGCTAATACTCTAAGTGAAAGGTATAGTACTCCATGAAGTTAGATCATTCAGTGTGCCAATCACTAATTTTTTTTTAAGTATTGCAATGCCTCAGGTTTGGACTTCATTACAAACTCTTGTTGTACGAATTACTCTTGCTTATATCCAATCACATAAAATTCCATATTATTGTTTGAATATGCAAGATTATTACTAGAATCAATCAAGAACGTGATATTCATTCCATTATGCCCGAGCACTGGGGCAACACAGGAGTTGCAATTATGTATAACGAAACTCTACCACTCATCCCCTACCAAAATAGAATTTAGAACCAACTGATGGAATCTACTTATTGTGCCACTATTCTCGGTGCAGGTCACTCAAGAATAGCTTGATCATGCGTCTAAGCAGTCCAAACTATGTCCAGTGAGACCACATACCTTAGAATAGTCAATGGTGGGACCATAAAGGAACACTTTTCTAGATAGGAATAAAAGTTCTCAGAATGAAGAACCATTACATTTGCTTGACATGAAGCAAATGATCCTGCTCCGATCGAATATAAATGAGAATATTGTCAAAATAAGCAACCATATACTTACCAAAAAATAGTCTCATGTCTGAGTCATAACCTATATAATGGTGGAGGGGGCGTGGGGCCAAAGCAAATGATAATCCATCATTTGTCTTAAAGGCACTCAGTTGGATATGATGATAACTCTTAAAGTATGACATTTTCATCTCGCCATTCTCGGCGTGTAGCATTTGATAGTGTGTCGGTTTGGAGATATGTATCTTCTATGACCTATTACTTCAAGTAAACTTTAAACAAAAATTGATGAATGTGACTAATGTAACAACCCTCACTTTTGATAGCCTATTTTAGATTTATTTACTATGTGTAGTAATTAATTATAAAATGATGGATGTTGAGTAAATATTAATTTAATATGAGAAAGGTTAATATTTACTGAAATGTTGTATGATTACCTGATGAGTAGGTAAAAAATATCCATGTGGTGATTTACTGTGTCATAAGAATTAAAATGGCATTTTGGTTTAATGAGAAACCGAAACTAAAGATGAGTTATAAAATTTTCAAATGATAATTTGGGGGGTGTAGTTAGTCTCGGTAGGTGCGAGATAGTCAAAATAAGTGTCATATTGCATTTTGGTATTTCGGGCACTTTTGATTGGTTATAGCTTAAATGTGTAGTGCGTATCATTTTATCTCATATTAGACATTTAAGTGGGATTTTTAGACTTAAGCCACGTTTTAATTCCCCAACCCCATTTCTATTCTTCCATTTTACAAAAATTGAGCCCTAGAGAGAGTAGAGAGAGGAAGAGAACTTTGGAGAAAAAGAGAGATTTGGAGATTCAAGCTTGGATTGTTGCTTTCTTCTTCATCAAATCAGATTCTTGCAAGCTTGAGGCAAGTTACCCACTTGCTATTATATGATTTAAGTGGATTAATTAGTTTTGATAGTTATTGAATTGTTATGGTTTAACATTTTAGGGTTTTGTTGGATTTATGGGTATTAACCCTTGGAAATTGATTGAGATGATACATAATGTTAATATTGGTAGTTAGAGGTATTTTTGGTGTAGAAATTTGCAGCATATGATCTTGGTTGGGTTGGTTTTGGGTCAAAGGAGAAATTTGGAGTTCAAGACTCCATAGCCAAACTTGGCTTTTTCGCAGGGGCGAATCGATTCAGCCCCTAGGGCGAATTGATTCGCATAGTTGCAGAAACGTGGGTTTGTTTTTCGAACCGATTCGCTGGGGCGAATCGATTCGGCCCCTAGGGCGAATCGATTCAGGTCCAGCAGTTTTGAGTCATTTTTCCTTTTTAATTTTTAATCTTTTTCTTTAGGCTTAGGACCTAGGAACCTTCTTAAAAGAAGTAAACTTAGAGTCGTAGAGTATTAGTTGAGTTTGGTCGCCGCCCTAAATTAGAATTGGGTCATCTGGGGTTTATTTCCCGGGGTATTTAAAGAAATGTCAAGGCATTTCTTCTTTTATTTAAACTTTTGAAGTTAGGAAGTTAAATGCCCATGCTTGGAGACTTAGGGGCTTATCGAAATTATCTGAATTTTGGGAATTGTAGATCATAATGATCATTTGGAGATTTAGTCGGGACTTGTAAATTGAGGAAAATCAATGAAAATATTTGATGGGAATAGGTTCGCATAAAATGAACCCAAATTATTTAAAGATGATAGGTTCAACTAAAATGAACCCAAACCGTGTTAATGAGGATAGGTTCAAATAAAATGAACCCAGTTGTTAAATAATGTTAGGTTCGAATAAAAATAACCAATCACATGGATAATGGAAATGGAAATTGGTAATGAATATTGAATATGATGATGAGATTAAAAATGTAAATGTTAATTTACTGATACACACCTCTCTAAATGACATCATAAGGGAAGTTCGCGCGCTTGGTGATGCCCCCTGGCTAATGAATGCAGGATGGATATAGTCCTAGGCCATATGCGGAGTTTTTATATGTTTTCTGCGCTGGTGAGGGGATTCCGGGTGTGGTCCTGACTCTCCCGCAGGCATATGGCCGCTTCCCGACGTATCGTGATAGGTGCCCAGGTTGTCTTGTATAGATAGGCCCTGGAAGATGATGGTCATTTAGCGGCGCGCCCAGTGGGGAAACTCGGAGGGGGGGGTCTTAGAATCGTTATATGTATGAGAATATAACTTTTCTGCATCAAGTGGGACTTGATGGATATATGCCATAAAGAGCATGGATACGTGCCATAAAGAGTACGGGATTGAGATTAATGTGCCATAAAGAGCACTTGATTACTAATGGTATTCCTATTAAGGAATGGAAAGATAATTAACTATGGAATTTATAAATGGTTTTATTCCTATTAAGGAATATAAAAAGGAAATGGAAATTTGATAAATGAGAAAAGGTTTTAAATTTAAGTTATTTACTTTTCTTTCTTTTGTGTAAATGACATTTCATTTCATCATTTAGTTAAATTGTAATGTAAGTTTATCATCCTTATCATTCATGCATAACTGTTCATTTCTATCATGCTTTTTATTTCTTCTCGTGATCATATAGAACCCGACCCTGATCGGTTTACTTTCCTTGTTGTGTATATGATTGTATCCGCTCAGGTGCTCCACCGCAAGGACGCCCGTTTTGATGTTCCCATTCCTTTGCTTTCGACGAGCTGTAAGATTTTTTGGATATTACAGGACCTTGAATTAGACGTTTCCTTCTTGGTATTCTAGATAAGATCGGGTCTTTTCATCGGGCGTGTGGTCCAAACATTTGTACTTGTTTAATGAATGTATTAAGTAAGATATTAAACTGTTGTACTGCGTCCTATGTTGCTGTGGATCGACAGCTTATTCGGTCCTTTTGTATACATTCATCTTAGATGTATTATATATATTCTTGTGGAATTCCACTTGCTTATCAGATTGGGTTGTTTAAATTTAATTTTCTTAACTAGTTTTAAATTTTTTAAACTTTTTGGCAACCCGTTTTCTGATTTATTGGGTGATTTTCCCGTATACTCAGTTTATTTTTGTCAATGCTGAGGATGATATCCATCCATGATCCCTGTTATGTTTGAGTATCGGGATGGCCACCCCTTATCTCGGATCGCGGGTTGTCACAACTAACTCATTCAATTTGTCACTAATATGAAAACAATAAAATGATACTAAAGTAAAAAATTAGAATGACCAATTAAGGAAAGATTTTACCCCAAACTTACATGTATCTGGACGACATGCTGTGTTTATCACTACTTTTAAGATCCTTCAAGATTGTATGATGAAAAGGAAGGGAAAAATAGTGAATTCAATAAAGGTTATATTACATTAAAACCCAAATTACTTAGTTATAAGTTTAGCCACCAATTTGATGTCGACAATAATTTTCCAGTTTGCAAAGACAATCGATGTCACATTCGGTTCCCAAATTCCTAAATATAAAGACAAAACATCAAACTATCTAGAACATATGGTAACTTAAATTCTTAGGGATTATGGATAAAAAATATAAATACAAAATAGATTTATTAATCAGTACATATGACAATAGTTGAAGCTTTGATAATAGCCATCAACATTTTTAATCAAACTTCATAATATATGGAAAACTTAACAAATATATGTATAAATATCTGGAAAATGGGGAATCAGATAAAAAAATTGCAATGACTAATTTAATATGAGTCTCTAGACAATAATACTCTATGTGATTAAAATAAGGATCCTTTGCAAAGTTGCCACATAACAAATACCCATTTTTCATTAACACACAATAAAAATTAAGAAAAAAGTTGCCAAAAGAGTAAATTACTTGTTGCTTTAATTACTCATTGCATAAATTCATATTTCACCATAAAATTGAACCTTCCTCAATAAAAATTGCTAAAGAAGTAGTACATCATCCTGAAACAAGTAAAGAAAAGCATATAATTGACATAAAACCTAAAACCAAAACCACCAAAAATATAAACTTATTATATTCAATAATAAGCTAAAATAATGAAGTGGTCTTAAGCCATTTTAAAACAACATCGAAAATATTAACAAGCCCTAAATTTCAAATTAAGGAAGAAAAAACTAGCACCAACACAAACAAGCCCTAAATGAGACTTAGCTTTAGCAGAACAGATAAAAATGACATATTTAATTCAGATTAGGTAAATAATACTCAATATGATGGCAAAGTTGCACCACATCGAAAACCTCAGCACAAAACGGACTCATGAACTCAAGTCGAGACTCATCCCTTGTATTAAACAAATCTGCACAAACACGTAATCAAAACTTTATTTCCCAACTAAAAAGCACTAGACATACCAGATCGAGATTAATAGCGCTTAGAAGAAGTAGATTGATTAGTCCATGAATCGAAGTCCATTTGCTTTTAATCTTAATTTGTAAAGAAAATTGTGTGTCTTAAATTAATAAGTTGTTTGAGGCTATGAATAGCTAAAACTCCGATACAAACATAAACTAGACCAAGAGACCATGTCATTTATCTTTCTAACATCTATTGTTTTCGTACACTTTTTTCTTCTGAACAACCCCAATAACAATCAAAAAGAAAATGAGATTGTTTTTGGTTTGCAATTTTGTGGAGGGCAAGTGAAATGAAACCCTTTTAAAGAGGGAAGGAAAAGTTATAGTTTAATTTTTGTTAGCAGGAATCTATTTATACTTTTTTGAACTATCTTATATTTTTAGGTTGGTTAAATAATAAAACCATAAATGTTGCAATGATTTCAAACACTTGCAAATTGTGTAAGTATAAAAAACCGTTGTTAATTTTGTAAGTGTTATAAACACTTACATATTAAATACTATATTAGTTGCAAAATAGCCATTATCGTGTGGTGTTGAGTTCAATCAAGAATAAAAATTCAAGAAATATTGACCCAAAGCTTCAATAGTAGTGAAAATTTCCAACACCTTTTTAAATATTTACAACTAACAATTTTTTCTTCCTCAATGAGCGATTTGGTTAAAACCTTTAGTTTCACATCGTTGATATTACTCAATTTTTGGATGGATACATTTCTTGAAACACTGCTTTGTTCAAAATATTTTTTCATGTGGTGGATTTCACTCATTCATTACTAATATGGAATACAATTTCCAATTTTTAAAGGTAGCATCATCCAATCAAAGTTGTAGCCCTAACCACATCTTCACTTATGATTTTTATCTAGCATTTAGCTTTTTAACTCCTTCAAATCACGATAAATTCTCACACGTATACACTAGAGGATAATTGACTCTCTCTCACAAATATTTGAAGCTTTCAGTCGTTTGTAAAAATTGTATAACTTTACCATTCCTCATAAAGTGGCATCTATATAATTTGTAGTGCGGTGTAAAGTACAATAAAATATAATAATGTATTCTCAAAGTATAAATTTTCTCAAAGTTCATAAGTCTTAAAGAAAATTAAATTCATCTCATGAAGCACATGTCATATTCCCAAATAAATAAATACTCAAATAAGCCATTTTGATAAACTAAAATATGTCATGAAGTATATAATCTAAAAAGGCAAAACATGATTGTACTTAAAAAATATTTTTTGTTGAATTTTTCATTAAAAGATATATACAACCATAAAGAAGCATGGCGTGTGATTTAGTAGATATATATGAAGCACATTGTCCTAAGAATGTTTCAACAAGATCAATTGATCATAAAAATAACTAATGAAGTCCGAACATAATCAATATCGAGAAATCTTAAAGTTAAGACCAGGAGAGCATATAAACATAAGTACATGACTAGATAAAATCCAAGGATAATAGACAGGTGCAATGATAATACATTCAAGGTAATAGTGACAATACTTTTAGCATGTATAAGAAAATAACATACATGGATAAAAAAAATACCAACTACATGCGATAATCCTAATCATATATTTAGAAAATCAAAAAAAGTATTCCCCAAAGTAAATCTTTTAAATTTATTCAAGAAATAAATCAAGAGCAAATCAAGAAGATAAATAAATCACATATGAGTTATCAAGAATGATAAACATGAAATATAAACACATATATGAAACAAAAGTACATAACCTAGCATAATATATATTAAATGACATGCTAACAAAGGTTATGACCAAAAACAAAACAGCCTCTGACGTTTAGAGGGGGAGGGACCAATTATGAAATCTTCATATTTTCAAGTTCAATTCCTCATGAAATGTCCTTACTTACCCATACACGACTCAATTGAGAATCATCGGGTTTAAATGGGACCATAATCATATTTTTCTTCGATTTGCCTCTCTTATTATGGTTCTTTTTCTCAAAAACATTTTGATTCTTATTAATCTGCATTTTTTTCCCCAAGTGTTGGAACAAAATTCTAGAATCAAAAGCCTTTTTGTAATTAATGTTCCTTTAAAAGGTCTTAGAACTCTTACCATGATGCAAATGTAGGGTTGATTTGATTAAAAACAAAACTCCCTCAAATGACTAATCTTGTGACAATGATCACATTTAAAGGATTTAGATCAAGTTATTTGAGTTTGTTGCTTAGGAACAATTTTCTCAAAATGTTGAACATTATTCAACTTGTAACAAAAATCTCCAAGGTGGCCTTTTTATGACAATAAGAACAAACAAAGTCCTTTTTAGGTCTCTTATGATTAAGTATGCAATTTTGTTATTAAACTTGGATTCTTCAAAACCTTTTTTCTTTTTAAAATGATTGGCAATATTTTTTCCTTTCCCTTGAAATGTTTAGAGTTCTTTTTCAACATTTTTTGTCTCCTTTTGAGAAGAATTTTTCACAAAAATGTTTTCCTTTTCGGAAGTTAATCCTCAAAAATTTTAAAACCAAACCCTCTTTTATAATTTCCTCTTTGAGTTGGTATCAAAGTAATATCTCTAAGCTTTTGTTATCTAGTTGCTAGATTATTTTTTTCATTTTCGCTGGGATCAAATCGTTTGGAAGAGTTTCAATTTTCTTCTCAAAAATAACTTTGGACTCTTCACACAAAAGTAGATCCTTTTTATCTTTTTCAAGAGATAAAATAAAACATTTTCTTTCCTCTTGAAAATGAGCAAAACTTTCATCCTCTTCCTTTAAAATAATGCTCTTATCCTTTAATTCATCAAGAAAGTCTAAAGGATCTAGAAAAGAGATATCGATAACTTTAAGATTTTTAAGAGGATATGTCCTTGAGCTTCCAAAGCACATAAAAATTCACTTTCATCTTTTATGAGTGCTAGCTCAAGAGAAATTTCTGGTTTTCTCACTTTTAAGGGTTTTGATATTATCTAATAAATTATCCTTTTCAATGATCAATCGGGAAGAGGAAAGATCTTCATTCTTCTTGATGACTTTTTCTTCATTAAGTCTTTTTAGCTTAGAAGATATAATCACATTATCTTATAATAATCATTTGAATTCTATACAAAGCTTGCCGTAAGAAGTTTGATGGTCATATTCATCACTATGACTATTACTACTGCTAACATAAACATTTTTAATGTTACAAATACAGTGATTCAAACACTCGGGCGTGATTGCAAATCCGGGAATAGCATGGAAATTAGGTGCAATAATTAAATCACAATTTTATCTTACATGCTGTTGACACCAGATAAATGATGAGGATGAGATTGAAGATGAAGATAAACATTCACCTCAAACATATAAGAGACACAAGGTTTTTAAAGTGGTTCGGCTATGAATAAAGCCTACGTCTACTGTTATTTTATTTCCAGGGGTTTACAATAGCACAATATGGTGTAGAGAGAGAAAGAATGTGTATCTTGTGTATGGTGTTTCTTAGTTGTTCGTCCCTTTGGCTAAGGGAATACATGTATTTATAGTGATGGGAGTTAATGAGATACAATGTCTTTATACATTCAGACATTTATGTTTATATACAATGAATCTAACTGTTGGTCTTCTATGATGGTTGATCTTCCTTGAGTTGCTTGGTATGCTATGTGTTGGTTGGTATGCCGACCAACTCTCCTCGGGTGCCGACTAACTCTCCTCGGGTGCCGACCAACTCTCCTCGGGTGCCGAATAAGTATAAATATCTCCACGTAGGATGACATGTGTCCTTTTCTGATTGGTCCTCGTAGATGGAGAATTTTTGCGTCAACACATGCTAAAATCCATTTTCCCACATCTACATCAAGGTGATTAAACTTATAAAAGTGAGGTCTAGCTCTGATAAAGGCGATAAGGTTTGCCTTTAATTTCTTGTTAAGGGTAAACAAATAACACCTAAGGTCTATGTGATAAATTATTTACCAAATAGATCGCACCCTTATAATCTGGTGGTGTAATGTTAATAATAAAAAGTATGCATTCTAAATCTTTGCACTTACATGTTGGTCTATCTGGATTGGCTAAAACAAATGCAAATATAAAGGTGCTCATATGAACGCATCTCGGGTAATTCACAATATCTTTGACCTCAATCAGTTACATGGAGATAAGGTCAGAAAGAAACCCCAATGCTTTATCACTATTATTATGTGGTCTCCTCCTAAAGCTATGAGCCTAAACGTAATGTGGGTGGCTATTCTGGAGAGACCTTGGGGTAGATAAATGGAGATAGCATCGTGATAAATTAAAAAAGGTCAATTGTTGAGAGGTTTTTCTTCCTTCATATGCATGTTATCACCAATGCTATTGTCCATGGGATTAAAGTCTGTGCATAGTTGTTACATTATGGGATCGATTAAGGCTCTCAAATGGATCAAGCTGAGCCTACCTGCCCCATTTAAGAGTGGCCCATGGGTCATGGCGGGTCGGGCTTAGAAGACTTATGCTCTTTAACGGGCCGAGTGGGCCCGACCCAAAACATAAATATTAAGGCCCAAGCCCTCCTTGGTACCTGGGTAGGCCGGGTGGGCTAAATGGTCATAATAGGTCAGGTATAATGGGAGAAAAATATTATTTTTTTTATATATTAGTGAGGATTTATTCTATACTTAGACTATAAATATGTATATTAAATATTTTTATGACTAAACAAAAATAGAAGTGAAGTGAAAACATTAGTATTTACAAGAATAAATATATATATATATATATATATTATATTTAAATGGGCCAACTAGGCTGGGCTAACGGGTAGGTCTAGTGGGCTTGATAAATGGGTTGGGTCGGGTCGGGCCAGCCCATCCGTGATAAATGGTCAAGGTACGGAGTCCATGGCCTAACCTATTAGGGTATCGGGTTACCCATGTCCCATTTAATATATGGGTACCGCTTGGGTTAGGCCGGTCATATCGAGATAACCGATCCGCAAGGCTTTTGGATAGGCCTATGATCGAAATTGAGTCCGACTGTCATCTTTTGGTGGATGTCCTTAAAAAAAAACTCACCCCCCGTGGTCCATTAGAGTTATCATTACCCAAATTAAGAGCCTTTATAATAGGTTTCCCGTCTCATTCTCTCATATATATTGAGAAGGAAACAAAACCATCGATTGCTTAACAAAGTGGGGTTAAAAGCAGAAGATGGATTTAGTGTCTAAGGATATTAAGTCTTTTCTAAGATATTTGACAGGTTCGGTTAGGGTATACCAAATGGATTTTCCTAAATTTAGATTCTAGATAACTGATATACAAAGTCATCAACTCAGATTATTTGCCGCTAGAACCCAAAAATTAGTATGGTAGAGTTATACAACTAGAAGAAATAGACTTTGAAACGTCACGACACTATAACCGACTAGAGACTCTTTCCCACCAAATCTTTCACAGGGATCGCCAATAGCTGGAGTATGCTACAAAATCACGATAGGTTTCAGTCTGCAATCGATGTCGTAAAGTCCTTATGCTAAATCAATCTTTTTCAAAGTGGAAGCAACTTTCTTCTTTTAGATTTTGAACAAAAACTTTGTGTTTCGAGTCTTGGAATATTTATAAGAAGCCTTAAATGTATTTCTACTTCCTAGGATGTGAGTTTCCTAGAGGTTGATGGAAGTTTTAAGTTGTTTCTCTAATAAAAAATATACTCACAAGTATTTTTGAGATACAAAAAATATTAAAGTCTCTCAAGAAAATAAATTTGTTAAAAGGTTGTTCAAGTATTGAGAAGAATTATTAAAACTTCAAATGACTTTAAATATAAATAATGGCAATGGATATCTCATGAACAGTTAAAGAATCTTGAAGAAAAACCTAGTGAATAATGATTTTAAGTATATGTTTTTCTCTATGTAAAAGTCAAGCTTTAATAAAAACAACCTCTATTTTGTGTTGGAGAATAAGACTACTTAAGTAGCTAATAAGATCAAAATGGACTTGTGGACACAATCGTTCAATGTTTTGGAGGCTTCTTGTCCACACAAAATAGTCAAAAGCAAATCTACACAAAAGATACGGTTGAAAAGGTTATTTGCATAAAATTTTAGGCCAAAATGTTCTTTAAAGAAGGCATTATATTTTTGGTAGATTTATTATTGGTCATACACACGGATTACAAAACTCTGTCGCCGTAGCAATGAAATTCCTCACTGCAGCGATGCACCTGCGACAGAGGTCGCGTCGATGACCAAATTTTTCACTGATTAAGTTTTTGCACACAGCGCGATCAGGGAAGTACAATTTCGCTACACCAAATCAAGACAAGCTTTTAAAGATATTTTAAAGCTTAAAACAATTCTTTTAAATATACAATATGTCATTTTCAAAGTATTTTTATGTATAAATCTATATGGCATATCTATAAGGCAAAACTCGAAAACACTACCTCAAACACTCACTCGGAATCTCCGACATTACATGTTTGCATTCCCACTTAAATTAGTCTCTTAAATGAAACCCATGAAATACCTATTGGAAAATCCTGCCTTATTAAGCCGAGTGGGCCGCTGGTTACACTAGTTTAACAAATTTTACAATTTAAAAAAATCCAATTTTAGTTATGTTAACCACGGATGTTCTGTATCATCTAGGTCCATTTACCTTATCCTAAAGTGGCATTCTCATGGATGTGAAGGTGAATGATGTTGGGATGAAGTACCATGAATAAATCTTGACTCAAAGCTTTTTGAAATGACCCAATAGACTAGAGACGCAAAGTGAATTTTGATCAACGAAATAAGATAAACAAACTCTATGGGGCACAATGAGTATAATGCTTACTCTTACACAATTATTTTACTTTCAATTGCACTTAAATTTCTTTAATTTGAATTATGCTTAAATCTCTTTGCTTTTAATTATATTTCAACTTCCTTTCTTTAAACTGCTTAAAATTTCTCTTAGTTTTCAATAAAATTTTGATAGTTAAATTTTAGAAAATATAGTACTTAAAAAAAGTCTTCTTAATTGTTTTATTCGAACAAAGCACGACCGTCTGGTCATTTTTTAGCTAATAAACATTTCTTTGACAAGACCTTCAAAATATGTCCTGGCATGCTCATAAAATTGAATTGACCCAAGAGGTTAAACTCAACCAAAACATATTTTTGTCGCACCTCGTAGGACAAAGGGCTCTACTATTGAATCCTTATGGCTAGAAATAGGAGAAATAAGGATAACAACTACAACGAAATGGGGAAGATTCGGTGATGTGGGTACTACAAATCAAGAAACCAAACCTACAGAACTAGTGAATTATAAAAGTAGTCAAGACGTAGGACCAAAAAATATAAATAATATAATGGATCAAGCCCCATGTTCGAGTATTAGAAATCTAAATCTTGTGCCTATTAAAAATTTTAGAAATCCAAATCTTATGCCTAAATTATTGGTTCAATTTGATGGTGACAACTGTTACAAATAGAAACTCAAATCCTCACGTGACTCCAACAATAAGTTACGCAGTAGCACCACCGATTGGTGTTAACACAATTAATCGAGTGGCTGGTTCTCTACTAGCATATTATAAACCAAATGCAAGGGAAATAAGTCACGTATCTTGTATATTAATATTACATCTCAACCACTCCTGTAGGAATGACTGGAGGATTTGGAGTTACCGACAAATGGTATTCACAATCCCACTAGGATGTTTCTCCATTCCTAAGATGAACAAACCTAGGCCTGAATATGTGTATGATACCAGTGTTGGATTTTGTGTTACTTTGAACCAAAGAATTGTGAGTAACCCTTTCGGGAAATGCCAGGAGACTTGGCAATAACCCATTTAGAGGGATTGAAAACACAACACAACATGCACCATTACTAGTGCTTCCACGGATATTACTACATTTTCCACAACAAACACCAATAGTTCCATCAATACAAGTTGTAAATGAGCATGTGGCACAAGAAGTTAGGGAACCACCACGTGTGGTTGCTAGACATGAAATAGTGGATTGCATCAATGAGATTTATGGACCTATGTCTTGGGGTTCCAGACTCCCTTATATAGGAAACCATATCTTGAGTGGATTGATATAATTGAACTACCTATGTGATTCAAGTTTCCTACCTTTACATTACTCTGAGGAGGTGGTATATTTAAAAGTTATTGTGCTAATGTAGGTACTAATAAGTTTTTAAAATTATGATTGATTTCAAACTTTTTAACTGATGCAACCTTCACCTAGTTTATAAGATTAACGCCAAACTCTATCCAGATTGGGAAATAATGAAAGACATGTTTCATGCATAGTTCTTCTAAATTGAACCAATAATTTAGTAGTTTATTTGGCCACACTAAGTCAAAGGCCAGATGAAAAGGAAATCCATTTCATATAAGGTTTAAAAGGTCTACGAATAAGTGTAAAATAGTACTACTAAAGTTATAATTTATTAAGTTAGCCCAAAATGGCTTAGAATCCAGACTTTTAAAGAAGTTTGATACAACATAATTTAGGAATTTGGTAGATTTAACTGCCAAAGTGCCAATATATGAGGCTCTTTTTGAAAAATATAAATAGAGAAATACTTATTGATAATACGCAAATATTGCGTATTTCATCTCTCGAACCTATGCATTTTAGACCCATTGGGTATCGTATTCCCTATATTTATGCTCATTAACTGGACAAGTGTGAAGTGTGAAGTTCGGACCCATTGGGTATCGTATTCCCTATAGGTATTTGACTGCTAAGTGTGAAGTTCGGACGCATTCCGCTCGATTTTTGTACATGATCGCACGTTCAAGGGCATTTTAGTCTTTTCATAGCTTGGTCACCGGGCCCAACATCTTCACGGAAGTTGTATCCCTCCTCGCAAGCTTCACGTGGCCGTGAACGATGCGCGATTCCGATTCAGAACGAAGAAGTTACGATGATTTTAGCGGAGGAGAAAACCAAACATGCCAAAACAGGAGAAAAGATTAT
This sequence comes from Sambucus nigra, assembly GCA_949130495.1. Lineage (NCBI taxonomy): Eukaryota > Viridiplantae > Streptophyta > Magnoliopsida > Dipsacales > Adoxaceae > Sambucus > Sambucus nigra. The sequence goes on from OX422222.1 coordinate 196,602,828, forward strand.
GCAGACTTGCTTGATTGATCAATCGATCAAAATGATCGATCGAACGATCCTTCATATTTTGGCCATCGTGGGGAGACAGTGGGCTTGATTTTTCACCATCGATCGATCGATCACAAGGGATCGATCGACCGATCCCCTGTTTTCTGCAGATATTTTGGCTTTTATTTTATTTTCTCTTTTCTTTTCTATTTTAATTACACTTACTATAAATACCAATTTTAGTTGTAAATATATATATAATCGATTTTAGATAGTTTAGGTTAGGGTTTTGGGGGTTTTGGAGGTTTGAGAGCTCATTTCTTCGTTTCTTCTTGGATGGACACCCATTTGGGCTTTTAATTTATGCTATCATCTTCCATTTCCGTTAACATAGTTGTATTTCATTAATTACTGGTTTGTAGTGTAATTTACATGCTTTTTAATTTAGGTTTACATGCTTTGATTTAATTACTTTCTAGTATAGATTTATCGCGTTTATTTACCGCTTTCTTTACCGCATTTTTAACATGCTTTCTAGCTAATTTAGTCTAGGTTCTGCTTGAATGGAACTCACTCGGGTTGACGTGTTGCTTGAATTGATGATGGTGTTTATGGGTCTATTTCGGGTGCGTTGTCCTAGTTATTACGCCTAGGAGATTTGACGGGGCAAATCATATATGTTCCGTGCTTACGACCTTTCGTGCGTAATTTTCGAGGTATTTGTTGACGCCAAAATCTTATTAGGCTTTTATGAAAATTTAGGAGCGTGACAACCCTTGGTTTAATTAACTGTCGAAACGAGATGCATTTGTAATAACTCGTCGACCCATGTATCCATTTTATACTAATTAACTCGGGTGAGGGATATTAAACGCAACCTATAGTTTTTACTCGCTTTGTTAGTCTAGCTTTATTTTCCCCCACTTAGATTAATATTTCCCTTTTATGCATCTTTTCCTTTTTAGTTTATAATTCACTTTTTTCACTTTTATTTAGGAGTATTAAATCCTATAAATTCTAGCAACTCGTCTATGTGGATTTTCGATACCCGACTTATCGCTATACTCACCCGTTGAGTGTAGTAGTAATTTAGGTTTATTTGTATTATCGCGGTGAAATGAAAATAACGACCGCGTCCTTACACGAACACACATTTCACGCGCTTAATCAAATGGCATCCTTGTCGGGGATGAGTTTGTTTTAGACTTTATTTGATTTAGTATTTCGTAGTATTTTCTTTCTATTTGTATTATTTGCTAATCTTTTTGCAGGACTTCCACATTTGAGAACTTAGAAACGCTTGAATTTCCCGCGCGCACCTACTTTGTGGAATTCGTCACTTCGAGCCATTTTGGGGGTAAGCATGTCTTATTCCAATTCTTTCGGTAATCATTGTTATAATTCTCAAAATGCCCGTAATTCTATGACTTTCAGTCAATACTTGGAGTCCCAAAAAATTACAAATTCAAAAATGACTTTGGGCGAGTATTACGAAAGTCAAAACTTGGGTTATTGGAATTTTGATGATGTTGATAATGATTTTGGGCCTTTACCTCCTTATAATAAAAATTTTGAACGAATTGCAATAGTTTTCAAAATTCCTATAATAATGAGTTTAAGTTTAAGTCCGATGGTAATTTTCAAAGTTCCCATTTTCAAGGATCCGCAGCTCGACCTATGACATTCGGTGAGGGCTTGAGTATGATTGAAAATGAGAAAATTGAAAATCGTTATCGGGAAGAAAATCATTTGAGGGAACATGAATTGGATTTATTATTTGAGTCCGACGATGATTTTGCTTCCGAGACTTTTGAAGTCGAGGAATGTTTTGAACCAAATGAGGACTCTGTGCCTACTTTGGAACACACCATTCTAGGCTTTGCCGATTGCATAATAGATATTGAAAGTGAGGATGAAAATGACATAATATCTATTTGCAATGAAATGATTTCTTCTTTGGCCCCCAAATAAGAACATTTCATGGAAAATAATATTATTTCCTTCGAAACTCAATCTTCATGCGATGATGATTCATCTCATGAGTTTGAATTTCTTTCATCCCCATTTTCATTCTCTATTATCACACCGTCACAAGTACCCGATGATTCAGTTTCAAACTTTTATTTTAAATCTTTTTGTTGATGAAGAGTACTTTCTAGAGTTGCCTTCCATGATCGCATCCTTGCCTTCGTGTGCGCCACCTACCATTCTAATTTTAAAATCCTTGGGAGGATATTCGGCTTTTCTCGGTCCCCACATGTTTTTGCCACCCGTTTAATCCAAGTCTCCCATCGTCCCTCCAAAAATTTTAATTGACGATGGTTCATTTCTTCCGCCTTACACATGCCTTTCGTTGTTCAAACGGAATTCATATTTTTTGGAAGGCATGCTTGAGAGTGAGGGTACACCGGTTATCCTCCAAAGTCAAATCGTTCTCATGGTGGACCCTAAAATATTTAGACTTCTAGTGTATAGTTAGTATGAAGCCTAAATAGTAGGTTGTATATAGTTAGCTTTTTATTATTTCTTTCCTTTTTAATTTAGTCTAGTGTAATTAGTTAACTTTTTGTTACTTATTTTTGCTATGCTCGGTACTAACTTATTTTGTAGATTCTTTGAACTCGTTGTAAATGAGAATAGAAAGAAAATGATCTTAGGGTGCATTTAATTGTAAACTATTGTAGTATAGTGTTCAATAAGCTTTGATTACTCTCCCCGATGATATATCTAATGCCTTTTATGGAACTTGTTTTCTAATTTTTGATATTGTCAGCATTTTCCCATTATCCCGAGTTTTCATCTCCGAACACTTTGAATCCGTATATACATATCCTTCGTTTCGTACCCTTAACCCCAAACCTACATTATAACCCTATCAAGTCCTATGTGATCTTAGGGTGCATTTAATTTAAAAATCATAATAGGTTAAATAATTTATGAAAATTCATTTCGCGTCTTTTTAATGAGCGGTATCTTTTCATTGAGATTACAATTTTTCATTTTATATATAACGTTCTTCATTTGTGACATGTGTGCGGCTTAGTTTCCATTTACATTTACTCTTTATGCCCGCATGTTCCGTGTGTTAACTCCCTATTTCGAGTGAATTCACTTGATGAGTGTAATGCCCGTGATAATTGAATATATGCTTGCTTTAATGTTTATCCGATTTATATAAGTTTTTGCCAAATCATACTTTGCATGTGCTCGCTTCCCTCACATATTTAATGTTTCAATTCTATGAGGTGCTTTCTATAATGTTAATGATTTCGACTTTTGTTTGAATTCATTCACTTTGCTAATAATGCGTATGAAATCTTTTTCGCCATTATTGGGCTTGTCGCATGTTACATTGGGCATATTTTGAGGAAACCATGTGATGTTTGTGGGTGTCATCTCTTAAAACCCTCACGAGACGACACTCGTCCACCAGGGTAACCTGGGGGTTTAACGGCTTATTGCATACGCTAAATGCAATCGAATCGCCCGCGAAAGTGGCCTTATGCTTTTATACCATACTTTTGCACTATCCCTACTTTTGGTTTGCTTGTAGTTCTTGTTGCATCCTATTTCATTGCTAGGGACTAGCAATGTGTAAGTTAGGGGGTGTGATAATACGCAAATATTGTGTATTTCATCTCTCATACCTATGCATTTTATCCCCCTCGGGTATCTTATTCCCTTTATTTATGCTCGTTAACCAGACAACCTCCGATTTCTATGATAACATGTTTTGTAGGGGTTGATTGAGCTTTTATAGGTATTTGGATGCTAAGTGTGAAGTTCGGACGCATTCCGCTCGATTTTCGTACACGATCGCACGTTCAAGGGCATTTTAATCTTTTCACAGCTTGGTCACCTGTCCCAACATCTTCACGGAAGTTGTATCCGTTCTTGCAAGCTTCGCGTGGCCGCGAACGGTGCGCGATTCCGATTTAAAAAGAATAAGTTACGGCTATTTTAGCGGAGGAGAAAACCAAACATGCCAAAACAGGAGGAAAGATTATGCAAACCTGCTTGATCGATCGATCGATCAAAATAATCGATCGATCAATCCTTCATATTTTGGCCATCGTGGGGAGACAGTGGGCTTAATTTTTCACCATCGATCGATCGATCACAAGGGATCGATCGATCGATCCCCTGTTTTCTGCAAATATTTTGGCTTTTATTTTCTTTTCTCTTTTCTTTTCTATTTTAATTCCACTTACTATAAATTCCATTTTTTGTAATAAAAACAGATATAATCTATTTTAAATAGTTTAGGTTAGGGTTTTGGAGGTTTGAGAGCTCATTTCTTCATTTCTTCTAGGATTGACACCCATTTGGGCTTGTAATTTGTGCTATCATCTTCCATCTCCATTAATATAGTTGTATTTCATTCATTCCTACTACTTGTAGTGTAATTTACATGCTTTTTAATTTAGGTTTGCATGCTTTGATTTAATTGATTTCTAGTGTAGATTTACCGCGTTTATTTATCGCGTTTTTAACATGCTTTCTAGCTAATTTAGTCTAGGTTGAAGTGTTGCTTAGCTTTGGTGATGGTGTTTACGGGTCTATTTCGGGAGCGTTGTCCTAGTTATTATGCCTAGGAGATTTGACGGGGCATATCATGTATGTTTCGTGGTTATGACCTTTCGTGCGTAATTTTCGGGGTATTTTTTACGCCAAAATCTTATTAGGATTTTATGAGAATTTAGGGGCGTGACAACCCTTGGTTCAATTAACTGTCGAAACGAGACGCATTTGTAATAACTCGTCGACCCATGTATCCATTTTGTACTAATTAACTCGGGTGAGGGATATTCGACGCAACCTATAGTTTTTACTCGCTTTGTTAGTCTAGCTTTATGTAATACCCCGTATTTTTATGCTATATTAATTTGGGGATTTATTAAATTTAATGAGAATGTTTATTTAATAAAAATCCGGAAATTAATTATGTTATATTATTAACGTGACGAGAGTTAGTAATTATGGGAAACTTGTTGAATATTACTAATGAGCATAGTAATATACTATATTGGTTATATTGAATGTCATAAGTGAATTAAATGACTATTTCGGAAATTTAAGTTGGGACGTGCCCGTGTCACGTCGGGACTAATAAAAAGTGAATATTTTATAAGTTGTTCGTATAGTCGTTTTGAGTGCGCCAACGCGTCCGGAAGGGTCGAGATAGTCAGAAAAGTATACCCGGGGGATTAGTTTGGGTCTCGGGGCGTTTTTAGGCCTAATTGGTGCCCGGGGAGGGCATTTTAGTCATTTTACTTAAGTGGGTAATTAAACCCACGAATTTCAGCCAACCTATATCAGCCATTAGGTCAGCCTCTTAGGGTTAGAACATTCACAAATCAAGTGACGGCCATTGGAGAAGAGAGGAGAGAGCTCCAACGCAAACCAAGGCCAAAAAGCCACCGGATTTCACCACCACCACCACCACCGCGTAGATCACGAGACAAGGAACGCAGCCATACCAAAATCATCCGGGAATCTGCATACCAAAATCCCGGACAAGTGTTTAACTTGCGTATTTTCGTTAATGCAATCTTCATATTAGTTTAGGATTGAATTGTGATGAAAATTATGGAAGAAAACCCAATCTTTGATAGGAAAAACCCATGTAGTATTGATGTACATGTTAATTCTGGAAAACCTTGCCATGTAGAGGTAATAATCCACGAAATTTGGTGATCATAATAAAGAAATATTGGAGAAAGATTCATTAGAAATCTGTTTAAGAAATTTTTAGGGTTCTTGATAATTGGACATGATTTTAGGTTGAAAACCCATGTTTAATGATAGTTACACGCATGCTTTACGTTATAAACACCTGGTATAATGCTATAATGATGATAGTAGGATTTTGGGGCGATTAGAATGGAAACACATCGTTTTAGATGAAGAAGTTGGATGAAACCCGTAACTGCATTCTGCAGAATTTTTCCCAGACCGGCTTGATCGATCGATCGAGCCTAGAGCTTCGATCGATCGAAGGTTCGATCGATCGAGCCCCAAGCTTCGATCGATCGAACCCTCCTGGCAGACTCCTAATTCCCTCTTTAAATGCGTTAAATTCAAATTGTCGTGATATAATTCTTGTGCACTCTTGATAAATTGATTTGGGAGACATTGAGGACCAGTAGGGGATATGAATAAATGTTGGAGCCTTTAATGGTATTTATGGGATATTTACTTTAGGTTAATGGATTTATGAATTTAAAGGGTGAGGTGCGTAAGAGAGTTACGTTGGAACTTAATAAAGACACTTACTGAAATTTAGATTTGTGAGGATATAGCCACGAGTGTTAGGTAATAAGTGAGAAAACCCTTCGAGTTAAGGTTAGGAACGAAACCTTATACGTATTTCTATAAATGTGAAATTAAGGATAAATGGTATAATTACGGGTGATGAGAAGAACCTATATTAATATGATAAAGTGGTACATTTATATGATTGTGTGTACATATATTATATGCATGTGAAAATCATACCCACGCTACTTACTATCCCTGAGGTTTCCGCGCTGGGACAAGTCTTATCTCGATGGGACCTTTATGGGGGATATTGACTTGTACCCTAGAAGATAGATGTCCTTGGTACAGGCTATCGACGTGATAGTTCAGACGGTCCTAAGAGACGCCGGTATGTGCCATCCTCTTAGAGACTTGGAATCTATTCTTCGCCTCAATATTGTTTGTGTATGTATTGTTAATACATTTCGAGAGTGATTCCGAATGTATTCCCCTTAATATGAGTGATATGGGGCTTTGGATAGTAGAGTATGCCCGCACCATAATTTAGTTGGGGTGCTGTTATAATATATATTATACGAGTAGTATATATATATATATGAAATTCTGAAATTTGGAACTGCCTACCGTGATTTGATATGTAGGACATGGTTGATGACTAAAAATTGTAAATACTTGTTTTGAGAAAGCAGAGTATGCCTACACCATAGTTTATATGTTGGTGCAGTTAGAATATATATATATATAAATTATACGAGTACCTTATATATATATCTGGATTGAGGAATTTAGACTATTGCTGTAACGTAGTAAGTGAGGAATAATTCTGAACTAAATTATGAATACTTGTTTTGAGAGAATATAATATATCACTGGGAAACTTATTGATTTTATAAAGTTAAAATGGAGAACTTTGGTTACTATTTGGAACATTTTTATGGAATCGTTGAACTGTAAATCTTACGAGTAATTTAAGTTAAGTTAAATCTTTTAGAAAGACTAGTGTGTTAATTGATAAAACGAAACCGTGGGTGAAGGTTAGTGCGATAGGTGTGCACATTAGAAGAGAGGTGAGTATTTTCTCAAGAGAGTGACGTACTAATATGTTATTGCATTGGCCTGTATCAATTTAAATACTTGCTAAACGTATTTTAATATCAAACACACTTTCGGGCTCTGACCCGTTTCTTTTTCTCTCTCTCTCTTGTATATATATGTATATTTTCAGGTGCCCAGCCGGGGCGTCTTGCTTAGGATCCCTTGAGAGGAACGTGCTGCAACTTAGGTGGGAGTTGCAGGTCACTTGAGTAGACGGCTTCCTTTATTGACTCCATTCTAGCATTCTCATTTATTGGGCACGTGTCGCCCTTTCCATTAATTCAGTTGTTGTTGGGACATTTATATTTCGGTCATTTCCAGTATTGTTCTTTGGGATTTATTCAGTATGGACTTGTGGTTTTAGTTTTCAGATGTTGGCATTCGATTGACGAATGTATTATATTATTTTGGTTTATCGTGGTGTGATTCTTAATTGTAGAAATGTCATTTTATATAAATAAATCCTTTTCTTTAATTAAAATTTGGAAGTTTGTATGAAAAATGTTTTTGACACTTAGCTTAATTATTTAGGGTGTTAAATTGGAAAATTTATTTTTATCGACGGTGATGCTGAGAATGAACCAACTGTTAACCTTGATTTAATTTAATAAAGGAGTGATCGCCCGGTATTTAATTAGGCGGGGTGTCACAGGTGGTATCAGAGCATCAGGTTCTAGTGTCCATAGGATCTGTGCGGCTTATTATGCTTTCAGCGCTGCTTTCTTTGATATAGAGCCCTAATACTAGGAATGTTGTGTTCATCTCTATACATTGGGAATTTGTGCTTATGCGATCTGTTTATTTGAATGATGAACTCATCCAAATTTATTTAAATTTTTAGATGGACCGTCGTGAAGAACTAGCTAAAACGGTTGATGGAGTCAACGAACAAGATCGACTCACACCTCAGGTACCCCCAGAGAGAGTATCAACCGCCGAGTTAGCAGGCATCGTAGCACAAGCAGTCACCACTGCAATTTTACAATACCAAGAACGCAGCATGCAACTTAGAGAAGGCAAAAGACCTAAAGAGGTTAGCCAAATGCATGTGACCAAAGCTGACAAATGTGCGAAGACTCCGAAATTTGCGACAGCAAACTACCCAAGACCGGGTAAATTCTAGTCAACAACGTGGTAAGAAAAAGCAGTTTCGAAATAGGAATAAAGCCCCAAGTCAGCAAGGCCGACACCAATAGCAGTAGGGTCAGAGGGGGAGTAACTTCAAAGGCAAATGTTTTGTGTGTGGCACGCATGGCCATAAACGCCAAGATTGCCCAAAGGGTGTTAGGGCCTCACAGCCACAATGTGCCCGTACGAAGCCACAGGGGCCATTTTTTTCCAGTCGCTCTCCCAGCACCAACTCAGGTACCAGACCTACCAACCTTTCCAGTAGCTACACTGCAGCAGGGGCAGTTACAGTACAGGCATATCTATAATGTCCACCAGGCAACATCCCCACAGGCACCAACCGCGATTTGGGGTATGTTTTCTATCCATGGAACTTTGGGTCGAATTCTATTTGTTACTGGGGAAAAACGCATTATTTTTATGGCTACATATTTTACGAAGTCCTTAGGATTGTTAGCCACACCAGAGAGCACCGTGGCGTGTGTCGACTCGCCACTGGGGAGTGAGTCACTTATTTTCATTTATATGCCGGGGAGTAGGGGTAGAGATTGGTAGCTTGGTATTACCTGCAGACATGTTAGTTTTAAACATGCACGAGCATAATGTGATTATTGGTATGGATTGGCTCGCAGCTTATAAAGCCATGATTGATTGCTTCGGTGGGAGCATTATTTTTGCCATTTCGGGGCAAGAGATGTTTGTAGTGACGATGCCTCGCCCAGAGGGAGGTTCGACCGCTCATTTGTATTACATAGAGGAGGATACCTCTAAGGAGGTTGTGATTCCGTTAGATTCGATCCCTGTTGTCAGGGAGTAATCCGATGTGTTTCAGGAGATACCAGGCCTACCGCCCAGTCGTGAGATAGACTTTATTATAGATTTACTGCCAGATACGAGACCTATAGCACGCGCACCGTACCGTATAGCTCCGGCAGAGTTGCGAGAGCTACGGGATCAGATAGAGCAACTGTTAGGTCAGGGCTTCATTCGTAGGAGTACCTCACCTTGGGGCGCTCCAGTCTTGTTTGTGAAGCAGAGAGATGGTTCACTGAAATTGTGTGTGAACTATCGAGAATTGAACAAGGTAACGATACGAAATAAGTATCCGTTGCCTCGAATCGATGATCTATTCGACCAGTTGAGGGGAGCAACTTTCTTTTCGAAGATAGATCTGAGGTCGGGGTACCATCAGTTACGTATTAGAGAGAAGGATGTTTCAAAGACTGCCTTCTTGTCGAGATATGGGTCCTATGAGTTCAGGGTGATGCCGTTCGGACTCACAAATGCCCCAACCGTTTTCATGGACTTGATGAACCGAGTATTCAGAGAGTTCTTGGATCAGTTCGTCATCGTCTTCATAGATGATATCTTAATATATTCACACTCCGAGGAGGAGCATGCCGAGCACTTGAGTCAAGTTCTTCAGACTCTACGAGAGCATCAGTTGTATGCTAAGTACGAGAAGTGTGGATTCTGGTTGCGAGAGGTACAGTTCTTGGGCCATGTTGTTTCTGAACAGGGGATTGCAGTTGACCCGAGCAAAGTGTCAGCGGTGAGGGAGTGGGGACAGCCCACGACACCGACATAAATGCGTAGTTTCTTGGGATTAGCCGGATACTACAGGAGATTCATTCGGGGATTCTCCAAAATAGCGGGTCCATTGACGAATCTGACTCGCAAAGGGGTACCATATGTTTGGGATGACGCTTGTCAGTTGGCTTTCGACGAGCTGAAAGACAAGCTTACTTCAGCACCAGTCCTTGCCTTACCGAAATCGGGTTTGGAGTACCTGGTTTATACCGATGTGTCCTTACGGGGACTTGGGGGAGTACTTCAGCAGGAAGAGAAGGCTATAGCTTTTGCTTCTCGCAAGCTTAAGCCGCATGAGAAGAATTACCCCACCCACGACCTGGAGTTAGCAGCGGTCGTCTTTGCATTGAGAATTTGGAGGCACTACTTATTGGGCGAGAAATTCCGTTTGTTCACAGACCATAAGTCACTGCAGTACCTGTTCACTCAGCGAGAGCTGAATATGCGTCAGCGCAGATGGCTAGAGTTTGTGAAGGACTACCAGTTCGATATACAATATCATCCGGAGAAGGCCAACGTAGTTGCTGATGCGCTGAGCCGTAGACCGGTAGACGATGTAGCGGACGTCTGGAAGGCAAAGTGGAAGGAGTTGGGTCACCAGGACGCAGTGGCACGTTCTTTCATATCCGTGATGTCAGTCACACCCTAGATTGTTACGAGGGTGATACATGCACAGACTACAAACCCGTTTTGCCAGGAGCAGATTGTGAGACTTCTAGCCGAGGATGCTGAGTCCTATTCTGTTAGTTCTGATGGAGGTTTGCGATTTAATGGGAGATTGGTGGTTCCAGAAGGCGCGGAGTTACGTCATGAAGTGATGACTCATTCTCACGAGTCCCGATTTGCAGTACATCCGGGAGGTGATAAAATGTACCAGGACATGAGGCATCAATACTGGTGGAGTGGGATGAAAAAGGACATCACCGAGTTTGTGTCCAAGTGTTCTACCTGCCAGCTGGTGAAAGTGGACCACCAGAAACCGTCAGGATTACTTCAGCCATTGGAAGTACCCGCGTGGAAGTGGGAGAGTATTTCCATGGATTTCATTACAGGGTTGCCTACGTCACAACGGGGCCACGATTCTATCTGGGTGATTGTAGACCGTTTGACCAAGGTAGCTCATTTTCTGCCAGTGAGGACAGATTATACCACGGGTCAGTATGCCCAGTTGTTCATCGCCGAGATTGTCAGATTACACGAGGTGCCCCTGAATATTGTGTCAGGTAGAGACAAGATTTTTGTGTCACGTTTCTGGGAAAGTTTTCAGGAGGCTATGGGTACTGAGTTGAGGTTGAGTTCAACTTACCACCCACGGACAGATGGACAGACAGAGCGTACTAATCAGATGTTAGAGGATATGCTACGCATGTGTGTTCTCGATTTTGGAGGAGGTTGGGAGCCACATCTTCCACTGGTAGAGTTTGCTTATAATAACTCTTATCAGTTTACGATTGGTATGGCTCCATTTGAGGCTTTGTATGGCAGGCCTTGTCGTTCTCCAACTTGTTGGCTCGAGGTGGGGGACAACAAGTTGCTAGGACCAGAAGTGATTCAGGAGACCTCCACAAGGATTGAGATAATCAGGAGTCGTATTCGGGTAGCCCAGAACAGGCAGAAGAGCTATGCCAATGCGAAACGGTTCTTCCGGGAGTTTAATGTGGGAGATCAAGTGTTATTGCGTGTATCTCCTATGAAGGGAGTGATGAGGTTCGGGAAGAAGGGGAAGTTGGCTCCGAGGTACGTAGGACCATTTCCCCATCATCGAGAGGATTGGGCCGGTAGCATACAGGTTGGGATTGCCAGAACATTTACATCGCATTCACGATGTATTTCACATCTCGTCGTTGAGACGATATCTTCGGGATGATATGGCCTATACTCACATTGCGATAGATGAGATAGATTTACAGTCTGATAGCTCTTACGAGGAGAGACCAGTGGCTATTCTAGACTATAGTGAGAGGAGATTGAGGTCGAAAATAGTTCCACTTGTGCGAGTCCAGTGGGAGCATCATAATGTGGAGGAATCCACTTGGGAGCGTGAGGCAGATATACGCGAGAGATACCCAGAGTTATTTTTACCAGGTATACCTTATTCTCCGAATTTCGGGATGAAATTCCGTTATTAGGGGGGAAGTATATAATACCCCGTATTTTTATGCTATATTAATTTGGGGATTTATTAAATTTAATGAGAATGTTTATTTAATAAAAATCCGGAAATTAATTATGTTATATTATTAACGTGACGAGAGTTAGTAATTATGGGAAACTTGTTGAATATTACTAATGAGCATAGTAATATACTATATTGGTTATATTGAATGTCATAAGTGAATTAAATGACTATTTCGGAAATTTAAGTTGGGACGTGCCCGTGTCACGTCGGGACTAATTTTGTTAAATAAAAAGTGAATATTTTATAAGTTGTTCGTATAGTCGTTTTGAGTGCGCCAACGCGTCCGGAAGGGTCGAGATAGTCAGAAAAGTATACCCGGGGGTTTAGTTTGGGTCTCGGGGCGTTTTTAGGCCTAATTGGTGCCCGGGGAGGGCATTTTAGTCATTTTACTTAAGTGGGTAATTAAACCCACGAATTTCAGCCAACCTATATCAGCCATTAGGTCAGCCTCTTAGGGTTAGAACATTCACAAATCAAGTGACGGCCATTGGAGAAGAGAGGAGAGAGCTCCAAGGCAAACCAAGGCCAAAAAGCCACCGGATTTCACATCCACCACCATCACCACCACCGCGTAGATCACGAGACAAGGAACGCAGCCATACCAAAATCATCCGGGAATCTGCATACCAAAATCCCGAGCAAGTGTTTAACTTGCGTATTTTTGTTAATGCAATCTTCATATTAGTTTAGGATTGAATTGTGATGAAAATTATGGAAGAAAACCCAATCTTTGATAGGAAAAACCCATGTAGTATTGATGTACATGTTAATTCTGGAAAACCTTGCCATGTAGAGGTAATAATCCACGAAATTTGGTGATCATAATAAAGAAATATTGGAGAAAGATTCATTAGAAATCTGTTTAAGAAAATTTTAGGGTTCTTGATAATTGGACATGATTTTAGGTTAAAAACCCATGTTTAATGATAGTTACACGCATGCTTTACGTTATAAACACCTGGTATAATGCTATAATGATGATAGTAGGATTTTGGGGCGATTAGAATGGAAACACATCGTTTTAGATGAAGAAGTTGGATGAAACCCGTAACTGCATTCTGCAGAATTTTTCCCAGACCTGCTTGATCGATCGATCGAGCCTAGAGCTTCGATCGATCGAAGGTTCGATCGATCGAGCCCCAAGCTTCGATCGATCGACCCCTCCTGGCAGACTCCTAATTCCCTCTTTAAATGCGTTAAATTCAAATTGTCGTGATATAATTCTTGGGCACTCTTGATAAATTGATTTGGGAGACATTGAGGACCAGTAGGGGATATGAATAAATGTTGGAGCCTTTAATGGTATTTATGGGATATTTACTTTAGGTTAATGGATTTATGAATTTAAAGGGTGAGGTGCGTAAGAGAGTTACGTTGGAACTTAATAAAGACACTTACTGAAATTTAGATTTGTGAGGATATAGCCACGAGTGTTAGGTAATAAGTGAGAAAACCCTTCGAGTTAAGGTTAGGAACGAAACCTTATACGTATTTCTATAAATGTGAAATTAAGGATAAATGGTATAATTACGGGTGATGAGAAGAACCTATATTAATATGATAAAGTGGTATATTTATATGATTGTGTGTACATATATTATATGCATGTGAAAATCATACCCACGCTACTTACTATCCCTGAGGTTTCCGCGCTGGGACAAGTCTTATCTCGATGGGACCTTTATGGGGGATATTGACTTGTACCCTAGAAGATAGATGTCCTTGGTACAGGCTATCGACGTGATAGTTCAGACGGTCCTAAGAGACGCCGGTATGTGCCATCCTCTTAGAGACTTGGAATCTATTATTCGCCTCAATATTGTTTGTGTATGTATTGTTAATACATTTCGAGAGTGATTCCGAATGTATTCCCCTTAATATGAGTGATATGGGACTTTGGATAGTAGAGTATACCCGCACCATAATTTAGTTGGGGTGCTGTTATAATATATATTATACGAGTAGTATATATATATATATATGAAATTCTGAAATTTGGAACTGCCTACCGTGATTTGATATGTAGGACATGGTTGATGACTAAAAATTGTAAATACTTGTTTTGAGAAAGCAGAGTATGCCTACACCATAGTTTATATGTTGGTGCAGTTAGAATATATATATATATATAAATTATACGAGTACCTTATATATATATCTAGATTGAGGAATTTAGACTATTGCTGTAACGTAGTAAGTGAGGAATAATTCTGAACTAAATTATGAATACTTGTTTTGAGAGAATATAATATATCACTGGGAAACTTATTGATTTTATAAAGTTAAAATGGAGAACTTTGGTTACTATTTGGAACATTTTTATGGAATCGTTGAACTGTAAATCTTACGAGTAATTTAAGTTAAGTTAAATCTTTTAGAAAGACTAGTGCGTTAATTGATAAAACGAAACCGTGGGTGAAGGTTAGTGCGATAGGTGTGCACATTAGAAGAGAGGTGAGTATTTTCTCAAGAGAGTGACGTACTAATATGTTATTGCATTGTCCTGTATCAATTTAAATACTTGCTAAACGTATTTTAAAATCAAACACACTTTCGGGCTCTGACCCGTTTCTTTTTCTCTCTCTCTCTCTTGTATATATATGTATATTTTCAGGTGCCCAGCCGGGGCGTCTTGCTTAGGATCCCTTGAGAGGAACGTGCTGTAGCTTAGGTGGGAGTTGCAGGTCACTTGAGTAGACGGCTTCCTTTATTGACTCCATTCTAGCATTCTCATTTATTGGGCACGTGTCGCCCTTTCCATTAATTCAGTTGTTGTTGGGACATTTATATTTCGGTCATTTCCAGTATTGTTCTTTGGGATTTATTCAGTATGGACTTGTGGTTTTAGTTTTCAGATGTTGGCATTCGATTGACGAATGTATTATATTATTTTGGTTTATCGTGGTGTGATTCTTAATTGTAGAAATGTCGTTTTATATAAATAAATCCTTTTCTTTAATTAAAATTTGGAAGTTTGTATGAAAAATGTTTTTGACACTTAGCTTAATTATTTAGGGTGTTAAATTGGAAAATTTATTTTTATCGACAGTGATGCTGAGAATGAACCAACTGTTAACCTTGATTTAATTTAAAAAAGGAGTGATCGCCCGGTATTTAATTAGGCGGGGTGTCACACTTTATTTTTCCTCGCCTAGATTAATATTTCCCTTTTATGCATCTTTTCCTTTTTAGTTTGTAATTCACCTTTTTCACTTTTATTTAGGAGTATTAAATCCTATATATTCTAGCAACTCGTCTCTGTGGATTTTCGATACCTGACTTACCGCTATACTCACCCGTTGAGTGTAGTTGTAATTTAGGTTTGTTTGTATTATCGCGGTGAAACGAAAACAACGACTGTGTCCTTACACGAACACACCTTTTACGCGCTTAATCACTTGTTCTTTCATAACTTATTATCTAGACCCAAACATAGAGGTAGATAATGCATAAATCATATTAATTGAGCCAATAGTTTGCGAACATTGGTTAAAAAAGAAACCACTACAGAATCTTATGTTTGAAAGGAAAAAAGAATGATTAAAAAATACTTATATTATATAAATAAATTTAACAAAAAATTTAATCATTTTTATTTGCAAAAATGTTAAAATTACATGATGTGCAAAAGCCGATGATTAATAAATTAAAAGGCAAAAAATATTGTAAACGGCATGATACTTGGACTTATTCAACTAATGCATGTTATGTTTTCTAGGACAAGATTCAAGACTTGGTCAAGAAAAGAAATATCATGTTTTTATAGAAAGAATTCAAAGCTATAGGGATCGATGAAAACCCATTTTGTAAAATCCAATAAGCTATAACTAACATACAGTTAGTCCAATTACCACGAAATGATAGATAGGTTGAGTTTAAGGTTAAAACTAAGGCTGAATCAAAGGTTTAGAAGTTTAATACCTATATTGATGACCCTGGTTCCAACGTAGTGAAGCATCTCTTCATGAGAATTGGAAAGTAATACAATAAATGTGCGAAATTGTGGATTTGAAAGGAAACAAGAACAATAAGAGACTAGCATCGACCATTTAACCATGGTTTCAAGGCCAGCCAAAAAAGGATCCTAAAGAAGAAGACGAGGAATATAAAATGCATGGTTCATCATAATTTTATATCCCCATATCCAAAACAGTGAGTTCATCCATACATCTACTATGGATATAAGATTTTTTTTTAAAGGTCATCAATTCAACAAAATTGTTCAACAATAAATAGTTTTCAATACATAAGGTCGGGTTATGGGGGAAATTCCTCTCCTAGATATGTTTTTAACACAAGACATGTAAGCAACCCTCAAGGTATATTTTTGGTCTAAAGTGTATCAGATTAGTTTATTATGAAAAATCCAAAAGTTACACAAAAAGTGAATGATTTTCCCAACATAAATAAGAAATCAAAAGTAATAAAGCCACCACGGGTTGCTCTTGTAATGTGTCATGTCTTGTAAGGATCAAAATCCATAAGGAAAGGCCAAGGTTGAGATAACCAAGACTCAACAAAAGAACATTCAAAAAAATTATAGGGCACGAAATGAAGCATCACAAGTGTTCCACTCAAATATAATAGAGGAACACATTTTCTCCTACTCTAAACCTAGTCCAATATTCAATATGGGCGAGGGGGAATATGGGAAATCCTCAAAGGAGATGCTGGATGAAAATATCAAAGAATTAGATAGAGCCATGAGTGTTGATGATGACGATGATGCATATGATGAAATGCAGTATGTTAAATGTGGAAAAATAACAAAAAAATCAATGGATGTATACACCCTTGTACTTTTATAAGAACCAATCCATCGATAATATGTGTTATTTGAAACTTTGTATGACAAGAAAAAAGTTAATGTGACATTTATACTACCAAAGGTGTTCGAAGAAAAATGAACACAAGAGATATTATAACCCAAAGATAATGGTTCGGAAGTAGACTATTTAGATTTATTTGTCTCTACTCTTGATTTTTCTTATGGATTATATTAAACTATGATTCATATAGTCATATATGAATGAAGTATTGATAAATAAAATTTTGATAGATAGCTTTTTGATAGATAATTCGTATATGTAATACTCAATATTGGCAAAGGTAAATAAAGAGAATGTTAAATTGGACAAAACTCAAATAGTGATTTCAAGTTTCGTTGGAGACAAGAAATCACTACACCAAATTGTCTGTTTTGCAACTCACTTAAAAAATTATTCATTAAGTGTTTAAAACATTTGTAAATTTTATAATAGTTAATAACAGTTACGAACTTTATAACTCTTCAAAACCGTTGCATAAGAGCTAATTCTATACATATTGAATACCTCAAATAATGACTATCCCATTTTTACAACATAATACAATCCTCAAACGTTAAATCATATCCGTGCTTATTATTTCCTTAATCGCATTTTGACTCCTGAATCTTTCTTTCTTCCCACTGCCTAGTTTTGTTTCATCATACCAGATTTTTGTTTCATCATACAATATGTCTATCCTATACACATTATTTTACATTTCTTATAATGATTTTATTTGTATTTGGAAGGTGCGAGTTGATATATTTTTAGTGGTGATTATGAGTTTAGTTGGGATGCAATGTACCATATGATCCGAATTGTCACAATCTGTAATACTCGGTAATTTTAAGAAAATTAAATTATTTATATTTAGTTTATATTGAATTATATTTATCATCAATGACTGGTGATGCTACTAATTTATGTTTATTATTAAAAATTTATTTTTATTAAAAATATGTTAAGACATTAATAACTAATTAACAAAAGTAAATAATTAATTTGATTATTTGTTTACAACTTTTAGGATGAGTAGAAGGTCCATTTACACCTTAAAAGGTTGGGTTTTAAGGCCCATAGGTTAGTATAAGCCTTAGAGTAGACTTTAGACTAATTGGATTGGGTTTTGAGCTTAATGAATTCTGGTCCATGTTAGAGGCTAAGCCTAATTTCATGGATAATTAGCCTAAAATAAAGATTTGGTTTAGACTAAACCATTTTATACGTTTGGAGGCAAGCCTAGAGCTAAGGAGGAAGGCTAAGGAAAAAAGAAAGAAGATTTGGGGCTTTTCATCTAATACCCAACCAATTGAGAAATGAGGCAAGTTTATTTTGTATAAGGCTATAATTGAAATTGTATTATGATGTTATTATTAATTGGATTTTGAATTTAATATTAAAACATTGAACTAGACAATTTATATAACCATTGTTAGGAATAAGGAGTTAGACTTTGTTGTGAAATTGGGGTGATTGTGATTTATAGAAGAAATTTCTAAATTGAGGTTATGGTAATCATAGTTCATGTTAAAGTATTAAGAATCCCCTATTAATCTTATGAAATAAATTGAAATTGGGTTAAATTAGGATGGAATCATGAGTAGCGCTCTTGAGATGATAATTAAGGATTATATTCTAAATCTTGTATTTTAAAAACTTAAAATCATTGGATATTGCTTAGTATTAGTTTTGGGAATAATATACATCGAAAAAGTAATGATTTGGGTTGTTTAGGACTTACAAATGTGAAATTGGGTCCAACAATGGCGGAATTTTGCTAGGAAGAAGAACATTTTGTGCAAATCTCGTTTGAACCATAATTTGGAGTCGTTCGAACGAACATAGTAATTCGTTCAAATGACATTAGGAATTCATTAGAATGAACAGTGTATTCTCGTTCGAATGAGGAGATCGAACGACATAAAGGAAGAATAATATTTTAAATTAAAAGAACTTAATTAACGTGAGTAAATTGGGATTTTGACTTATAATATTTATTTATGTAGAATTTACTTGTTTGGTGTATTATATGCAAACATACTAGTGCTTGTACATAATGATTGCGGGAAGATCCTGATTTTGATATACGTGATATGTACGGTTGTTTGAGTTAGGTTAACTTAAAAGGAACTAAAATACTGGATGAAGATGCATAGTCATATTGTAATCCAAACTCAATTATATTGTTATACTATTTAAACTTGTTGTTAACATCTCCTATTAACATTTTTAGAACATAATCCTCCAGTGCAGCTTCACCCCTAATCCAAACCTAATCTCCTATCCACTTTTGATCTCATAGTGTGTAGGTATCGTGCATGCTTGTTCATACTTTGTAGTCCTTTTATGTTCACATCGATTTTACTTTTAAATCTATAGATACTTTATGTTGGTTTGGTATTAGAGATTGTTTAGTTTATCACTTTTGTGTGGAGTTACTTATGTATGCCTTCAGTTGTTATTTACAGCCATGCTTAGACTAATGGTCAATTGTTTCGACGCATATATTATTGATTGTATACTTGATCAACCTATTATCAAATTTTAAGGTGTAACAGTTGGTATCAAAGAATTTCAGGTTCTAGTGTTCTAGGGATCTTGAGTGCGTCCACCACTTTTTGCATAGTGTTCTTTGATACTTTAGATTTTCTACTTTGTTCTCTGTACGCGTACTTATACGACTTGTTTACTATATTTTAGATGGTGAATAACCACAGATGAGTAGGTAGCCACGACAGGCCGCTAGTGCCGAGTCTGAGGTCATGGCACCCCGGCAGCTATAGCCACCCCACAACTGCCATAAGGATAGGCACCTGTTATTCCATCGGTTGACCTAGTTTCTATCATCACACAGACTAGTTGCGGCCATGGTTTCCAGCAACAACAACTGCAACCACTTATGGATGCATATGTGCCTGTTTATCTGGTTACAGCTTCGTAGGAGAAGGTGATAGGATTTTTTGAGAAGAGACATCGATCGGAGTTCATTGGATCCATCGACCCTATCATAGCATTACAGTAGAGGCATGACCTTGAGTGTCATATTCTTCTATAAGAGTGTACTGACTCACAAAGGCAAATGTTAACCAGTCTTCGTCTTGTAGGAAACGCATTATAGTGGTGGAATTTATTACTGTAGAGGACCAGTCTCAAGTGACTATTTTACAGTTCTGGATTAAATTTGAGGGGAATTATTTCCCTCCAACACAACAAGAAGCTTTAATATATAAGTTTGATATATTGAGACAGGATGGTCGTACAATAACAGATTTTAAAAAATAAGTTACTCGACTAGTGAACTTTTCCCCAGAGATCAAAGATTCGGAGCTGCAAAAGATAGACCGATTTGTGCGAGGACTGGCATGGGGAATTAGGCATATGCTATTAGGAAATTTGGCATACACATCTTACACGCGGATGGTGGATGCCCTACTGAGACATTGTTATGACTTAAATGTGTATCAGAGAGAGAAATAACCAAAGAAAGAGAAAAGAGGTCATGGATAAGGGCTAAAATGAGGAGATGTATGTAAAGGAGGCTCCCAGTTCTAAAGAGGACAAGGTGAGCAGCCTTCAAAGCGATTTAGAGGATGAGTTGATTTTCATCACCAAGACGGTCAGGGGTAGTACAACCACCAAGCCCAACAGGGCAAAGGTCAGAAATATCCAGAGACTACATGATCATGATTGGGAGAATTCCACTTGGAGGCCATGTTATACTTGTGGAGAAAGGGAGCACTCTTTTTGCAATTGCCCTAAAGGAAAACAAGCAGGACATTAGGGACAGTAGTAGGATCTTCCACCCCCACCTCAGTATCAAGCTTTACCACCAGCACCGATAGTGCCTCTGTTTCAAAGGGGTCCACATCTTCATTATAGGTGTGTGTACAACGTTAATCGAGTGGATCAGCCAGAACAGCCGCGGGCAATTGAGGGTATGTTTTACATTTTTGTGTGTTATGCACGAGTTTTGTTTGGCACATGGGTGTCACACTCTTTTTTCAGTTATACATTTGCATATACTTTAGGGTTGGTATACATAGCTGAGAATGTATCTTTACATGTGAAAACCCCAGTAGGTAAGGGTGATACCCTACATCATGTGTGTAGAGGCATAGCGATTGAGGACGATCGATTTTATTTTTACACAACTTATTTCTTTTAAATATGGCTATATATAATGGTTTATTAGGTATGGATTGGTTATCTCAGTACCATGCACATATAGATTAAAGTGGGAAGGCGATTATGTTTATTATTCCTGAGCGATGCCTGGACTCGGGGGTGGGGTGTCTAGCACACATTTGTATTGTGTTTACATGAATTCATTTGAGGGTATTACAGTAACATTAGATTTAATATTTGTTATCCAAAAAAATTCATATGTATTTGAGGAAGTACCCGGATTACCACCAGGTAGGGAGTTAGATTTTTGCATCGAATTGATGCCAGGAACCAAACCCATTACGAGGGCATTATACTTGATGGATCTATTAGAAATGAAGGAGTTACACGAATAGATGCGACAGTTATTTAACCATGGGTTCTTACGGAGGAGTGCATCCCCGTAGGAGGCTCCAATTTTATTTGGGAAAATAATACGGTTCGCGTCGATTACGTATAAACTATCGAGAGTTTAATAAAGTCACGATTTTGAACAAGTATCCGTTATCAGGTAGCGATGATTTATTCGACCAGTTGAGGGGAACTTCGTTCTTTTCCAAGATTGATTTGCACTCAGGGTATCATCAATGACATATTCGGGAGGACATTCTGAAGACGAATTTTCCTTAAGCGACATGGATTGTATGAATTTCAAGTCATGCCATTTTGATGCACCAACAATATTTATAGATATGATGAATTCGTTATTTCGACTAATTCTAGATCAATTTGCCATTATGTTTATAGAAGATATATTAATTTACTCTCAGTAAAAGGAGGAGCATACAGATCCGTCAAGGTTGGTGTTACAGAAACTACAAGAACACAAATTGTATGCTAAGTTCTCTACGCGTGAATTATAGCTTCGAGAGGTATAGTTCTTGGATCATACTGTATCTGAAAATGGAATTTTAGTGGATCCTATCAAGGTATATGCAGTCATGGAGTAGGGACAACCCTCAACAAGAACTGAAGTTAGAAGTTTCTTAGGTCTGGCAGGGTACTACGAGAAATTTATTCAGGGTACTCAAAGATTATCGAAACACTAACACATCTCACTCTGAAGGGAGTACCTTTTTTGTGGAGCAAAAATTTCCAGACAACTGTTAAAGAGCTCAAGGAGAAACTTACCATTGCATCCATCCTTACATTACCAAAAGGGAAATGTGGGATATTTGGTATTCACGGATGCATCATTACAGGGGTTAGGAGGTGTACTGATGCAGTAGGAGAAGCCAATCACTTATACGTCCCGAAAGTTAAATCCTCGTAATGGAAACTACCCCACCCATGACTTGGAATTGATAACAATAGTGTTTAGCCTTCGTATTTGGCAACATTATCTATTAGGTGTAAATTTCACGTTATATTCCAATCACAAGAGTCCCCAATACTTATTTATGCAGAGAGAGCTGAATATACAGTATAATAGATAGTTAGAGTTTGTGAAGGACTATCTTTCTCTATTCAGTATCACCCATGGAAAGAGAATATGAGTCGATGATCGATAGTTACTTTGGTAGCGTAATGGCCATGGCAGGAGGAGATATTGTCAGAGATATAGGTTACACAATGGAAAGCCACTTAAACTTAAGATTTGACGGATGCCTTTTTAGGAGTAATGGTTGTTACACCAGCCATGGTGACACGGGTAATATAGGCACAGTCTTCAAACTCCTTTTCCAAGAGAAGGTTCACACACTATTTTTAGGTGGATTTACGTCGTTCTTGACCATTTCATATGGAGGGTTAATATTTCAAGGACGATCGGTGGTGCCAGAGGATTTTGACTTAAGGAGGGTAGTTTTTGCCGAAGCTCATGATTCACAATTCACAGTAAATCCAAGCGAGGATAATAAGTATCAAAACATGAGCATAATGTATTAATGGATCGGGATAAAAAGGGATATAATGGAATTTATTTTAAGTGTGCCACTTTCCAACTAGCGAAGATGGAGCACTAAAGACCGGTAGGGGAACGACAACCTTTGAAGATTCCTGAGTGGAAGTGGGAGACCATCTCCATGGACTTCATAGTGAGATTATCGTAATCCCAAATAGGTCATGATTAGATACGGGTCATTATCGATAGATTGACAAAGGTGTCTCACTTTCTTCTATTTCGGATAGATTTCACAACCGAGCAGTACACCAAATTATTTATAACAGAGATTGTACAGCTCCATGACGTACCACTTGACATTATGTTCAACCAGGACATTACGTTCATATCTTAGATCTGGAGGAGTTTTTAGGAAACTGTGGTAGTATAGGTGAGTATGAATATGACTTTCCACCCTCAATCTGACGGCTAAACTGAACGGGTGAACTAGATTTTCGGGGATATGCTTTGATCTTGTGTATGGGATCTTAAAGACAGTTTAGATCAACATCTACCTACCGTAGAATTCTCTTACAATAATAATTATCAGCACACTATGGTATGGCACCCTATGAGGCACTATATGGGCAACTATATCGTTCGTCGAGTTATTGGTTAGAATTCGAGGAGCATAAGATGTTCAGGCTGGACATTAATCAGGACACCTCAGAGACGGTGGAACTTATTCGAGTACGAATGAATATGGCACAAGATCAACAGAAGAATTACCAAATAAAAGACAAATAAAACTGGAGTTTCAGGTATTTAACAAGGTGCTTTAATGGGTATCAGGGGCGGTCAGATTGGGATCTAAAGAAAAGTTAGCACCCCGTTACATTGGACCCTTCATAATTTTGGACAGATTAGGCTCCGGTGGCATATCGATTGGCCTTAACTAATCACCTACGGTGAGTACAAGATGTTTTTCACATATTAATTTTGCAAAAATTTCTTAGGGATGAGGATGGCTATTAGCACATCGATCTCGGTGGGATGGAGTTGGAGCCCGATGGGAGTTACTAGGAGCAACCTCGGCATCTATCTCATTAGAGAGAGAAGATCTTATGATCAAAGGTCATTCCGCTAGTTCAAATTCAGTGGGGATATCATAGCGAAGCGGAGTCTATGTGGAAGAGAGCGGATGCCATGCGAGAGAGATACCCAGAGTTATTATAGTTAGGTTATTTAAAGTGGATTTCGAGGACGAAATTCCTTATTTTAGAGGAAAGAATATAATACCCCTTAATTTTAAGTCAATTAAATTCTTATACTTAGTTTATATTGATTTATATTTATCTGTAGTGACTAGTGATGCCACTAATTTATGTGTATTACTTAAAATTAATTTATATCGAAAATATGTTAAGACATTAATAATTATTTAATAAAAGTAAATAATTAATCTGATTATTTGTAGATGACTTTCGGGATGGATAGAAGGTCAGTTTACACCTTAAATGTTAGGTTTTAAGGCCCGTAGATTAGTATAAGCCTTGGACTAGACTTTAGACTAATTGGATTGGGTTTTGGGCTTAATGAGTTATGGTCCATATAGAGGCTAAGCCTAATTACCTAGATAATTAGAATAAAATAGATTTTTAGTTTGGACTAAATCATTTTATACATTTGGAGGCAATCTTAGAGCTAAGAAGGAAGGCAAAGGAAAGAAGAAAGAAGATTTAGGGTTTTTCATCTAAGATTTAACCAATTGATAATTGAGGCAAGTTTGTTTATTATAAGAATATAATTGAATTTGTATTATGATGTTATTAATTTCATTGGATTCTTAATTTAATATTAAAACATTGAATTAGACAATTTATATAACTATTGTTGGGATTAAGGAACTAGTCTTTGTCATGAAATTATGATGATTATCATGATTTAGGGTAGAAATTAATAAATTAATGTTATGGTAATTGTAGTTCGTGTTAAAGGATTAAGAATCCCTTATTAATCTTATGAAATAAATTGAAATTGACTTTAATTGGTATGGAATAATGAGTAAAGTTCTTGAGATGATAATTAAGGGTTATATTCTAAATCTTGTATAAGAAGAACTTAAAATTATTGGATAGTGGTTAGCAATACTATTGGGACTATATACATCGTAAAAGTAATGTTTGAGGTTGTTTAGGGACCTGGAAATATGAATTGGGTCCAACAATGGCGAAACATCGTTGGGAAGAAGAAGGGTTATGCGTAGATTTCGTTTGAACGGTAATTTAGAGTCATTCGAACGAACATAGTAATTTCATTCGAACGATATTAGAAATTTGTTCGAAGGAACAGTGCATTCTCGTTCCAACGAGGAGATCGAACAACATTAAGGCGGAATGATATTTTCTTAGTTAAAAGAAGTTAATTAAGATGATTAAATTGGGATTTCAACTTGTAACGCTTATCCGTGTAAAATTTACTTGTTTGATGTATTATATGCAGATACACTGATGCCTTTACATAATAATGATGAAAAGGTCCTGATTTTGATACCAGCGCCCACATATAATGATGACAGGAAGGGCATGATTTTGATACTGATGCTCGTACATAATAATAACGGGAAGGGCCTGATTTCGATAGAAGAGCCCGTACACAATGATGACAGGAAGGTCCTGATTTTGATACTGGTGCTTGTATACAATAATGATAGGAAGGGCCTAATCCTTTTATGCAGTATGCATTTCGGACTGTACTATCTTTTGATGATATTGTTATAGATACTTTCTTGTGATATTATATAATGGTCAAGTTTAAAGTAACAATTGTGGAATTATATCTTAAAGTTGTTAATGATGTAAAAGACTTAATTATGGGGAAAACATTAGGCTTATGAATATACGCACATGACATGTAGGGTTGTTTGGGTTGGGTTAACTTAAAAGCAACTAAAAGACTGAATGAAGATGCATAGTCATATTGTAATTCAAAGTCAATTTTATTGTTATACATTTAAACTTATTGTTAACGTCTCCTATTAATAATTTTCAGGACATAGGCCTCCAGTGTAGCCTCACCCTTGATCCAGACTTTATGTCCACTTCACTACTGATCCCATAGAATGTAGGTGTCGATCCTACGTGCTCATACTCTGTAGTCCTTTTTATTTTCACATCGATTTTACTTTTGCATCTATAGATCCTTTATGTTGGTTTGGTATTAGATATTGTTTGGTTCATCATTTTTACGTGGAGTTACTTATGCATGCTTTCAATTTTAATTTATAGTTATGGTTAGGATAATGCTCAATTGTTTAAACTACTGTATTATTGATTGTAGACTTGATCAACCTATTATTAAATTTTATGAGGTGTGACACAACCCTTGATTGTGACAAAAGGGAGTTATTACCGTCAAGGACCATGATACGTCTGTGCGTGATAATTTCCTGTGTTGCGATAAAAAAAACTTACACCACCCCTTTATCGCAGTCTTTTTCATGCTGAGGATATCACGCACAAACTTGGGTGACCAATCCCTGTCACGGTTAAGTACCATAATAAGCGCAACAGTGAGCATGGGGTAATTTCTTGTCATGCAAACGATGGGTAATTTTTGTCACTGATTTGCCTTGGTTAAGGACCATGATTATAATTGAGTTGTCATGGTCTAGGACTATGAGAAAACCATATACCAAAAAAAAATTATTGGGCAGTAGTTACAATCGAGCAGAAAATCGACTTTAAATATGTTCGATTTTTCTTCAAACCAACAGCAACAGAATGCACAATATAATATGCCATAATAATTAAATCAAAACCAAATATGCCAATTACATATATCGAACAAAATTAAATATTTTTCAAGTTAATTACATTTAAACCAAAACATCGCAAGTTTAGTTACATCAAAACCAACATCCTACAAAAGCTTAATAAGGCTCGAAGAGACAAGTTGGCCAAATGATGTACAACCCCAATGTGTCATCAATATGCCGAACATTGGATTTCTCATCCAACCATAATACCCCATCATATTTCCTTGACAAAATATCAATTTCCCGAATTTTGGACTCAAAATGTTATAGTGAACGGTTGTGCACAGTGGTATGCAAAGTGATGCTCGTGTTCTTCACTACCTTGGTAATTTGGTCACCTCCGCTCAAGTCACTGATATGTACTCTCTCTCCCCATGTGGATCAAATAAACGCAGGATAGTGGGTTGGGAGTAGAGTATATATCGCATGGGGAAGATGAATCAGTTGACATCGGTAAGGGGGATGGATTAGTGGTCCCCTCATTTTAGGAGTGGAAGAAGATTCATCATCGGACTGGAGACATCTGAGATATAAAGACAAGTGGTAGGTAGTTAATTACAAGACATAAAGGCCCTTCAGCTGGCAGTCAATCACGTCAATCACGTCAATCTATAATTGAAAATTTCCGTCGTGCTATGAGCGGACAATGTTGAAGAAATAGTAAGATATGGGTATGAGTTCTCACATATCTTCCTATTACAGAGAAACTTTTTTTGTTTTCCTTTTTTAGTAGAAAGTGAAATGAGAATCGTAGTATTAGTTTCACGTTGCCTCTCTCCCCTTAAACTAACCTAAAAGGAGAAGTCGCTTTTCGAAAACGATCAAGGTAAGGCTTTTCGGTAGTCTTCTATCACGATAATGGATCAAAACGATCTCTAAGCCAGAAAAAATGGAGAAAAATGAATACTTAAAAAGAAATATTTGCTCAAAAAAAGTAAAACTTTAACCATTCTCCTTATGAAAATCGCTTTCCACTGGGTTCATCCAATTACCCTTTCATTTTGCTTTAATAATAAATCTAAAAAGAGGGCCACCCTGCTCACGTAATTAGATTAATGGACGCCATAAGAAAAAGTCATCGTACTAGGACATTCTTCGTATAAGAAGCAATGGCCTTTTCCTACATCAAAGACAATCGTTCATCCTACTAACATGTATTCTACTGGGATTGGGTGTTTGGTGATACCTTCTGCCAAAGACCCTATTGGCTCAACCAACTACTTGTTGTTCACCTGAGTGAACTAGTGCAATTAAGGAAACTGTATAATTCCAAATAAGGTCTCTGGGCTCCCCGTGTATTTATCCAAATTAGATCGTGATAAAGTTATGGTCACGTTCATAAAACCAAAAGTCTTTCGATCTCATGCAGTTAATGACAATAGGTATGTTTAAGAGTTGGTGGAAATCGAATACCTTTCACACCTAACCCAGACTTTTGTCAATCTTTCAAAAGAAACATAGTGAACCTAACCAAAGTTTAGGAACGATTACAAAGGCTTCAAGAGACAGTGGCTTGAAGCATTAAGAGGGAAAAAATATTCGTATGAAGAGGTCATTAACCCTATGATCCTTAGATTTAAAAGGAATGAGAGGGAACACATCTAAAGGTAGTTAAACTTACATAGTCAAAAGGGGAATCCTCTTATGCACATGAAATCCTTTTATGCCCACCCACCTAATGTGCTGAGGTGATTCATGATGATAATCTCATGATTAGACTATTCCCAAGGAGCCTTACTGATCAATATATAGAATGGTACTTCACTCACCAACCTTCTTCTTACCCTTTCTTTTATCCTTTGCCTTCCCCCTATCCGTGACTGCACGTTTGACCCTCTCAATCACGTGGTTCATCATTTATTAGAGATTTTACAATTTTGAGTCCATATTTTCTCTGTATGTGTTGACCGTGGAGGATAATCCACTGTTACTGCAAGCAATGCCCAATAACTTCGACATTCCTATTTGGGAGCTGACACCCTGAGTACGAACTTTTCTATTTTGGCCTAGCACTTAGCTCAGTGAATCCGTACTCAGATATGCCTTGTCGGCATCACTCTAGGTGTTGTGCATTGCCTTAAGCCTCTCCTAAAACAGTATAAAAACATGTTATCAACTTTGAAAAAGAATATTAATAAATTGTATGTAATTGACAATATAATTTCAATTATAACTTACCAAAGTCTCGACGACCTACAGATTAGTAGCCTCGCCCTTATTCTTTCGAATCTTTATATGGGAGTCAGCCCAGTGTGGCTTTTAACCCTGGCCACTCCCAGACTCTTGCGAAATATGACAAAATTAAAATAAAATGTGACTGAATTAAAGCACTTTAATTACCATTAAACAAAATGTAATTTAAATCAATTTACTTACCATTCTATGTCCCACCTCCTCGTAAGATGCCCACCCGAAGTAATGTACATCCACCTTTTTTACCGGTTAGTCCTCATCGAATCATGGGTGGATAATTTTCTCTCGAATGCCTCGTTATCCACAAAACTCTGTCAGTTGGCCAATGTGATTGGCTCATTCTCCAGGATGGTGCCCTTACACCACAACATAGACTCTCGATCCTTCCCGAAATAGCGGGCGCACAGGTTCTTCTTCCATGATTTCAATTGATCACGTACGTTGACTAATATATTGTCCCACACTACTGGTAGCAAATTGAATTGTTGTTGTCCAACAAACATATAATATAAGAAAGTTAGTGAATTAACATTAAACAAATATATAATCAAATTCGATATGAAAGTGAAAAATATTTAATATAAATATTGATATTTTCATACCTCTAAGGCCCTCTAAATGACATCTTCAGCTTGTCGGGCACAATCCTCCAATTATCATACCTTGGACCAATTACTCACTTTAGCAAATCTAGTGACCTCATTTGTATACCAATCATGTTTTCAACTAACCTTCGATGCTTACCAAACTTGATGGGATTATTGTTAGGCGATCCCTTGTCCCCCCCATCGACTTTTTTTCGGGGTTCAATGGGGTTGATACTAAATTTAGTCTGCTGACGTGGACCAATTATGTGAAGACATGTGTCAATCTACATGGCACCCGCGAACATTTTTGACAACACATTGACTCCGAGGAACTCAACCTCCCCGACCAACTCAGGCGCTCCGAGCAGCAAGAGTTCTTCGAGGAACTTTATTGTACCGAGCTACTTAGGCGGTTTGAGCAGCTTAGGCGGTCCGAGCTGCACCTCGTACAGAGCATTTATAACCGAATAATTAAGAGGATTGAATGCGCATTAAATGCTGATTATTATCATACAGATGTACACGCCTATTGGACAGCTGTGTAATATTCTCTTGCATGTACAGCCTCAAGGCTATAAATACATTGTAACCTCCTCATTAGCGGAGGACTCGAAATTTCTTGGTAAACCCGTTATCGAGAATTCTGCAAATAATCAGCAATAACACAAACAGTGGATGTAGGCCATTCTTTCAAGGCTGAACCACTTTAAAAATCTGTTGTCTTATTTAGTTTTTATCTGTGATTAAATAATTAGAGATAATCTAATTTTTTACATCAACAGATTGGCGTCGTCTATGGGAAATGACTGAAACTATCGTTTTTCACCAAAATAATTCATCTCCAATGGCTGATAATCCTGAATCCAGTAATCGAAATGCTGGAAACCCCCCAAATCCATCCACTCCTCCAAGTGTCCAAGATCTGGCTGGAATAATGGCTAATTTTGCTCAAGGCCAGACCATCATGCAAGAAACCATACGACAACTCATGCAAACTATCCAGGGTGGAGCACCTGCCCAGTCAGGACAACGAAGCATTCAGAGAAATACCCAATTGCCTTCCTCATGAACTAGACGAACATTACTCCCAGAGGAATCTCGATTTAGACATGTTGATTCATATCGCACTGATAGATCTAATGATTTTTCTTATCAACCTGGCCGAACTTCATCAGTACGAGCCACAGATACTGAACAAAACGTCACTCTATCTCCAGAAAGGACCAGTGCTCTTGAAAGATTGATTAGAGTCTCTTCCTTTGATCGTTTGGGTCCTAGGAGGAATAAATGTCCCCCTAGGATGGTGTCGAGGAACTCTCAACAATTCTCTGATTTAAAGGAAGGCTCTGCCCAATCCCGACCAACTGCTCGTCGAGAAAGATCCCAAGAGGCGAATTCAACACGATCAGTTGCTCGAACCAACAGGTCCGAGGAAGCAAATGACGCATGGAAAGGATCTATTCATAGGTTGGAGGATAGATTAAGGGAAATGGTTAAAGCCAAGAATCCTCTACAAAGAACTTTTGTCCAAGGGACACCTTTTATCCAAGAAATTGTGGATTTTCCCACACCATCAAAGTTTAAAGCCCCAGTGGTAACACCAAAATATGATGGAAAAACTGATCCTGTTCTACATATAAAACAATATCAGGCAGCTGCTGATATCTATGATGTTCCAGACGAGATGCGATGTAGGGCGTTTTTCAGAACTCTCACTGGATCTGCTCAAATATGGTACAACAATCTTCCTCGGAGGAAGATTGCAACTTTCGTTCAACTGGTCGAGCTCTTTATTGGAAACTTCTATTTTGGAGCAAAACCAGTTAAGCGAGTAGCACACTTGTTAAGTGTTAGACAAAAAGCAAGTGAGAGCACCAGGGATTATATTACTCGTTTCAATAACGAGAAGTTCGAAGTTATTGATTACGAGGAAAAGACAGCAATCACTGCTCTGATGAGTGGATTGTTGCCAAATAAATTATACTATACTCTGGCCAAAGATCCACCTAGGACCATGTCAGAATTAATGGCAAAAGCAGCCAAAATCATGAATGTCGAGGAAGCCATGGCTGCAAAGAAGAGCATGGACACTAAGGAGACCAAAGTTGAGTCCGAAAAGATTGATAAGAAGGATTAGAAGAATAATGGTGGTAACAAGCAGTCAAAAGCAAAGCAAGCGTTGGAACAGTTAAAGAAATTTGGAAACTATACTCCTTTGAAGGTAGATATAAATCTCGTTCTGGAAGAGATCAAGAACAGCGAGGAGTTAAACTGGCCAGAGAAAATGAAGACAGATCCTGACAAGAGGAATAAGGCCAAATATTGCGAATTCCATAAAGACTATGGTCACACGACCAAAAATTGCATAGCTCTTCAAAATGAAATCGAAGCACTCATCAGACAAGAAAAGCTGGTCAAGTATGTTGATCGCAGAAATGAAGGAAAAAGCAACGATCGAGCAAGACAGAGGTATAGATCTCCTCGTCGAGCAGAAGAAAAAAAGAAAAGAGGTCATGAAGATGATCCAGAAGACAACCCCGATCTCCCCAAAAGACCAAGACAGCCATAGCGTGAGGTATTTTCAATTCGTTTTGGATAATTTAATTGTAATGTTATTACAGGTGGAGATGCAGGAGGTGGAGACCTTACTGCAGAGAGGAAAGCATACCTTAATGAGGCTCAAGCTTGTTCATATATTCAGCGAATAAATCCAGCTGAGGATGATCGCCCGAGGAAGGTGAACAAAGAAAAACTAGTCATCGGATTCTCCAAGAACGACCTCGCATGTGTGTTATATCCTCATGATATTCCATTGGTGATCAAAATGAGGATGAAGGAAGTAATGATCTCAAGAGTACTGGTGGATAACGGTAGCTCGACGGATATCATGTTCTACTCATGCTTCGACAACTTAAATCTAAAGTTGTCTCAGTTGGAACCTTATCACAGGCCCATCCTCGGTTTTGCTGGCGAGAAAGTTTTTCCACTTGGGACGATCAAGTTGGATATGTTCATCGGTACATGGCCTGCTTGTCGAATAGAAAGAGTGCGCTTTTTTGTGATGGATAAGAATGTTCAATCAGCTTACAATATCATCATGGGAAGGGTAGGATTGAAGAAGTTCGAAGCAGTACCATCTACTGTACATCAATGCCTATAATTTCCAACCAACTTTGGAGTAGGAATTGTGAAGGGTGACCAAAAAGTAGCTCAAGAAGGCTACTATTCATCGGCCGAGCAAGAAGAACTGGATGAATCCAGAAGAAATATTACCACTTATCAAGTGGATGAAGGTGCAGAAATTGAAACGTTAGATCCTAGAGACGAGTCGCAGCTCGTAAAAGGTCAGGTGGTGGAAGCTACTGAAAATGTCATTATGGACGAAGAACACCCAGAACGAACAACTCAAATCGGTTCATCATTGGACACCCCATTAAAATAGGAATTGATAGCCCTCCTAAAAAGCAGAAAACAAACTTTCGCATGGAGCCACGAAGATATGCCAGGAATAGACCCAAATTTCTTGTGTCACGAACTTAATATGAACAGGGAAATCAAACCTGTGAAGCAGCGAAGAAGAGTGTTCAGCCCCGAGAAGAACTAAGCTATACAAGAGAAGGTCGAGAAGCTCCAAAAAGCTTACTTTATTGAAGATGTCATATATCCAGACTGGTTAGCTAATGTGGTGATGGTAAAGAAGAAGAACAATAAGTGGAGGATGTGTGCAGACTTCACCGACCTCAACAAGGCATGCCCAAAGGATCATTTTCCTTTGCCCCGAATTGATCAATTAGTGGATGCTACCTCGGGACACGAGTTGTTGAGCTTCATGGATGCTTATTCTGGTTACAACCAGATTAAAATGAAACCTGAAGACAGGGAGAGTACATCTTTTATTACCCCTAGGGGAACTTACTGTTATAATGTTATGCCTTTTGGTTTGAAAAATACAGGTGCAACATATCAGCGACTGATGAACAAGGTGTTTGCAGAGCAAATCAGTCATAATATGGAGGTTTATGTTGATGATATGCTGACAAAGAGCAAGAAAGCTGTTGACCATCTAATTGATCTAGGTCAAACCTTTGATCAATTAGATAAATACCAAATGAAGTTGAACCCTACTAAGTGCATGTTCAGAGTACGAGAAGGCATGTTCCTCGGGTATATTGTCAACCAACGAGGTATTGAAGCAAACCCAAAAAAGATCAAGGCTCTATTGGGGCTACGATCTCCAACGACGAAGAAGGAAGTGCAAAGTCTCACAGGGCGAGTTGCAGCACTTAATAGATTTGTATCACGAGCAACTGATAGATGCCTCCCATTCTTCAAAACACTCCGAAAAATGTTTGAATGGAATGATGAATGCGAGAAGTCCTTTCAAGAGTTAAAGAAATACTTAGGAGCACCCCCACTGTTGTCCAGGCCAGTGATGGGAGAAAGATTGTACTTGTATCTGGCAGTTTCAGAGAATGCAGTTAGCTCGGTATTGATAAGAATGGAGGATGGAGTGTAAAAAACAATTTATTACACTAGCAAGGCCTTCTGAGAAGCAGATATCAGATATCCAAGACTAGAAAAGTTGGCACTAGCGTTGATCGAAGCAAGTAGAAGAATGAGGCCGTACTTCCAAGCTCATACCATAGTAGTGTATACCGATATGCCACTGAGTCAAGCTCTTCATAAACCGGAGAAATCAGAGAGATTGATGTACTGGGCAATAGAACTTGGTGAATATGACATAGTTTATGAACCTAGATCATCGCTTAAAGGGCAAGCAGTAGCGGATTTTATCGAAGAATTCACTTATCCTGATACCTTCAAGGAGCAAAAGCTGAATACCGACCAACCTGTGGATGTTACAGGATCATTAAATTTAAACCCCGATCAACTTAAGTCAGTTGACGATCAGGGGGAGATGGTCGACGAGCAGCAAGAAGTACTAGAGGAGGATAAGAGGAAGCAACAAATATTCCACCGAGGAACTTTATCCGATAAAAAATTTGAGGATAAGGTACCTATATGGAATCTATATGTGGATGGTTCATCTTGCATTACAGGCTGTGGGGCAGGGATTGTTTTGAACAGCTCGAATGAGGTCGATGTGGAGTATGCTTTGCGCTTCCAATTCAAGGCTTCTAATAATGAGGCTGAATATGAAGCTATGATTGCAGGACTTGGCCTGGCAAAAACCATGGGGGCGAAGCAGGTTGTCGTATTCAGTGACTCGCTATTGATTGTAAATCAAATGCTGGGAGTATATGCGGCCAAAGGAGAATTAATTATCAGATATCATGCAAAAGCAATGGAGATTTTATCAAGCCTGATCGCAGTACAGATAACTAGAATACCAAGATTGGAGAATGCAAGAGAGGATGCCTTAGCTCGATTAGCTTCAGCCACACGCACCGAGCTACGAAGAACAATCCCAATAGAGGTCTTGGCTAGTCTAAGCATAGACGGAGATCTAATGATGAACTTAATTACCCTTGATTTAGGACCATCTTGGATGGATCCTATCAGGGCATATATTGAGGAAGGGAAATTACCAATCGACAAACTCGCAGCCAAGAAACTAAAGTTTAAAGCTGCTCGTTATATATTGACTAATGGTATTCTATATAGACGAGGAATTATAGCAGGTCGGCAAAGATGTGTGCACCCGTCCGAGGTGAAAGATTTGGTTGAAGAGGTCCATGAAGGGTCCTGTGGAGCTCATATAACAGGTCGAACGCTTTTGCAAAGAATAATAACGCAGGGATATTATTGGCCGACGATGAGAGCTGATTGTATAGCATATGCCAAGAATTGTGACAAATGTCAGCCCTTCTCGCCCCTTCGAAGAACTCCTCAGGCATTGCTAACACCCATAACATCCCCTTGGCCATTTTTCATGTGGGGAATGGATTTGGTCGGGCCACTCCCGACGATAAGAGGAAGGTTTAAATACCTCGTCGTCGCTGTGGATTATGTTACTAAATGGGTGGAAGCTGAACCTCTTATTGATATAACTTATAAGAAGGTGTATCAATTTATTTGGAAGAATATCATTTGCAGATATGGTCTTCCCCATGCATTCATTACTGATCATGGAACCCAATTTGATAACGAGGAGTTCGCTGCATATTGTCATCAGTCAAACATTTTGAAAACCCACTCGGCACCAGGCCATCCCCAGAGCAATGGACAAACTGAGGTGACGAACAGAACGTAGCTGAATGGTTTAAAGAAAAGACTGGATGATGCGAAGGCAAATTGGATCAATGATCTACATTCTGTACTATGGGCTTATCGTACTACACCACGAGCAGCAACAGGAGAATCTCCATACATGCTGGCATTTGGAAGTGAAGCTGTTATACCTGCCGAGCTGGGCCTCCCCACACATAGAGTGCTGAATTTAAATTCTCCTATCAGTGACTTGATGAGAAGATTAGACTTGGATATGCTCGAGGAAGTTAGAGAAGAAGCAGCAATCAGGAATGCTGCATACCAACAACGAACAGCTCTGTTCTACAACAAGAGGTTAAAAAAGTGTGATTTGAAGGAAGGAGACTACGTGCTAAAGAAAGTAATTCAAAAGCACAATAAATTGGAAGCTAACTGGCATGGACCCTACAGAGTGACAGAAGTTTTTTGACCAGGGACATAGAGGATAGAAACCTTAGAAGGAGAGGAGTTTAAGAATGCATGGAACACAGAGCATCTGCGCAAATATTATCAGTAGTTCAATCCTTATGTAATGCAGTTTTCTTCGATATGAATAAAGCTTTGGATGTTTTACCCAATTTTCTCCTTTTGTTGAAATTTTTTCGGAGTATTAGTGCTACACACTATGCATCAAGTTTAAAATAAAACCCTACCAACTACGGTTGGTCGGTCTACCAACTACGGTTGGTCGATAAATAAAATCCCACCACCAACTACGGTTGGTCGGTAAATAAAACCCTACCAACTACGGTTGGTCGGTCTACCAACTACGGTTGGTCGATAAATAAAATCCCACCAACTACGGTTGGTCGGTCTACCAACTATGGTTGGTCGATAAATAAAATCCCACCAACTACGGTTGGTCGTTCTACCAACTACGGTTGGTCGATAAATAAAACCCTACCAGCTACGGTTGCTCGGTCTACTAACTACGGTTGGTCGATAAATAAAATCCTACCAACTACGGTTGGTCGGTCTACCAACTACGGTTGGTCGATAAATAAAAACCCTACCAACTACGATTGGTCGGTCTACCAACTACGGTTGGTCGATAAATAAAAACCCTACCAACTACGATTAGTCGGTCTACCAACTACGGTTGATCGACAAATAAAATCCTACCAGCTACGGTTGGTCGGTCTACCAACTACGGCTGGTCGATAAATAAAACCCTACCAGCTACGGTTGGTCGGTCTACCAACTACGGCTGCTCGATAAATAAAACCCAACCAACTACGGTTGGTCGATAAATAAAACCCCCTAACTACGGTTGGTCGGGGAATAAAAGTTCACCAACTCCGGTTGGTCGAAAACAAATATCTTAATAAATTCTAGTTGGTTGGTAAGCCAATTACAATCATCTCCAGTTGTTTAAATTAAACAGGATCATGAGATAAAGGATGTTTTATCACATAAAGATCAAAGATTGATAAATCACTGCAATGAAATAAGCAACCAACAAGCAAAAACATTCTACAAATTATTTAGAAGAAAATCAAATGACAAAAGGCAAATTTTCATTCATACTAAGTAAAATTACAAATGACGTGAAAAATGTATTACCAAAAATTTTCATTCAAAATCAGAAGGATTACGTATGCTGTGGAAAGTAGAAATTATTACATAAAATCCTATTCTATTGGTTTCTTCCCTTCTGCCTTTGAAACAGGTTCTACTCCAGCAGGAGGATCGTCTAAGGCATAAAGGGAATTTATGAAATTCAGATCTCGAAGCATTCGAACATTCATCACTGATGGTCGATCAAGCAGATGCTCAGGGCGAGAAATATCAACGTTGGAATGAAGACTGTAGTCGCCGAGATATTTGGAGATTAAGCACTGAGGGATTGACCGAGCAGGAATCCAGATCATATCAAGTTTAAAAGGTGGCACAGGTAACTCGAGCAATCCAGGGTTATGATAATTCCATAGATAATGTCCTTGCTCCAATTTTAATACACCCAGTGCATTCAACCATCCTTGTTTATAACCCTCATTATTCGCTTGCTGGATTCGATCATCGAAATGGTAGAGGGCTTCATTATAGCCAGCCATCCAAAACTCTCTAGGCTATTTGTGGAATTGGTAAGTCAACCTTTCCAGCTGCTCGTGTAGATTCTTCACAAAAATTTCTTTATTCTCCAAGACGGATCCTTGTGTGGAAAGTTGCTCGTTAAGGTCCAGAATCTTCTTGGACATCTCTGCTAGAGCTTTATTATTCGCAACCAACTGAACTGCTTGATTTTACAAAGATGCTTGAGTTCTCGCCTCTTCAATAGTTACCCGAGCAGCCCTTGCTCGTCCCCGAGAAGCTCTTGCTCGTCCTCGAGCAGATGTAGAGGGTCCCAACCTCTTTAAAGTTTCCAATTCATCTCTTAAATTGGCATTTTCAACCTCCAGAAATGAGAAACCTTCGTCATGACAGGGACCAAGGCTCCCGAGGTAGATGCTGCAGATTTTAGTTGGGATATTTCTCCTCGCAAGTTGTTGTTTTCCTGCTCCTGCAGTTTTGCGATCTGCCTATGCTCTTCAACTTCGGTCTTCAAAGTCCTCTCCTTAAAATCATAAGCAGCGGCTAACTTATCATATCCTTTGTTAGCATTTAGTTGCTGATACTTTTTATCATACCCCTGATGAAAAAGGGCAGAAGATTCCTTGTATTATTGCTGAAGTTCCTCGATGGTACCCTGGAGATCTTCAATCATCTCGTAATAAGCCACATTATTGGAAATAGCTCGGTCGATTAAGCATTTCAGATATTGATAAGCTTCCACTGCTCGTTCAGAGGCATCTGAGCCCAGGATATCAAAAATTTATGACTCATCCAAATCTGTATGGCCAGCTTTGAAATATTCATTACATTTTTTCATTAACTCAATATCGTGAGCTGACAAGAGTTCCATCCTGGCTATAAACTAGCAAATAGAAGTATTAAACAGGATTAATAAATGATAAAGGCAGAGCAAGACAAAGAAAGTCAACATGAACAACAAAAACTTGAATTTTTATTCATCAAAAGACAAGTACAAGGTTCAGGGTTACATTCAAAAGAAATAATAAAATTAAAGCTCGAGCAACTTTACACCTTCTCCTTGTGTTTTGCGACTTCCTCGGAAGGCTGAGATGAGGAGGCTGGTTGCTCGAAGGATATTGACAGTTGCTCGACAAAGGTACTGGTAGATTGAAGCTGCTCGATAGGAGTAATAGTTGGTTGGGGCTGCTCGTAGCGAAGTTCAACAGTAGGGACCTGATCCCAAACCATCATTGAAGACTCTTCAGAGGCACTTCATCCTCTTTTTCTTCGCCAGGGGAAGGAGGAGGACCATGAACATGACGTTGAAATAACTCAGAATTCTCAGAGACCTTTAACTCGTGTAGAGCTGCGACCCATCCGTCCCTGAAATACTTGAGGCTAGCAAACTCCATCTGAGAGGACATGGCATCTAGGCCTTTGTTCTAACCTTTGTCCCAGCCAGCACTGAAGGACTTTTTAACAGCCAGTTTCCTTTTCACCTTCTCCGGGGAAATCTTCTCAGATAGAAGTTCCTCGGCAGCTTTTAATTTCCTTTCTGCCTCTTCCTTCTGACGATCAGCTTCATGGAGTTTGCCCAGTTCCTCTTCAGTAGTTTTAAGCTTGGTCTCAAGCTCTTCAGCATTCTTGAGCTTTTCTTCAAGCTCTTTATTTTTCTTCTTAAACTCTTTCATTTT
Source organism: Sambucus nigra (assembly GCA_949130495.1). Classification (NCBI taxonomy): domain Eukaryota; kingdom Viridiplantae; phylum Streptophyta; class Magnoliopsida; order Dipsacales; family Adoxaceae; genus Sambucus; species Sambucus nigra. Next base: position 196,642,368 of record OX422222.1, read on the forward strand.
CCTCTCCAACTCCTGAAAGGCCTCCACATCTTTTTCTCTCTCTTGCTCAAAAGACTTCAGTTGCTTCTCCCAAGCAACCTTATCTTCTTCATATTTCTGACGAGAATCCTTTAAGGATTGAGTCAGACCTACAAAAGCCTCCTCCACACCTCCCAAGGAGCTCGAAGCTTTAATAGATTCGTCATTTTTCAAAATAGTATTGAAACATGTTACCAGCTGATAAGAAAAATAACTTCGAGTCAGTACAAGAATAGAACATTAAAAAATGAAAGTTTAGATTAGTAATACTTACTGAGGCAATATGTTGAGCTGCCAAGGTGGTAACCCTATCCCGAGAAAGAGTGTCTTCAAGACCTTGGATTTTTGGGATAATCCAAGACTTCACAGAGCCCATGGCAGAGCTCGGAGCAACAAAAGTGGGAACACCACTTCCAACAGTTAAAGGCTGAGAGATAGGTTCAGACAGTTTATCCGAGGAACTTTTCTTTAACCTCCTCGTGGGAGCAGGAACATTCTCAACCAAGGATGTTGTCTTGGTCGGTGATATAACGATGACCTCACTTGGAGGAGAAACAGCTACAACCTTGCTCGGAGCCACATGGGGCTTCTCGACAACCTTTTTAGCAGAAGCAGGAGGGGGTGCATCAACTTTTCTTATCCCTTCCTCTGGGACATCCTGCTTATTTCTCTTTGCCTCCACATTGGCAGAGTCTGACTTATCAAAGAAGGCAGGAGCTCTTCTTCTCTTTATTCTGTCACTGAGAGGAATATTGGATTCAGGAGAGGAACCTTCAGAAGCTGGTGCTGGTTCTATGTCACTTATTACTGGACGAGCAGTAAAAGATAAAGTGTAACTCTTGTACTGCAACAAGTACGAGGCTGATCTGATATGTTCGTCAGCAACAGTTTGGTGCAAACTCCAGATAAGTTTCAAGTGCCTCAAATTGACATCAGTTTCTTTAGGAGATTTCTTTTTGCTATCAACTGCAAATAAACAAAAAATAAAATGTCAATGACGCATTTTATCAAACACAAAGAAAACATAATTTCAAAAATAAAATAAAATAAAAACAACTTATCCCATTGCCATAGGGAGGGAACCTAGGACCCTGATACACATCATTTCTATTTAATGGAGCATGTTGCCAATTTTTCATAACAACCCCATGCTCGAAGTAATCCCTGTTGGCATCGGGGAGATTGACAGCTAAAGCCCTATTTAAAAACCTAGTTTTTAAATAAAAAGTGCTATCACTAACAACCCATCTATAGCAAAACATAATTTCTGGAATTCCTAAACGGGTTCCATGAATCTGATTTAACCTATGGACTCCATTAACTATTCTCCAGGTATTGGGAGCTATTTTTGCAGGTATCACGTCAAAATATTGACAGAATTCCAAACACAATGGGTTTGGAGGAAAAGAAAAGCCACATTCAGCTACAAAGAGACTGGGGAACCCATGTCCCTCAGCCAAAAAAATAGTCAGAAGGCTCAGAAAGCTCTTCCAATATGACCCAGGAACGAATAGAGAAATCAGAACGAAATTTATCAAGCGACTCAACAAGGTAAACCATGATGAATAGAGGAAATAAAAGAGAAGGAAGAAGATCTTACAGGAAAAAGATGAATCAGGTGACAACGAACAATGGAAGAAGCGAACGCACAAGATAGAGAAGAAGTGAAGAAATTCTAAGATGCAGATTTGAAAAAGTAAAAGACGATCGAGTTTTCTGAAGCGTTTAAATACTTTACCTCGAGAATGGAGAAAAGCAATTATTACCGAGATGGACGATTGCGCATCCGGCGGCTAAAAAGAAAAAAAATGCACAAAACACGAAGCGGTTATTGAAATTCAAAATACTTTAAAAGCCTGATACTTTGTACTCAAAAAAGGAGTTATGTACAACGAACGGTTGTCTAAAATCCATAAAGTTTAGACAACATAAATGTTCCATATTTTTCTTCAACATCAAATCATGAAACATTGGGGGCTTCTGTTGATACTGAATTTAGTCTGCTGACGTGGAACAATTATGTTAAGACACGTGTCAATCTACATGGCACCCGCGAACATTTTTGACAACACGTTGACTCCGAGGAATTCAACCTCCCCGACCAACTCAGGCGCTCCGAGTAGCAAGAGTTCTCCAAGGAATTTTATTGTACCGAGCTACTTAGGTGGTCCGAGCAGCTTAGGCGGTCCGAGATGCACCTCGTACAGAGCATTTATAACCGAATAATTAAGAGGATTGAATGCGCATTAAATGCTGATTATTATCATACAGATGTACACGCCTATTGGACAGCTGTGTAATATTCTCTCGCATGTACAGCCTCAAGGCTATAAATACATTGTAACCTCCTCATTAGCGAAGGACTCGAAATTTTTTGGTAAACCCATTATCGAGAATTCTGCAAACAATCAGCAATAACACAAATAGTGGACGTAGGCCATTCTTTCAAGGCTGAACCACTTTAAAAATCTCTTATCTTATTTATTTTGTATCTGTGATTAAATAATTAGAGATAATCTAATTTTTTACATCAACAAATGGCCTCATGTAGACATATTCTATATAAAAAAAAAGGCTTTAGTAGCATAATATGTAACATAAATAAAATAGAAATACTAAATCAAGATATAAGAATTTAAATGACACAAAACTTTTCCACCCATTTGTTTTCATTAGTCAATCAAATGGAAATACTCAATCGGAATATAAGAATCAGATGAAAATACTCACAATACTGCACCAGGAATTTCTACATGTTTGTTTAGTGTCATGTGACGTGATCGTGCCTCTTTCTGGACAGTTTTGTAGTTAAATTACGTTCTCACCCCTTAAATCCCTAGTTTCAAGCTTAAGGCTTGGCTTTTTTAGTTTCGTACCAAATTTACACCCAAGAGTCACAAAATTGCACTGGTTATTTCTACAAGTTAGTTTAGTATCGTATGATGTGATCATGCCTCTTTTCAGACAATTTTGTTCTTAAATTATATTTTCACCCCCTGGCATCCTAGTTTCACGCTTAAGGCTTGGATTTTTGAATTTTCTACAAAATTCCCATCTCATGAGTCACATGCATGTACCGATTATTTCTACAAGTTAGTTTAGTGACGTGATCATACTTCTTTTCAAGCAGTTTTATTTTTAAGTTACGTTTTCACCCTCTAATCGCCTAGTTTCAAGTTTATGGCTTGGATTTTTGAATTTCCTAACAAATTCCCACCCCGTGAGTCACATATCTACACCAATTATTTCTAAAAGTTATTTAATGTCATGTGAAATGATTGTACCTCTTTTGGTCAGTTTTATTGTTAAATTACGTTTTCACCCCCCTCCCCCCCCCCCCCCCAAATGCCCTATTTTCAAGCTTAAGGCTTGAATTTATAATTTCCTACCAAATTCCCACCCCATAGGTCACACCACTGCGTTGATTGTTTCTAAAAGTTAGGTTAGCACCATATGATGTGATTATGCCTTTTTCGGGCAGTTTTAGTACTAAATTACATTTTCATCCCCCATAATACCCTATTTTCAAGCTTAGGCTTAGATTTTTTAATTTCCTATCAAATTCCCACCCCGTAAGTCACACGAATGTACCAGTTTTTTCTATAAGTTACTTTAGTGTCGTGTGACGTGATTGCGGCTTTTGGAGGGAAGTTTCGTTGTTAAATTATATATTCACTTCCAAGCACCCTATTTTTAAACTTAAGACTTGGATTTTTGAATCTTCTACCAAATTCCCACAAGCGTGAGTCACACAACTGCACCAGTTATTTTTACAAGTTATTTCATAATTATGTGACATGATTATTCTTCTTTTCAAGAAACTTTAATGTTAAATTATGTTTTTACACCCCTAACGCCCTAGTTTCGAGCTTAAGACGTGGATTTTTGAATTTCCTACCAAATTCCCACCCCGTGAGTCACACAGCTGCACCAATTGTTTTTAAAAGTTAGTTTAGTGTCTATTATTCCTACCAAATTAGGAAGAGAGGTTAGTTGGTAGGGGCATCTATTATGATTCACAAGTTGGCTGAGCCAAGAAGACGGTGATGATGCTGGGGCAGAATCTTCTCGAGATTACTCTGGTCAGAAGACAAATAAGTTATATCCTTCTAATAGCTCTTTATTCTTAGTTGAACGTTATCTAACTTGGCTCCCGCCTTGATAGTGGACTCACGAGCGGCCTCAACCTCTTGTTTATACCTAAATAATTAGGCTTTTAAACTCACCAACTCCTCAGAGACGGCCACTTGCAAACGATGGGCGGCTTGCGACTGAGCATAAAGTGCAAGTAAATTAGCATTCTTGAAGTCCCTCAAGAGTTTAACCAACTAAGATAACGAAAACCCATCGCTAGTAAGAAGATTGATCTTCCCCAACAAAACCAATGGCATCAGAACTTAAGGATTCCAAAGGGGTGTTAAGGACCTCGCCTAAAACAGTTGCAAGGCCGAGCAATCTACAAGCCATCATCACAAGTAGTGGTTAGGTGTTGCGAGGGGAAAAAGTAGATAGAAATCGATCTAAGAGCTTGTCTATCAACTTGGGAGGAACAATAGTCAATATATGGGGGAAATCATGCATGGTTTGTCTCATAATTTCTTAGGGATATGCCTCAGGAGGATGTACACTGAAAACACTATCACTAGCATAGGGGCATCGGGTGTTGGGAGCACTATCACCTTCCTATAGCCCAAAAACATTTGTTTGGGGTACTTCACCAACAGTTGGGGTCAATGGTTGTGTTGGAAAACCAGTAACCTTGCCTAATGTAGACAACTCAGCTATGGTCCTTGCTTGTGCAACCTCATGCGCAACACCTTCAATCTCTGGCTCGCGAATAGATGACTGCTCAACTTCAACCTGAAACACAAGAAGTTATCAATAGAAAAATACAAACTCTTTACGAGAAATTAAAGTCTTACATTACTAGGCGCACCTGACCCTCGGTTATGGGAGATTAAAGTCCAATATTACTTGGTCTGCCTGACCCTCGATTATGGGAGATTAAAGTCTAATATTACTTAGCCCGCCTGACCCTCGATTATGGGAGATTAAAGACCAAGATTACTTGGCCTGCCTGACCCTCGATTATGAGAGATTAAAGTCCTACATTACTAGGCCCACCTGGCCCTCGATAATGGGAGATTAAATTCCATTATCACTTGGCCCACCTGACCCTCGGTTATGGGAGATTAAAGTCTAATATCACTTGGCCCGCCTGACCCTAGGTTATGGGAGATTAAAATTAAATATTACTTGGCCCGATCGACCCTCGGTTATGGGAGATTGATGTCCAATATTACTTGGCGCGCCTGACCTTCGCTTATGGGAGATTTAAAGTTCTATATACTAGGCAGTTCTAATAACATTTAACGCAGGAGTAAGTGCACAAAAGGGGGTGATATCATACCTCTAGATGAGGAACATCGGTGAATTCCCTGGTAGCCATCTAAACCACACTTTTTTCCTCCTGAGAACCTCCTTGAACCACCAATGGATGTTGCTCCACCTGAACAATCGGAGCACCTTCTGGGGTAGCAGTACCTTGTAGCTCTAATCCTACCTGGCCAACAGAAGCAACTACCTCACCCCCCTCGCAGTTGAGGATTGAAGGCCCAAATGGAGTAACTAATATTTGATCATTTATGGGAGGAGGCACCAAGGCAAGCCTTCTCGGGTAATAGGGATCGCGATGACTGTCAAAGAAGGAATCACAATTAGAGCAAAGGGCACATAGAAGAGGATAAAATGCTAGAATGAGTTCAAGTATTACCATCACTGGGGTATAATCACTGGGGACTTCATTCCAAAAGATTCAACAACACCCTCCTCTTGGGGTCATTCCTAGAGGGCAGTTTGATTGTAAGAAGGCCGAGTCAGACGAATAGCCACCACTAGACTTAATAAAATAAAGATCAATATTTGCCTCCAGGGGGAAATTTGTAGGTACCTTTAAAGTTGTAGAGATATTTATTCCATTTGACAAAACATCCTTGGAAGTTGATAAAATTTCAATTGTCTCCAAATCTGCTAGAGGGCCCTCAAAATCACCACCCACTACAATAACCTCATCGGGATCACCTTAGACATCAACCTAAGTTAAAAAAAATAGAAGTCAGTATTCTAAGAAGAAATGCGAGAACTTACAAGTAAAAAGGGGAGTTTCCGTACCTCCTCATCAGCAAGGGTATCCTTTAGGAGATTGTAATCCTGCGAGGGTGAAGAAGGCCTCGAAGAAGAAACCATCTTCCGTAACCTGTGTGTTTGAATAAGCTCGGAATCCTCATCATCGGACCCCTCTTCCTACTCATCCTCAACTTTTTTCTCTACAACTTCCACTTCCTTTTCTTCATCGTCACTTTCTTCCTCCTCATCCTTAACTTCTTCTTCATCATATTATTCCTCCTCCTCAACTACTTCTTTGAAAGATATCCTGATTGGACTGGATAGCTCGATGATATATCTATTGCGCTTTCTGCTCCCCTCCGTAGTCGTAAGAGTGTAACTAAAGCCATGGGTAACCAAGTGGAAAACATAGTAACCCTATTTGTTGGTGAACAAGAATCCCAAGTTTGTTGCACACTAGCCCATATTTGGTTAACCTGCTTGGCCAAATCTGGAGAAATATCATGGGTCGATACTTGAGAAATTACTTGACTAGTCTTATGCTTCTTTAAAGGAGCTTTTCGTATTGCTCTAGTAGTTGCCACGGTTGAAGTAACACAAGGAGTATCACCCTTTCCAACCGATATTGAGGTACGAGGGGAAACAGCAGTCGCTTCACCCAGAATTAACATTTGAGCACCCTTCTTCTTTTTCACTATGGCCTGCTCTAAAGGGGCCAAGGGAGGCAGCTTGAAAAGGGTTGAATCATTAATGAGACTGAGAGGAAATAAAGAATTAGAAGTAAAACATCTCCTTGGCCCTAACTCTATAGGGTAAAATCTATCAACGTCAGAGTAGCAGGGTTCTTTGAGGAGGTTGCTCAGAAATCATCCCAATTGATTCGGCTAAAATACGATCAAATACATGGCTGAGCTACCTCTTTGAACGCTCTCTCTTATAATGATGGCGTTGGCAGCATAAGTGGTGCAAAGATTAATAACACCTGAGGTTAGAAAATTAGTACAGGCAAAGGAAAATTTTATGGGCTTCTCACAGGTAAAGTGACTCATCATCGGGTTACCTTGGTCATACTCGAACTACATGGCTACGTGATTAGGACAATAAATAAGATATAAAAAGAAGACCATTTAGAATACGAGGGCAGGTATGAAGGAACCAAGAGCAAAGGAACATTGTTCGTAAGAAAGTTCCTGGCCACTGATTCCTCGAGTGGAGCAATAGAATGCTCCTCATCCGTGAAGAAATGGTTAGTAAAAATGATTAACCCTAATGTAGGGGCGAGGGAAAAATTTATCAACTTTATCAATCAAAGAGATAAAGGGTTTCTTGGAACTCTTGTGGTTCCAGCAACAGATCAGGGGCACTATAATGAGATGAGAACGGGGGAAACTACCAACTAGAGCATACGCTGGAAAGCGATCATACAAGAAAATCATCAACAGAACATGGTTGACATAATTCGAAACATCAAATCTACCGATGCTTCGAGAAGAATCAGCCTAAAGGTGATCTAACCACATGTACAATGAACCCAAGGTGATCGCAACTAAGGGGAGTTTAATACTATAGGCCATACGAATAGCCATGTTGATCAAGTCTTTCCTGGGGCAATCGTGGGGCTTATCAGGAAGAAAAATCTTAAAGAGAACAACCCAGATATAGCCTGCTAGCTCAATCTTTGAACCGAAACCTTTCACAGTTGGGGGTATCTCGAATACCTGCTTTCCTTTTGAATTTTTCTTGGCCGCCTAGCGAACTTTAATCACTTATTTTATCCTCAATGAAATAGAAGTAATGGATTACCTCTGAATAGGTGCACTTGTTGTAGGTTATCATACAATCCTTTACTACTGCCTCAAACTCAGTTCGGGCATCTTTCTTAGCACTCGAGGTGGCCTCCTCGAGGAAAGTATCGAAGTCGGCTGCTTCCAAGCTCAGAAGTTCGTAAACATCTTTGAGGGTGATAGTAAACTCACTCCAGGCAACCACAAATGTATGAGTTCGATGGCTCCACTAGGAAATAAGCAGTTGGAGAGTGTTATTGTTATTGGGAAGCGTAAGATCACTTAGCCAACTGTTAGAAGATAAATCGACTAAGGCCAGCTGCACAGAGAATTTGGCGGGAATATATTCAGCCTAAGGGCCCCGATCCTCACATACACCAGAGGTAGACATAAATTCTACCTTAGAGAAAGGATAATCTCCCCGTTCGATTTGAAAATGAGTCGCAATAGCGGTAGGAATATAAGGGAAGTCTTCTGCATTATCACTTTTATCCATAAATAAGTTTGCCATCTCGACCAAAAAATGCTCGGCCAAAGCCAAAAATGGTCAGGTTCCCCAAAGTATGGAGCACAGTGATACTGAGACCATTGATTCTAGCGTGCTTGAGTCTGGGGAGAAACACCCCTTGCAGAAGGAGTCATTTTGACTATAGAAGCCATAAATGAAGAAAGAACGAAGAAAAGGGAAGAAAAGCGAACAGTTGGAGTGAAGAACAAAGGCGAAAGCAAGCACTGAAAATCTCTCTCTCTCAAAACAGACGAAGGCAAATGATAATGAACCCAAAGGTAAGGGTTTGATAAATTCCAAGTATGCCTTTTTATAGGGGCAATACAAGACACAACAGGCCATCCATTAATGATACCCTGGGAAACATGGTGACTGATAAGCACCCAAAAGTGTTGAATTTAATCCCCGAATATGTGCATTTTAGTCACTCGTTTTAAATAAAAGTTGCCTTATGTTCATATTTTTATCATTTTGCAGATCATTACGCAGTTGTTTTACAAATAGTATTAAATCCAGTCAATTGCGATAAAGTAGCAGCAAAAAGAGTGCATCAAAGAAATTAAAGAGAACGTAAAGTCAGAAGTCCCATTTGAGCTTGCACTGAAGAGTTTTGATGCCCCGAACCCAGTCAAGTACCTTACCCGAGCCTAAATCGAGCCTAAACCTATCCCGAACCCCATGTGTGTTTAGTTTGTGCATTTTATATTTTTTTTAAATTTTTAGTTTGAGTCGTTTTTATTTTTAGGATTTATTTTAGATTTATTTAGAATATTCTAGAATTTATTTTCTATTTCTTTTTATTTTTTATTTTTATTGGTTTTTAATTTTAGCCTTTATTTTTAGTTTTGCTAGATTTTATATTTTTAGGACTTATGTTTTATTTTTACTTCTTTTGTAGTTTTTATTTTTATTTTTATTATTTGAGTTTTATTTTCAATAGATTTATTTATTTTTAGAGGATTTATTTTTTAGTGCGTCGAGTATTTGTTTTCCTTTATTTTTGTTTTTTTTAGTTTTTAGTTAGTTAATTATTTATATTTGTTTTTTTTGTTTTATTTTATTTTATTAGTTTTATTTGAGTCGTGTTTAGTTTTTAGAGTTTGTATTGTGTGTCGTGTTATTTTTATTTTTTATTTTTTTAGTTTTTTTAGTGAGTTTTATTTTTAGTTGAGTTTTATTTTTATTTTTATTTTACTTGTTTTTATTTTTGTAGGTTTATTTTTCTTATTTTCTTATTTTATTTTATTTAGGGTACAAATTAAATACACACACGCCACACTATCCTACACTCAATTATGCCTAAACTAACCCCTTACCCACCCACCCACCTTACCATATACCCACCCACACACCATCCTATCTTCCATCATCTTCCTCACCCCACCCTCTCTCTCTCTCTCCAAACTCCATTAACAACCCAAAACACAACACCTTCACACCTCTCTCATTCTCCAATCACAAACCAACCAATACCCCACCTACTATTCATCTTCAACCTCTAGCCATATATTTCTCTCTCCTTCACTACCATCACATTACACCCATTTCTCCATTCTAATCATTACCCATCCACCATACACCTACCTAAATCAGACAACCCCTTGCCCCGTTCCACCCACGCCCATATCAACGAACCTCCCTCCTACCCGGCGTCTCCAACCCAAATTGGCCATCACATTCTGGTCTGCCCAAATCTACAGATGACTTAGCTCCCTGCCCCGGCGTCACCAACCCGAACCAAGACCCCATGAACCCCAGAAAAAAAAAAGTCCCATGTGCTCTTTTACTTGGCCAAGAGAAAATCCCACCCAATCTTACACTTCGTGGGTTATAAAAACGGGATGAGGAAGCTCATAATCATCATCTTTATTTCGATTTTAAAAAAATGGCATAGGTTATGCCTCAACACTCTATAAATAGTGTTTGCAATTTTAGCAAACATCTCAATATAGATTAGTGTGGTAAAATTTATCTCATTTGGGATGAATTTTTACGTACGAATTTATAATGGGAGGGTTTGTATTTTTAGCAAATGTTTCTCATTATTTAATAGTGCATTGAGAGTTCATCTAGAGGGAGAAATACTTAGATACAAATCTTTGTTAGGATTGTTTGTAACTTTTAGCAAATTTAATTCAAACATTGATGAGTATTTAGGAGTTCACCCATGTATACATATTGAAGATATTCTTCTCCTTTCATTTAGATTAGTTTTAATATTATTTTTTTAGGAATCATATTAAATCAATTTGTTTTAATTAAAAAAAATAAAAAATAAAATTATCTCATAAGCATTTTCTTCTTAGTTAGTTTTCATCCCCTTTTTCAATAAATAAATAAATTAATAAAAATGCCAAAAATAATAACATGAAAGTGATTTTTGCAATTATCTTCACACATTTAGTCTTCACACTTGAAAGTTGGATTGACACCCGTACTTACCACTTGCTTTTATTAGTTATTTTTTCACATTGTATAGGTATTAATTGGGTTTTTAGCGAAAGACTTTATTCTACAACGAGACTTACACAAAAGTTCTTTCCATCGGTGATGTTTGAATTGCTTCGCATGGCCTACACGCGCGCGTAGGGGCACAAATTCAAACACCACAATGATGACGCTTCAAGAGGCGACGACCGGATGTCCCCGCTTGAGAAGAATGCGTTAACCCCAAGCCGCTATGTGTAAAGTGTGAAAGAGCAAACATCAATCACATTAAATGCAATACGTCCAGAGTAATGATAGTACATACCAAGAGTTCTCAACTTAAGGAAATGAAGCGTTTTGAGGGTAAGTTGAAAAAAATCTCTTCAACCCCCCCAACCCACACACAAGAAATTTGTTGCGCGTAATTATAGTGTCCCATAAAGAAACAGTGCTATTAAATAAACCGCAAGGCAGTTAAAGACGAAGTGGTTTGAAAGGAGAATGGTTCGAAGATCATTTAAGTATTTCATACAGATATTTCTTCATGCAATAAACAAATATCTCTACGAAGGGGAAAATGTTGGAGGGAATCCTCATCAAAGGTAAATTAGCCGAGATGATTCTATACTCAGCAAAAGACTAACTAAAGAATGCAGACAAAGACCTCTCCAAGGACCTACCACGAAGACCCTCCAAAGAGACTTCTCGAAGGACTTCCTATGAAGACCAAGATTACCTGAGTGACAATACTTCTAATAGAAAACGTTGATATAATTGATCTTGTATTTTACTTGTTGAATAATTTACTTGGTAATGCAGGCGAGGACATTCGATACCCTCGAGGGACCATGCCTGGAAAAGCATGGGAGAGCTTACATGCTCTATCGAATGACCTCCACTTGGGAACCTCGCAAGGATTTGGTTTGGAGGATTGGGAGCAAAGCAACGTTGAGAAAGCAATATCCAACCCTCTTGAGACACTTGGACAAAACTTCATTTAGCACAAACAGTCGCTCAAGTCATCGTACTTGGGGGAAGATCCTCGAGGGATCCAACCACAGATAAATTGCCCAAAGATAGTTCCCATCCCACAAACAACACACCTAAATGTTCAAGCTACTTCTAGTCGAGCAACCTCAACTCCATGTACCATGTCTTTAATCGATGTGACCACACGTCTAGTGGGGATCACTATTTACCTACTTTGGGACGTCATAATGTCTGACATTTTGGGACTCGAAGTTGTAGCACTCAAGTGAGATTTGCCCTTAGGATGACAGACCTTGTCAATCAAGTTTGACTTTATAACAACTCAAGGTAAACCTTGAGTTTCCATGTCACATCCCTATTAATTCCACCACACTTTTAAGTGGTTGGGCAGTTTCTCGATAAAATATAATATCCCGTGCATTTAATGCAATATCTTTGCCATTAATGCCTCATTACTTTGGCATTTAATGTTAGTCAATCGCATTTAATGCCATCAAGGTTACTCGAGTAAACCTGCCTCCATATAAATAGACCAATCAAACAGTTTACAAGGACGGGAATTCGAACCTAGAATTGCTACTGGATTTTTTTCATACACGAGAGCTTCTAAGAGAACATTTATTACCTGAACATTCCCTTTTATTTCCATTAATACCGCTATCATTGAGCATTAACTGATCCCGAAGTTCCTTCCTTGCCTTTATTGTGACAAGAGTGCTTGCTCTTTCTCCCTTTGACCAAGTTACATATTAATTCCACTTATTCATTGTGTTCACAGTGCATTTATGGTGTAAAAAGACCTCATTTAATGCCATCTTGGGTGTTGAATATTATTCTCTCTTACTCTCATGTATTTTCATTATTAAACATATTATTGGGCATTAATTACGATCTTGATAAGGAGTTACGCCTCGCTTGATACTAATCGTATTCCAAGAACCCACATCTTACAAAATCTAACATTATTTTTTTTAATTACAGGTACACTCTTCGGTGTTTGTATTTGGATATCTATTGAATCCGGAAAGCATGGTCAGTGTAAACTTATATATAGAAATCGATTGTTTTATTATCTTTTTTCAATGTAAGAAAGCTATTGATTTTTATTTTTATTTTTTTTTGGCTGAGAAAATTAATGATTTCAAATAGTGATTCAATGTTTGGTTTGACTATAATGTGTATTGAAAAATATTCAAAATGGTTCGTTTAATTTGGAAGACAATTTGTTAGATAAAAGATTTTGTTTACACCTTGTACAAAATAAATATCACAACTTGGCACACTATAAATGAAAGTGTATCGGCAAATAGGGATTGAATCCATTGGGAACAGTTCTTAGGATTAAATTGATTTAACATTTAGAAAAGGGGGGGAAGAAAACATGATAGGGTGAGAATATAATTAACACTAGGCAAAAAGTAAACTAAATTAAATTACAAAATGAGATTAGGATCGCATCCCCATCATGGTCAAACAACACATATTGAGGAATTTGGTTTCTAAATAATTAACCGAGCATATTCAATTGTTTACAAATATTAAACATGAAGAAATTCAATTCAATAATGAAAGATTGAACTTTCAATCGAAAATGGTCAACAATGGATTAAAATCGCAATATCGCGATAAATACTAACGTTGCATGACAAAGGAAGTTAAACGCCTAGAATTCTGACTTTAATACACAAGATTTTAATTAAACGTGTTTCAACCCAAAACCTAGATTTTAAATCTCCATAAATACCCATCAATAGTGGAAAACCCAACCTTTAAACTAGTAACTAATCACAGTAAGAACAATAAATACAACTAATGAACAAATGAAAACAACAAAAACTAATTATCAAAACTTGGAAACTAATTAACAAAGAAAGAAAACAAAATATTCAACTTATATTAATGAGGAAAATGATGGATAGTGCACTTACAAAACTCAAAGGAGTCAACCCTAGGAGAGGCAAGATCCAACCCAAAATACCCCTCCTATCTAACATAAAATAAAATATTTCTCATCAAATAACATTCCACATACTATTTACAGCAAAGGGCGAAAAGAAATGAAAGTTAAAGAATAAATAAAAATGAAAAATCTGTGGATTTTCATCCCAGGGTCGGCTCGGGACGGTTTTGCAAATATCACATAGTGCTGCCATGGTCTAGTTCAGGTCCGATTTTTCGCATCGGTATGGAAAAAGCCATAACATCCTCATATGAACTCAGAATTATGCGTCGTCGAAAGCTACGTTAAAATAATTTAATGGTATACATGTTGGTATTTTGAAACCATCCAAATTGTGAAATATGAAAAGATCAAATTACCTTTGAAATTGAAGCGAATGCCGAAAATTTTCGAAAATGGCCCTAACTTTATCATTCATGATCAAAATAATGCGGGGTTGATGGCCACTTGAAGATAATTTTATAATATACGTGTTGGTACTTTTATACCATCTAAAATATATAGTTTAAAAGGAATAATTACCCTTGAGATTGGATCTTACGACGAAACTTTCTCCAAACACAACTAAACTTCATGCTTAGCACCTTAACACCTACAAAATTTCAGTTATATCTCACAAAGAACATAGATAACCGTGATATAGGTTGTCTAGGTAACGATCATTAATATAAGAATTAATGCATAAAAAGGGCTAAAATACGCAAGTACAAGGGTTAGTTATATGTAATTTCGAAATGAATCAATTTCCCCCATTAACACAGATATGTAGTATTTTATTTTTATTTTACATTCCATACATGTAAATCTACTATTATTTAAGTTTATGCACACGCTTTGATTTCCTTTTATCTTCATATTGTTTGAGATATTCCCTTTACATACACATTAAGAGTTTCTATATATTAAGATCTTTTTAATTGTTGTATTCACATATGTTCAATATTTTTTTTGGATGAAGTAATGCTCCCGTGTTAGATTATGGGTGGGTGTTAATTGTTTGGCGGTAATGACTTTTCATAGGTATTTGAGGGTATAATGAGATCACATTATGTAAATAAAATCTTAACTTAATCTCTGCATTTTCTTTTCAGTTCCCATGTTATCATTGTGTTTGATTACAATGACATAAAACCATTTTCTCGAAATCAAATGGAACTGACAAAATAGATCCGTGAATTGATATAATAGAACAATAATTTTATTATTTTGTTTCATTTAGAATTCTCATTATAAGTGGTTTGACATTTGTGGGTTTGCATAATACGGACACCACAATAGTGGTCGTGTGGTGGCTTTGTGAGTTTCTATTTTATATTTGCTTTAGATGGTTTATGGAGTTTTAATATACTCGGATTTGTTTTTATAATAGTAGGGTTATATATTTTAAAGATTTAAATTCATTGTGTATATCATGCTGACTTATCCCCCCTTCCCATTTTTTTTTCTATTTAAAGGTTAGTGCATCTTGACCCATAATAAGACTTTCTTCCTGAATATTCTTCTCCCATTCTATATAATTTCCTAAAAATATTATTATATTTGGCTCAGGAACAATATGTGAAGCAATATATTGTGCGACTAGTGAAGGAAACTTCATCTAAACTCAAATCATTCACCGACTCTAATCACAATTCAACTCCTGATGTATGTTATCTATTCTCTTACTTAAATGCATGATCAAACATATATTAGCCTATTTCGTATTTAGTTATAATTGAAGCGTCGGATGTATTGATTAACATATTGGAATAAGTTTCTTCTTATATATTCCCCACCTGTTTCTGCTAGTTTATTTTCTTATATACTTATAACTATAAGTACCACGCTAAATGTATAATTTTTTTGGAATAATTTGGAAAAGTATTGACAATCGTGTTATCCTATCTATTATATTATAATGGAGATGTCTCAACTGAATTGCCTTTGAACCGAATTTCAATGAATGTGGAAGTGTAAAGTAACTAAAACATACTTATTGCAAAGCTTTATAAACCATTTGATAAGGGGCAAGACACATGTGCTTATTTGAGTAAACAAAACAAAAAAAACTATTCGATGCACCATTGACTAACACACCCCGTGTTTTAATCATGAAGTTGTACACGATGAGAGATTAACAGTTCAATGAATGTTCTAATATGAATCATGTTAAAATCGGGTCCCATTATTTATATAGTTTGCAACTAAACTGTGATATTTTGTAAACTGATATACCCTAGTGTGAAAATCACCGTTTTGTAGTTCATAACAAAATGAGTAAACTTGTGAGCCGAATCAAAATTATATTGCACAGATATTAGAATTTCTTTCGATATTTGAAAGCATTTATTTAGTTTATTTAAAATATAAAAATGCACAAACACTCATGTTATAGAGGGGGTTTGAAATAAATTTTGAGAATTAGAAGAAATTCCACATTAGTAACAGTATTTTGGGGATTAAGGCACCATGGTAGCTCAGCGTGGCAGCTCAACATGGCAGCTCAAGTGAGGCAGCTCACCGTGACAACTTGTATTTTAGCTTGTTGTATTAGTCATATTGTATCTTTGTTTATATTGATTGTAAGATATAACGGTTCTAATGATGTAATGATAATAATAAAGAGTTTTAGTGTGAGGTCAAACGGTACTCGCGAGAGACCAGGCTTGGAAAGGCCTGGGAGAGCTTTCATGCTCTATCGAATGACCTCGTCGTGGAAACTTTAGAGGGACCTGGTTTGGAGGATTGATAAGTGAGGCACCGTTGGGACTTATCCTGACCATATTAGATACACCTGGTAAAACACCGAAGGACTCTGACCGTGGAACCTCGGGCGGAGCATCTCGAAGTTCCATCGGGCATTGAGTTGTGAACGAAACAGCCCTTTACTCAATGTCACATCTACTATAGATGATGTCACTAGCCAGCTAAACAATGTCAGACCTACACTTGAGTAAACCACCGTGGTATTTGGGGTTGTCAGGCAGTTGGTGAGCCACCTCTGCGACAACAGCCCCCCTGACACACAGTGATTAGGCAAAAGGCATGTCTTGGCATTTAATGTTTATGACGTGGAGACAACTAGTGCATCAGGCGTTTAATGCTGTGACATAAAGTATGAGGGATGTCTTTCATAGTCTTTAATTACTGAGTTGCCTCGAGGATGGTGCGGGGGCTATTTAAGGACCCCATCCACCCTTGAGGAGAGGATGATCTTTTGAGAGTTTAAGAAATTATTACTAGAGAGAATACACATCAGAGAGAGGGAGAGTTATTACAAACCAGAAGTCTTATTCACTCGCCATTGTCATTTATTACGAAGCTTTTAATACGTAACAGATATTCTTGAGAGTGTTTGGTGTGTTTACCTGCCTACCAAGGTGTATTTAGGATGCTCACTTCCCTCTCCCTCTAGCTAAGTTACTTTTAAGTTCATTACTACCTTCTGAGTTATACACCAGAGATTTGTGAGTTTAAACCGAATCCTATCTTCATTAGGTTTTTGTTTGCATGTTCTATCACTAATCCAAGGTTTTGGCTAATTAACTTATCATTACTATACTTCAAAGGGGTTACGCCTCCATTTTATCTAAAGTGCCCTCCTATATTTGGTGACTCCGCTGGGGAGGCATTCTTCTAAGTAGGGAGTATGGCGCAAGATAATGCTAATCGAAGGCTCAACTTGGATGACGTCCAATACAATAAAGAACAAGCTGCAAGAGAACTGGAGGCTCTAGGGGATGGGGTTTCTCGAATAGAGGTACCTCCGGTTTAGGCGATGACAGGAGCTCCAGGGGTGACATAAGCTTCCATGAGTGCAGGGTTGGGACCCACTCAGGTGGCGCTCCTCATGAGTAGGTTTTATAAGTTTTTATAAACTCCGGTAGCCTCCACAATGCTGGGAGGATTGGAATCCAATGCCTTTGTAACACCAGGGATAGTCCCAACGGACCCACCAGGTGCAGGTGTAGCGAGAACGGTCCCAGCAAGCATACCCTCTGTTGTGAATCCAACCGTGGGAACCTCAGGAGTTTCAACAACCCCAACTATGACGACCGCTCCAGCTACAACGGGCACTCAGCCCGTGGTCCCGTTGGTTATTGCCCCAGTAGCATCACCCAAGGAGGAAATGAGGAAGAAGATGCAGAAAGAGATGCTGAAGTTCAAGAAGGCTACCTCGCAATCTGCTGGCGAGGTAGCTTCGGTTTATGATGACTTTCGAACACCTTATCCTCGGGAATACAATGATAAGCCCTATCCAAAGGACTATATTCCTCCTATATTTGAAAAATACACAGGGAAAGGTGGGAACCCGAAGGAGCATATTAAGCGCTTTGTTGAGCACTTGGGAGCGCATTGTAATAATAAGAAGCTTAGGTTGAGGGAATTTTCCAAATCCTTGACCGATAAGGCATATACCTAGTATTCCCATTTAACCCCTAACATTGTTTCTACATGGGAGGAGATGCACGTATTGTTTGTCCAGAAGTTATTTCTGGCAGAGGATGAGTTTACTTTGACCCAACTGGGTAGGGAGAAGCAACGACCTGGGGAAGAAGTGGTGGACTATGTTCAAAGGTTCAGGAAAAGATCCCTCGACGTGGGGGAGGAGGCCAAAGAATCCAAATTATTGCAGATCTGCGCTGAGGGGCGGCTTCCTGAGTACATCTTCCATCTTATCAATGAGACGCGCGAGGGGACTTTTGCGATATTCTTAAAAGCGACGAGAAATATTTCCTTGGTGGTGCGTACCAATCCGGTGGTGGTGCCCATGATGTTTAAGCAACCAATGCAACTCGCGAGGGGGATGTCTCAGCCCCCACGGGTAGGGTACACCGAGGGGGATATAAAGTACTGTTAGGTTCATCGGAGGATGTAGCATCCAACCGAGAGTTGTTTCACACTCAGAAAAATCATTGACAAGTACGTGAAGGCAGGGACATTGCAAATCCCTCCACATAACATCAATAACAACCAACTGCCAGCACATGGGACCAATATCGTGGTGGCCTATGGTGAAGAGGCTGAGAGAGGAGAAAGAGAGTCAATAACGAAGCAAGAAGAGTACGAAGAGGCTATGGAAGATTGCACGAGGGGAATGACTAATGTAGTGTTGGCTTACGATGAAGCAAGCACCAAGGATGTGGAGGATGTATACGATGTTAAAGGTGAGGAAGTAGACCCAGTTCTAGAATACTGTGCAGATTCAAAATCCCCAAAGTTCACCTGGTTCTTCGATCACTTGGGGATACCAAATGAGAGTAGGTTGGAGATAACCCAGGCAATACTCGATATTGCGAGGAAGAACGCAGTCCCTTCGCTGAGATGGAAAGGACCCATGGCCAGGTTGGTGAGAAGGTTTCTGTCAGAAGTAACCTTCAGCGATGCAGATAGGGTTGTAAGGTTCCCTCGTAACAGGCCATTATATGTGACCGCTAGCGTCAACGGAGTTAGCTTTGCAAGGACTCTTATGGATGGGTGAGCCTCTATCAATATCATGCCAATCAACTCTTTCCACACAGCCAATATTCCAGAAGAAAGGTTGGTCCCCATGCCTTTGGTAATTTTGAGGTATGATAACCAATCTTCCAAATTCATTGGGTACGTTAATATTGGTATTATAATGGGAAATCTGAGTTATCTTATCAAGTTCCACGTGATATAGAGTGCACCTTCCTACCATATACTGATAGGAAGAGTATGGATGCACAATCAAGAGTTAGTTCCCTCAACGTACCACTAATGTGCTAAAGTGAATATTAAGGTAACAGAGGTGACCATTAGGGCTATGAAGAGGCCCTTCGCTGTTGAAGAGGCTCACTTGGTGGACGCAGCATTTTACACAGAGTTAGAGGAAGATATTCGAGTCCTAATGAGAAGAATGGAAGGGGCATGGGTTCCCTCGATCAGAGAAAAGATGGGGCCCTTGAATAGGCAGAAGAAGGAGGTTGCGAGAAGCACAAGGGAAATAACCGAAGAAGCTCACCAAGTGGTCCCTCGACCCCAAAGCATCTCGAAGTAGCTCAAAGACAGAATGAGGCCTAGAGTGGATCCGATGGAGCATGAGGTCCAACGAAAAAGCATGTTGAGACGGTTCTCAGGAGAAAGAGTGGTCGAGGCTTCTAGAGAGAAGAAGAGGAGTGCAGTCACCACTACCAGCAAATAATGCAAGAAGGTCGTTACCGAGGAAGGAAAGGTGGTGTATCAATTATAACGGTGTGCGTGAGCGGTCGAGGAAACTGATGATGAGGTTGACCCGATATATGAATGCTTTCTGATGGATCAACGGGGACAATGCATGGTGATAGACAACTCCAGCGTACAGGAATTAATGTAGGAAGTCGCTGAAGAACCAGAGCACATGACGGATCGACCGAAACTGCAGGCACAAGAATAAGAATAGTTGAATCTGGCCAAAGAAGGAGGAGATCCAAGGCCCATCTTCATCTCGAAGGATCTCAGTAAGGAGAAATGAGAGGCTTTGGTTGAGTTGATTCGGGAGTTTATATACGTCTTCGCGTGGTAATACACAGAGATAGAGGGGTTGGATGAGTTAGTAAGCTGCCACAAGTTGAATGTAATGCCTTCAGCCATTCTAAAGAAACAAGCGATGAGAACGTATAAGCCTGAGCTAGATTTGAAGATCAAGGAAAAGGTTCAACGCTTGATAACGGTAGGGTTCATCACACCAATACAGCTCCCACTCTGGCTATCCAGTATTATCCCGTTGGAGAAGAAAGATAAAAACCAAATAAGGATCTGCGTGGACTTCAGAGATTTAAATAGAGCTTGCCCCAAAGATGAGTTCCCTCTGCCCTCCATCGATGGCCTGATAGATGCAACGACAGGTCATGAGATGTATAGCTTCATGGATGGGTATGTAGGGTACAACCAGATCAAGATGGACTCCATGGATGCATAGAAAACAACATTCAAAAGGCCGTTGGGCAACTTCATGTACAAGGTGATGCCGTTTGGACTCAAGAACGCTGGGGCGACTTACCAGAGGATAATGATGGCCATTTTTCTTGATTTCTTTTACAAATTTATGGAATTTTATGTGGATGGCTTGGTCATCAAATCAAGAAGGAGGAGTCCCATCTGAGAGATTTGAGGAAGGTGTCTTCCCGTTGCAGGATGCATAAATTGAAGATGAACCTATTGAAGTGTGTTTTTAGAGTGACAAGTGGAAAATTCCTAGGCTTTGTGGTTGATCGACAAGGGGTACAGATGGACCAGAACAAATAGCGGGTGATTTTAGAAATGCCATGCCCAAGAACGGCAAAGGAGATGAAGAGTTTCCTCGGTAAAGTCTCCTACCTTAGGAGATTTGTGCTTGGATTAGCCGAAATAACACATCTGTTGATGCAGCTATTGCGAAAGTACACGAAGTTTAAGTGGGAGGAAGTTCACCAGAAGTCTCTCGATGGGCTGAAGAAACTACTCGTTTCACCACAGACCATGGTTCCTCCAAAGGCAGGAATACCGTTGTAGCTGTACCTCACATCCACCACGAGGTCCGTGGGAGATTTGCTGGCACAAGAGATTGACAGGCAAGAACGACCAGTTTACTACCTCAGCAGGATCATCCATGGGCCAGAAGCCGGATATAGTAATTGGAAAGGCATTATTTAGCCTTAATATTTGTAGTGCAAAAACTTAGACGTTATATGCTGTCTTTTACAGTTCATATTGTAACGATGTGATCCTATTAAGTATTTGCTAGCTAGAACTATACTGATTGGTAGAGCAGCTAGGTGGTTCCTTATTCTCTTCGAATATAACTTAAAGTGTGTAGTTCCTCGCGCGATCAAAAGATAAGCCTACACCGATCTGTTGGCTATTTTCCCCTCAAGAACGTTTGAGCCACCCAAAGAAAATATTCCAGGAGACGATTTTCAGGCTAACCACCTAGACGTAACGGATGAGGAATGGACAATGCAGTTCGACGGATCTTCGATGGAAAAGAAAGAAGGAGCGGGGGTTATTCTCTCAAAGGGAATGGAGGAGATTTGCCTTCCCTACAAGTTAGACTTCCCTTGTTCTAACAACGAGGCATAATATGAAGAATTGGTGTTGGGATTGCTAGAGGCTCTTCGAAGGGGGATCCGTTCACTTTGCATAAAGGGGGATTCAAACTTGGTGGTTCAGCAAGTGAATGGAGAGTATGCATTGAAATGCATGAGCCTGGCACCATACAGAACAATCACTCAGAGGCTCCTCTGCCAGTTCCATCGAACCAAGATCAAGAGACAGCCCCGAACGATGAATCGTCACCCAGACGCCTATACCACCATTGCCCAGAAAATGGTCATGAGGAGCGATATAACTACCGTCGTGATCCAACGAAGAATATCTCCTTAGATGGTGCAGTCAATTCTATAAATGGAAAAGGATGGGGACTGGAGGGGAGAGATTAGGAGGCAACTGGAGGCTGGTAAAGGAACGATGGGGCTTAGAGAATTGGCCCAGTACTTTACAAACCAGGAAAACCTTTACTTGAAAAATGAAGGAGGATGGCTGTCGAGATGCATCGGTCCCAAAGAGGCAAATCAAAGATTGAAGAAAGCACACGAAGAGCATTGCGAAATAACTGAGATACCCCTCTATCAAAGAATGCAAAGGGAGGGGTATTTTTGGCCCAAAATGAAACAAGACGCGACGGAGCTACAACGGAAGTGGGACAAATGCCAATTGTTCTTCGAGGCAGTTGAATATCATTTCGTGGAAGCTCAGGCTGACTAGAGATAACCCTATATTGACTTCATTAAAAAGATGGAGTTATCCCAACACAGAAAATTGATGCGATGGGACTCCAGCGAAGGGCCTCGAGATTCTACGTTCAGGAGGGGCAGCTTTATCGAAGGGGATACTTCAACAGGCCGTTGCGTTGCATCATAAAGAAAGAAGCAGTCGAGGTCCTTAAGCAGGCGCACGATCCAGCACATATAGGGGGGGGCAAGTTATATGACCAATTGATGACTTTGGGATACTATTGGCCAACGATGGAGAAAGATTCGGTTGAGTTCGTTCGAAAGTGCAAGGCTTGCCAACTTCATAGAAATATGATCCATGCCCCGTCAGTGGGCTTACACTCCCTGGCAACACCTTATCCTTTTCACACTTGGGCGTTTGACCTGGTAGGGGCAATACACCCTTTTTCCAGGGGGAAGATATGAATACTAGTAGCAACGGAGTGCTTCACAAAGTGGGTTGAGGCGATACCACTGAGAAAGGCAACAGCGGGGGTAGTGAGCAACTTCATCAGAGAATACATCATTTGTCATTTTGGGATCCCAAAGGTCATCCTGTCAGATAATGGAACCCCTTTCGTCAATTCAGAAGTAACGATGCTCACAGATAAATACTCCATTGTCCATCACACTTTGACGGTGGCATACCCAAAGAGAAATGGTCAAGCCGAAAGGACTAACAAGACTTTGGTCAATATCATGGCTAAAACAATAAAGGATTTCCCAGGATTGTGGGATGATAAGATACCAGCCATTTTGTGGGCCTATCGAACAATTAAGAGGAATCCCATAGGGTATACATCGTTCTCTCTTGTCTATAGGGCCGAGGCGATTCTCCTAGTAGAGTTAGAAGACCCCTATGCTCGATATGCTTTGCGAATTAGCATGCTCCCCCAGAATAGACATGTGCAGTTAGAAGCGTTGGAAGAATACAGAGATAATGCGATGCAACACTTTTAAATGTATACGAAACAACTCTCCAGGGCCTATTATAACTTTGTGAGACCAAGGAAGTTCGTGGAGGGAGACCTCGTATTGAAAGCAGCAGTGAAACATATCAGGGGGCTTCCTCTACCCAAGTTTGAAGCAAATTGGGAAGGACCTTTCATTGTGAATGAAGCTCATGACTCAGGTTATTTCTCAATTTCTAAGATGGAAGAAGATAAACCATTCAAAATCAATAATAAATGATTGAAGGTTTATCATATGTAAGTAATTATGTGTAGGCCATCGATGTATCTAACTGATAATGAATATACAAGTTCTTTTTATAATGAATATACAAGTTCTTTTTATTATAACTCAAGCAGAGATGAAAGAATTACAGAACTTCACACTTAACAATCTATGCAAACAGTTGTAACACAAATAAATGGCATCAAAAAATTGATATTTTTCTTCATTCATAAACTTTGGGGCATTACAAAATTGGGAGATATTGCCCAATAATTACATGAGAAGGAAAAAAAATACATATACAAAAAACTCATCGGCCTAGGAGGAACCACAAATCTGGGGAGGAGAAAAAATCTCTAGGAAGACCCGAAGAAGTTGCTAAGCAAGACCGTTGGGCATTAATGGAAACCTCCAACCTTCTTTGTGCTTGCGTGCATTAGATAAGGAGCTTTTATCGTCTTAGCTTCTCCAGACGCAGAGTTTCTTTGAGGTCCTCCACCTCTTTGTCAATAGCTCCAAGAAGGGGTGCTAGCTCGGCCAATTTAGCCTCCTCCGCCTGTTAATCCTCCTGATGTTTACGCAAGAGTTCCCTCTGGCTATCCAATCGTTGGCTCTTAAAAGTCTTCAAATGCGCGATGAGCCAATCAAAATGGAAGCCGTTGCAACCCAACTCCCTCAGAAAACTCAAAAATTGGTTAAGGAGGGGTCTGGTAACGCTCGCCGTTGGAGTATTGGCAATTTTAGCAACAACGTTGGCCATACCCTGAAGCCTATAGCTCATAACTGAGATGTTTAAACAAAGACAATCCACTGTGAATGTTTCAGGATGATGGTTCGCAAGTTTCTTAACTACCAAACAATGGTTGGTAGGCATTTGAGGGGAACGTTGGAGCACCATCAGGCAGAAGGTGTGAGGAGCCAGGTCGGGTAGAGGAAGCTCGCACCCAGATTCACTGTCGGCAGCAACACTGGTCGTGGAACCTTGGTCGTTATGACTGGAATCTTCCGAGATGACAGGTTCCCGATGTGGCGAGCCAACAGGCGAGGGAACTGGTGGAGAAGCCTCTTGTGCAACCTGAGAGCAGTTAGAGGAAATATGGAGGTTATGAAAAAAATCTTAACAAGTGTTTTCGTTGTTAAGTCATCGATATAGGTGGAGTTTATGAAAAAATCTTAACAAGTGATTTCGTTGTTAAGTCACCGATATAGGTGGAGTTTTTGGAAAAATCTTAACAAGTGATTTCGTTGTTAAGTCACCGATATAGGTGGAGTTTTTGGAAAAATCTTAGCAAGTGTTTTCGTTGTTAAGTCACCGATATAGGTGGAGTTTTTGAAAAAATCTTAACAAGTGTTTTCGTTGTTAAGTCACCGATATAGGTGGAGTTTATGAAAAAATCTTAACAAGTAATTTTGTTGTTAAGTCACCGATATAGGTGGAGTTTTTGGAAAAATGTTAACAAGTGATTTCGTTATTAAGTCACCGATATAGGTGGAGTTTATGGAAAAATATTAACAAGTGCTTTCGCTGTTAAGTCACCGATATAGGTGGAGTTTTTGGAAAAAATCTTAACAAGTGTTTTCGTTGTCAAGTCACCGATATAGGTGGAGTTTATGAAAAAATCTTAACAAGTGTTTTCGTTGTTAAGTCACCAATATAGGTGGAATTTTTTGAAAAATCTTAACATTTATTTTCGATGTTAAGTCACCTACATAGGTGAAGTTTTAGAAACTGATAAATATAGAGAAATTAGCAAAGTACCTCAATGGCAGTAGGAGCGAGAACGGGAGTCACCACGGGGGCCATAATAGCAAAAAACCGTTGGAGGCGGGCTCATTGCCTCAGCAGCTTCAACGGGGCCCTTGGTAGAATAAGCTTCAATGCTAGGCAAACTTCCTTCGCCAACATAAGGTACTAAAGCCAGCACAGGCGCATGTAATACCCCGTAATTTTGTTGGAAATTTTAAAAATTAAGGAATTAAGACCCACGAATTTTAGAGTTTAATTATATATTATTAGAAAAGCCATTAAGGCCATTATCAGCCAAAAACAAGAGAGTGGGCTACGAGAGTTAGAGAGAAGTTAGAGAGAAGTTCCAAAAGGGTTCCAAACCAAAACCACGACCCACCACCACCATTTTGGACGGAATTGTGACCGGAAAGAAGAGAGAACCAGCCTTTGAACACCAACAACGAATCAGAACATCAAACTTAAGGCAAGTGATTTGGTTTCATTAGTTCAATGAATATTTCCTCCATCTTTAGTGTAGAAATTTATGATTGCCTTGAAAGATTTGATGAAAAACCCAATGAATTTGATGTAAAACTCTAAACTTTGGTTAGGAATTATATGTAGATCTGTTCTGGATGAATTCAGTACCCCAAATATAACTTTTGATGATTTAAAAACGAATTAAAGAGGAGATTTATCAATGTTCTTGAAGAAAATAGAAAACTAGGATTTTTATTGAAGTTTTGATCCATATAATGCCAATGATTGATGATTAAAAGGTTTTGGAACGTTTACAATGATGTATTTTGGTTGTATGATAAGCCTATAATGTTAGATTAGATTTTCATACCCTGTAATGAAGTTTTGGGGCAAGTTTTGGATTGAAAAACGACGCAGTCCGTAGCCTATCTGGTGCGTTCGATCGATCGATACACCCAGGTCGATCGATCGACCACCATCGATAGATCGATACTCCCAGGTCGATCAATCGACCTTCCCAGAATCAGTCATATTTTTACTTTGTTGGATTTTTAAGAATTTTGACCCTAGAGAATTATTGGTGGGGACTTTGTGAATACTCTTAGATTCAAGGAAGACCAGTAGGCATATTTGTGAGACTCGAATTATAATTAGAAGTCAATTTGGGAATTATATTAAACTTAATAAGGTTCGACGAGTGTGATACTATTTGAGATTTAGAATTGATGAGTAAGTTTTAGATAGTTGGATAATATAAGGTTAATGGCAGAAATGAGGATCTTAAAAATAGTGGATTTAAACGTGGGAATAATAGGAGACTTGGTAATCTTTGTGGGTTAGGCTTTAGGTACTTGAAACTACGAGGTGAGATGTGTCGGCGGTCTATATTATATATTATTCGAAGACGTAAAGATGTACAAATTGGAATAACGGTATAGGAATGTAATATATACCTTATTTAATATTTTAAGATATCTGAGTGGTGTGATTGCTTAGTATATGGACTTATGTGTATAACATACCTACCATACTTGCTATCACAGGAGGTCGGCTTTCGAATTGGGCCATCTAATCCTTATGTGCCTACGAGGGGATTTAGATTGGTACCTTAAGGACATAGGGCTGTGAATGACATATTTGTGAGTTAATAAGTCAGTTGACCATGGGAGCGTAGGTACGTGCGTGACCCATGGGTATGTGAACTATGTTCGCCTCCATTATGTGTGATTATTTCTTATTAAGACAGTTCCGGAGAGATTTGGAATACGTGTCCTTATGTACGTGATGTACCGGGACTCGATAGAAGAGTATGTGTGCACCGCAGCTTAGCCTAGGGGTGCCCTAATTGTATATTTATGATGAGATTAATATACTTGTAATTGAAATGAAATCTTTATTTAAGTGTAAGTGTGAATACTCGTGAAATTTTTTTTAGTGGAGTTAAAATGGTAATTTCACATAATAATTATTGTAAGGGACTCTGAGAAATAAAAAGGATGACACGCACAGGTTATATTAGAATGTCTTGTTTTGACCCTCATATTATAATGTATAGTCAGGTCGGGAATTGAACTAGTTAGTTATCGGCATAACTAGGAAGGGTTACGGATACGTTTGATGTGCACAATTAGTTGAGAGGTGAGGAACTCATGTGAACGCACGCAACTAACATGTATTTTATATTCACTGTATAATGTCATTAAACACTTGCTCTATTTTAAACTGTTTTCACATCGGGATCTGATTTGTTTGCTTCCAAATCTATTTTCTTGTAAAAATCTTTTAGGTGCCCAGCCACAGGGACGCCAAGCTTAGGAGTTCCATTCCAGCGACGTGATGTAGCTGCTGTGGAAGTTACAGGACATCGATAGTAGACGCCTCCACTTTCTACATTGACTCCACTTCAAATTTATTCATCTGTAGGGCATGTCACCCCTTTATCTTTAGAGACAGCTTTATCATGCTCAGTTTCATTTCAGTTTCAAATTTTAATTAATTAATTATTCAGATTTTGTATTTGGTTTTATTCAGTATTTGGATTATTCAGAGGAGTGTTCCTTCAGACTCATTTTTATTCCATTATTTTTCTATTGTGACTGTGATGTGATTGTGTTACCTTTAGCTCATAACTTAATTGGTTGCATGTTAATTTAAGTAAATTAAAATTGACATCTCACTTTTTAAAATATTAGGTGGCTAGTAATTGTTTAAATAAACGTTTTCGACAGTGATGCTATGAACTGAACCAACTTGACATTTTGTATTAATTTGAATAAAGGAGTAGCTACCCGGTATTTAATTAGTCGGGGTGTCACAGGTCGTATCAGAGCATCAAGTTCTAGTGTCCTTAGGATCTGTACGGCTTGTTATATTTTCGCGTAGCATTATTTGATATAGAGCCCTATATTTTAGGATTGTTGTAATCTTTTGTATATATTTCACTCTTCAGCTATTTTGATATAATAATTGTGAACTTATAAGACTTGTCTCTCATTTCAGATGCCTCCACGACGTGCACAGAGAGTTCCCAGGGATGCTCAGCTCGAGCCACAGCCTGCACCAGTTCAGGGTTCCATGCTTGGGATCGTGTTCGTGATGCCTTTCAGAAGGCACACCCTTCGGAGTTTGCAGGTAGCTCCGACGTTGTTATGTCCAATCAGTGGAAGAAGGACATCCAAAGACACTTGAGGACGTATGAGTGTACGGATGTGCAGAGACAGATACTGGCTACTTTTAAGCTGGTAGGGTCAGCATTCCAGTGGTGGGAGTACATTACCACTGCGGGGGAGAGAGATGTTCTTACCATTCAAGAGTTCTTGGAGCGGTTTGACCGCAAGTACTTTCCCTCATCACTTCATACCGAGATGAGGAGGAAGTTGATGAACCTCAAGCAGGTGGGGAATACAGTAGCAGAGTATGAGGCCGAGTTTACCAATCTTCTGAACATTGTTCCCGATGAGATTTCGATCGAAGAGAAGAAGATACAGAAATTCATGGATGGATTGACTTGGAGGATCCGTCAGCACTTGCTAGGAAATCTCTCGTTGGCCACTTATTCTGATGTGGTTAACGTAGCACTACTTCACTGCCAGACCACCGCTTTCACTTGTCAGAAGGTAAGCGATCAGGAGAGTCCAGCCATCAGGGAAGGACAGGGGGAATGGTGCCAGCGGGGCACAGATAGCTCAGGGTCAGCACAGGCAGAGTGATCAGAGTTCCCAGCAGGGGGATTTTAAGAGATTTCGATCTGGAGGTTTCAGAAATGGTCAGGGAGGTTTTCATTATGGCCAGCAGGGTCAGCACGACCATCAGGGTTAGTAGGGCCAACATCAGCAGTTTTAGCAGGGCCATCATGGTCAGGGGAGGAATGGGAACGGTCATCAGGGCCGTGGGCAACAGGGTCTGAGAGGGGGAAACTTTGCGGGGAAATATTTTATTTGTTGAAAGATTGGCCACAAATGCCAGGAGTGTCCTGAAAGGGGCAGGGCCCCACAGCAGCAGCAGGGTGCTTGACACGAGCCCCAGAGACCTATGTTTCCCGCCGCCCTCCCAGCACCACCACAGATGCCAGCTTTACCACCCATCCTAGCAGTCCCAGTCCAGCAGGGACAGCTTCAGTACGGGCGAGTTTATTAGCTCCAGCAGGCCACAGTCCCACAGGATCCACCCGCTATTGAGGGTATGTTCTCTATTCAGGGGAATATGGGGCATATTTTATTTAATACGGGGGCCACACACTGTATTATTGCCATGAGATTTTTGCGCACTGTAGGGTTGTTAGACACTGCGGAGAGCATAGTTACTTGTGTAAATTCACCATTGAGTAGGGGTTCTATGATTTCCCTTATATATAGGGGTGTTAGTATCGAGATGGGGAGGTTTACTTTACCTACTGATATGTTAGTGTTAGATATGACTGAGTACGATGCTATCGTTGGCATGGATTGGCTAGTTGCGTATCGAGCCATGATTGATTATTTCAGCAGGAGTATTATTTTTACCATACCCGGGCAAGAGATGTTCTTAGTGGTTATGCCTCGTCCTAAGGGAGGATCGTCCACTCACTTGTATTACATAGAGGAGGAGACCTCTAAGGAAGTAGTGATACCACTCGATTCGATTCCAGCTGTTAAAGAGTTTGCTGATGTATTCAAAGATATTCCAGGATTACCTCTTAGTAGAGAGATAGACTTTGTTATCGATTTGACGTCGGGCACTCGGCCTATAGCCCGCGCACAGCGGAGATGAGAGAGCTACGAGATCAGATAGAGCAGCTGTTGGGTCAGGGGTTTATCCATAGGAGTACTTCGCCATGGGGTGCCCCTGTGTTGTTCGTAAAGAAGAGGGATGGATCTTTGAGGTTGTGTGTAGATTACCAGGAGTTGAATAAAGTCACGATACGGAATAAGTATCCATTGCCCCGAATCGATGACTTATTCGACCAGTTGAGAGGAGCTTCCTTCTTCTCAAATATTGACTTACGATCGGGATACCCTCAGTTGCGTATCAGGGAGCAAGACGTCTCGAAGACTGCTTTCTTGACGAGATATGGTTCCTATGAGTTTCGGGTTATGCCTTTTGGCCTAACCAATGCCCCAACCGTGTTTATGGACTTGATGAATAGGGTATTCAGAGAGTTCCTAGACCAATTCGTCAGCGTCTTCATTGATGACATTCTGGTTTACTCCCAGACAGAGGAGGAACACACTGAGCACTTGAGGCAGGTTTTACAGACGCTACGTCAGAACGAGCTATATGCAAAGTACGAGAAATGTGGGTTTTGGCTGAAAAAGGTTCAGTTTTTGGGGCACATCATCTCAGACAGAGGGATATCTTTTGATCCGGGAAAGGTATCCGCGGTGAGGGAGTGGGGATAGCCCACAACACCAACTGAGATCCGTAGTTTCTTAGGCCTGGAAGGATACTACAGACGGTTTATTCGGGGTTTCTCAAAGATAGCGGGTCCTTTGACATATCTGACTCACAAAGGTGTGCCATTCATCTGGAGCGATGCCTGTCAGTTGGCATTCGATGAGTTGAAGAACAAGTTGACCTCAGCGCCCGTGTTAGCATTGCCCAGATCGGGAGTTGAGTATCTAGTCTACACCGATGCATCCTTACAAGGACTTGGAGGTGTACTGCAACAGGAGAGTCAGGCCATAGCTTATGCTTCCCGTAAGCTAAAGCCTCACGAGAAGAATTACCCCACCCATGACTTGGAGTTAGAAGCAGTTGTATTTACTCTTCGAATTTGAAGACATTATCTCCTGGGGGAGAAATTCTGTTTATTCACGGACCACAAGTCCCTACAATACCTCTTCAGGCAGAAAGAATTAAATACGCGTCAACGTAAGTGGCTTGAGTTCGTGAAGGATTATCAATTCGAAATCCAGTACCACCCGGGAAAGGTTAACGTGGTAGCAAACGCGTTGAGCTGTAGGCCAGTAGGTGAGGTGGCCGAAGTGTGGAGAGCAAAGTGGAAGGAGTTGGGACACCAGGACTCAGTGGCCTGATCATTCATATCGGTATGACCATTACGCCCCAGATTGTTACGAGAGTGATACAGGCCCAGACAAAAGACTCGTTTTATCAAGAGCAGATAGTTCGTTTACTAGCAGAGGGAGCCGAGTCCTATACCGTTAGTTCAAACGGGGGCTTACGCTTCAATGGGAGACTGGTTGTTCCTGAAGGGAAAGACTTGCGACACGAGGTTATGACAGAGTCGCACGATACGCGATTCACGCTACATCCTGGTAGGGATAAGATGTACCAGGATATGAGGCGACATTACTGGTGGAGCGGGATGAAGAGAGATATTATCGAGTTCGCTTCTAAATGTGCCACTTGTCAGCTGGTAAAGGTGGACCATCAGATACCGGCAGGACTTCTACAGCCGTTAGAGGTTCCTATGTGGAAATGGGAGAGCATTTCCATGGACTTTATCATGGGATTACCTACTTCTTCGTGAGATGTGTCGGCGGTCTATATTATATATTATTCGGAGACGTAAAGATGTACAAATTGGGATAACGGTATAGGAATATAATATATACCTTATTTAATATTTTAAGATATCTAAGTGGTGTGATTGCTTAGTATATGGACTTATGTGTATAACATACCTACCATACTTGCTATCACAGGACGTCGGCTTTCGAACTGGTCCATCTAATCCTTGTGTGCCTACGGGAGATTTAGATTGGTACCTTAAGGACATAGGGTTGTGAATGACTTATTTGTGAGTTAATAAGTCAGTTGACCATGGGAGTGTAGGTATGTTCGTGACCCATGGGTATGTGAACTATGTT
This sequence comes from Sambucus nigra, assembly GCA_949130495.1. Classification (NCBI taxonomy): domain Eukaryota; kingdom Viridiplantae; phylum Streptophyta; class Magnoliopsida; order Dipsacales; family Adoxaceae; genus Sambucus; species Sambucus nigra. The sequence goes on from OX422222.1 coordinate 196,674,606, forward strand.
CGCCTCCATTATGTGTGATTATTGCTTATTGAGACGGTTCCGGAGAGATTTGGAATACGTGTCCTTATGTACGTGATGTACCGGGACTCGATAGCAGAGTATGTGTGCACCGCAGCTTAGCATAGGGGTGCCCTAATTGTATATTTATGATGAGATTAATATACTTGTAATTGAAATGAACTCTTTATTTAAGTGTAAGTGTGAATACTCGTGAATTTTTTTTTAGTGGAGTTAAAATGGTAATTTCACATAATAATTATTGTAAGGGAATCTGAGAAATAAAAAGGATAACACGCACAGGTTATATTAGAATGTCTTATTTTGACCCTCATATTATAACGTATAGCCAGGTCGGGAATTGAACTAGTTAATTATCGGCATAACTAGGACGGGTTACGGATACGTTAGATGTGCACAATTAGTTGAGAGGTGAGAAACTCATGTGAGTGCACGCGACTAACATGTATTTTATATTCACTGTATAATGTCATTAAGCACTTGCTATATTTTAAACTGTTTTCACATCGGGCTTTGACCCGTTTGCTTCCAAATCTATTTTCTTGTAAAAATCTTTTAGGTGCCCAGCCACAGGGACGTCAAGCTTAGGAGTTCCATTCTAGTGACGTGTTGTAGCTGTTGTGGAAATTACAGGACCTCGATAGTAGACGCCTCCGCTTTCAACATTGACTCCACTTCCGATTTATTCATCTGTAGGGCATGTCTCCCCTTTATCTTTAGAGACAGCTTTATCATGCTCAGTTTCATTTCAGTTTCGGATTTTAATTAATTAATTATTCAGACTTCGTATTTGGTTTTATTCAGTATTTGGATTATTCAGATGAGTGTTCCTCCAGACTCATTTTTATTCCATTATTTTTATATTCTGACTGTGATGTGATTGTGTTACCTTTAGCTCATAATTTAATTGGTTGCATGTTAATCTAAGTAAATTACAATTGACATCTCACTTTTTAAAATATTAGGTGGCTAGTAATTGTTTAAATAAACGTTTTCGACAGTGATGCTATGAACTGAACCAACTTGACATTTTATATTAATTTGAATAAAGGAGTAGCTACCCAGTATTTAATTAGTCGGGGTGTCACAGTGCATCATCGAAAGAAGACGTTGGACCTTCAAGAGATGCCCCAACGAGAGCAGTAGCATCAACCGGCAAAATGCCACTAAGGGCAAAGGGCGGAGAGAGACTTGATGAAAGTTGCAGCAATAAAGCTAAGTGTTAGGAATGACAAATTAATATTCAAAAAGAGAGAAATGCATCTAAGCTTTACTTACCCCGATTATGGCACCCAAAAGAGGAACTGCAGTAAGGGGCCTTGACAATGCAGGAGGGAGGAGAATATTAGCTATCTGTGATGCCACTTCCACCAAAAACGGCCCAACATATTAGAAATGATAAACAAAATAATGGGACAAATAAAAGATGTAAGACTTGGAAAGAAATTTATCGGCGGGGCACTCTCCTCAACCACAACGAGGGGCAGAGGTACCTCCTGCTCCGATGGTAACTCAGAAGAGGCTGCAGTAGTTCCCTCTGGTTCACCAGGAATTTTAGCAGACTCAATGGTAGCAGCCCTAGTTGTGATTTCTTTGGCCCGTGGGGAGGACAATCTTCGTGAGTAGATAAGACTTATCAGGGGGGAACGAGGAAGGGTAGTGTCTACTGGAGATATACCATAACGCCCCCCACAAAATGGCTTATGGGGGGCTGGGGGGACTAGGCCCTTCTTCTTCAACTCCCTGCACCAAAACATTTTCTTATTGAGAAATAAGCAAATGAAACATACCCCAAGGGGAATAAGAAATAAACAATGCATACATACCTCAGATCCAGAGGGAGAACGAGAAGGTATAACCACTGGTGAAGGTGGAGAGGAGGCAGCAACAGAAAGAGCTGGGGATGGAGGTTTCTCAAGCGTCTGTTTCTTCTGGGTCTTGGTACCCAGTGTTTTCTTCCCTGAGCTCGTTGCACCATCAGTTTCAGGTACCCTCGACCTTCTTCTCTTTTTTGCCAGTGGCTCACTAGGATCAACCATGATTATGGGAAAAGCAGTCGGAGGAGGAACGACGACAGCGCGTGATTATGGGAAAAGCAGTCGGAGGAGGAACGACGACAGCGCGCTATTGAAACTCGACATTTATTCTTGTGACTTCAGCTGCAACCTACCTCCTCAGCTCTTCAGCCATCTCTGGAGACATGGAAGGGGAACGGAGGCAATAGGAAATGCCTCCAAGGGAGTTTGTGCTTAAACCTGGGGCTTGGTCTTTGAGGACTTTGACTTCTTGGCCTTCTTGGCAGATGGCTTAAAAGGCCCTTCCCCCATTGCAGCTTCGACCAAAAGGGCAGTTGATTTAGGAGTTGCAGCGGCCTTAGGTTTGGTGGCGATAGTTGGGATTATTGGGCAATGAGGGGGTAGCTCCTGGGGAGATTCCTAAATGGTTTTACTCAGGGGAAACTCAACCCCAAGCACGGAATTCCCCTTAAGACCCAGTTGAGAAGAAGAGAAAGAAAAAACTGGGGAATATTGGGGGGGACTGAATGTACTCACGGATCATTTCTAACTACCCCAAATGGAACTTGGTGGCAAAAGAGGTGGATACGTATCCTTTCCTAGTGGCACTAGGAAGGGTGACACAGCCGTCGATGGTGGACGTCACACCAAGCACTACGACTGCAGTATAGAGGGTGCAGGCTTCGGCAAAGGTGGCCCTTGGGTGGTTATGTTGAAACACAGGTCGAGGGCCCCCTGATCGAACCCGAATTGTCTACTACATTTGTCTGGGTTGTAGGGTTCTGAGGTGTATCCCCATTATTGATGGGAAATGGCTCTGGACTTCTGAAACTTCAGGTGAATTCTCATTCTCTTCTGCCTATGCCTCTTGCCTTGATAATCATCCTTCTTCCACTGTTTATAGCATTATTTGGGATAATAATATTCCTAAAAAATGTTATATTAATATGTGGAAAATTATCAACAAAAGCATTCCTTTAGATGATATCATTCAAGGCATTGGTATAAAATTATGCTCCAGATGTTGCCTTTGTAAGAAAAATGTTGAAATAGTTGATCATTTATTCCTTCAATGCCCAAGTATCACTCCAGTTTAGAAGTTTTTCTCCAATCTCATGGGAATTGATATGAGCTCAATCAGTATTCCCTCTATGCTCTTAAGTTGGTGGATCAAAAGCGGCCCAAAGGATTATTCCAAATTTCTTGGTAAATGCATCCCCATTATTGTGTGTTGGGAGATATGGAAATGCAGAAATAAAGTTTTTTTTTATAATTCTTCATTTGATGAAAAAGTTCTTATTTCTCAGTCCATTAATTTGATTTCAAGTATTTGCAAAGGGATTTAATTTAGACATAGTATATCTTGCTTTGATATCGGGATTCAATCTACTTTTTATCTCAACATCAAATAATATATTAAATTGTCTATCCCTATCAATGGATCTCCCCCTCCCCTCATAAATTCAAATTAAACATTGATGGGGCCTCTAAAGGAAATCCTGGAAGAAGTGGTATTGGTGGCATTTTAAGAAATCACAAAGGAGACATCATTTTTGCCTATGCTCAACCTGAGGGATATGCTTCTAATTCATTTGTGGAAATCAAAAGTCTCTAGATGGGGTCAAAACTTTTCTTAGAATACAACTTTGAGGATGTAGTGATTGAATCGGACTCTTCTTATGTGGTGAATCTGATAAATCGAAACTAGAACTTGGAATCTTCTTAAATGTGTGGAAGAAATCAAAGAGAATCTCATCAATACCAAAAGTTCATTAGTTCATTGCTTTAGGGAATCAAATATGGTTGCAGATAGCCTTGCTAATTATGGGGTTAATATTCATTTATCTTCAATCTTCAATAATTTCTCGGACCTTCCAAAGAAAACTCGAGGGCTTTGTTCGAGGAACCGGTGCAACTGCGGCAGATTCGGTCCAGGTCAGCTTGATCAACAGCCTCTTCGGCATCCATGGCCTCATCGTGATATGTGAACTCACCCATTGGCTCAAATCCCAAGAGCTCATAGACATCCTCTAAGGTAACAGTGAACTCTCCCCACGCAGTAAATAACGTGTGAGTTGTGATGTTTCATCGGGAAACTAGCACTTGGAGCGTCGTGTTGTGCTTAGAGAGGGTGAACACCCCAAACCAGTAGGATTGATGAAGACCAACCTTTACAAGAGCAGCAGCGTGAGAGCTCTGCATATGTGTGTGTCAGGCAGTGAAATGTGCAGCGACCCCCCAGGTGCTTCGAAGTCAATTTGAGAATAGGGGAAGTCACCACAGTCCAAATGAAAATGCAGCGTCCCCTCGGGTGGAAGTTAGCCCCACTTTGATGAATCCATTTCCTCATCACCCAACAGTAAGGCGTCGAATTTGGATGATAAATAGCAAGTCTTGCATGCATCAGAAAATTTATCATCCTTGTCAAAGATAGGCGCCCAGCGATAGAAGCGTAATTGCTCTTGACGAGGAGCATTCAGGGCAGCGCTGCTAGGGGCAGGGGCAGCGCCAACAGCGACAGAGGGGGAGCCTGGCTGAGTGGTAGTGGAAACTTTAGAAGTGCTTGAAGAAGCCATAGTAGAGTGGCGATAAATGGTATAGCTGAGTAGGAAGGGCTACGAACAAAGAGGGGGCAGCACAACCACGAGCGGTGGCGCAACAGATGAGAAAGAGGGAGGAGAGTGAATAAAGAACTGGACAACGATGGATGTTTTTGCATAATTTTCTCTCTCTAAGAAATACGGGAGCTTGAAGAAGATGAAGGAAAGAGGTGGAGGTTTTCATGCTCTATCGAATGACCTCGTCGTGGGAACTTTAAAGGGACCTGGTTAGGAGGATTGAGAAGTGAGGCATTGTTGGGACTTGTCCTGACCATCTTAGATACACCTAGTAAAACATCGAAGGACCCTAACCGTGGAACCTCAGGCGGAGCAGCTCGGAGTTCCATCGGGCATTGAGTTGTGAACCAAACAACCCTCTACTTAATGTCACATCTACTGTAGGTGATGTGACTAGCCAGGTAAATAATGTCAAACCTACACTTGAGTAAACCACCGTGGTATTTGGGGCTGTCAGGCAGTTGATGAGCCACTTCTGCGATAACAGCCCCCCTGACACACAGTGGTTAGGCAAAAGACATGTCTTGGCATTTAATGTTTATGATGTGGAGATAAATAGTGCATCAGGCGTTTAATGCTGTGACATAAAGTATGAGGGATGTCTTTCATAGTCTTTAATGACTGAGTTGCCTCGGGGATGGTGTGGGGGATATTTAAGGACCCCAACCACCCTTGAGGAGTGGATGATCTTTTGAGAGTTTAAGAAGTTATTACTAGAAAGAATACACATCAGAGAGAGGGAGAGTTATTACAAACTAGAAGTCTTATTCACTCGCCATTGTCATTTATTACGAAGCTTTTAGTACGTGACAGAAATTCTTGAGAGTGTTTGGTGTGTTTGCCTACCTAACAAGGTGTATCTAGGGTGCTCACTTCGCTCTCCCTCTACCTAACTTACTTCTAAGTTCAATACTACCTTCTGAGTTATACACGAGAGATTTGTGAGTTTAAACCGAGTCCTATCTTCATTAGGTTTGTGTTTGCATGTTCTATCACTAATCTAAGATTTTGGCTAATTAACTTATCATTACTATACTTCAAAGGGGTTACGCCTCCATTTTATCTAAAGTACCCTCCTACACATGTATGCTTTGTAACAGATCAAAAACAACATAACTTGAATTATCAATTAGCACTAACTAGACTGGAAGGAAAAAGGCATAAGAAATGTCATGATCCAAGAAGCTTTATAAAAGCATAAAATCTAGTATATAGTTTTATTTTATTTTAAATGAGATAGAGCAAGCATGATGAAGATTAGTATGAGTATTTTATGACGTTTGCAAAAGTTATTCTATGTTTTTACATCATATTCATACTTTGTGAATCGCTTATGAAATATTTGAGTATGTTTTACATCATAGGTTTCACTTTGAGATTATATACACCTTAAGTTTAATATGGAGTGTACTAAAATGATATTCAGTTTTTTTTTGCGCGATACATCTATTAGAATGGTTGTTATGATTCAGTGCACAAATATCCCCGCACTTGAGATTATTTTATTTTATAACATAAAATAAAATAAAAGGAGGAATAATGAGAATTGCACTTGGATATTTATCGATCTTTACTAACCATTTGCAATATTATAGTATTGTGTCATAAAAGTTATTTTTTGCAGAGGCGTCTAAATGAGTCGGACATTGAGCCACACACTGCCATTTTATTAGTGAGATATCTTTAAAAATAGCGAGATTACACACAATAATTTCAAATTGATAGAATTTGATAACACAACTCATAGTTATCCTTCAGATAAGGCATCATATTACGAAAACCTTATCAATATGGTGGTAAGTCTCCCATAGTGATGCATTATATTACAAAAAAAACCTTACCAACATTATGGTAGGTCACCTTCCGTGATGCATTATATTATGGAAAACTTACCAAAATAGATAAGTTACCAACTAGGCGTTATTTCAAAATCTTGCTCAAGCAGGATAAGTCACCAAGCATGCGCTATTTTAAAATCTTGCCCAAGCAAGGTAAGTCACCAAACAGGTGCTTACTCAAAATTAAGCAGGGAGAGTCACCAAGCAGGTGCTTATTCATAACCAAAGCACGGTAAGTCACCAGACATGTGCTTATTCAAAATCTTGCTTAAATTGAGTGAGTCACCAATATGTGTATGTAAAAAAATCTTGCCTAAATTTAGCGGGTCACTGGCATGTATATGCCCTAAAACTCTTATTGTGATTTAGATGAGTCACTATCATATGTATGCACTAAAAATATCATTGTGATTTAGGCGAGACACTATCATGTGTATGCACTAAAAATATTTTCATGATTTGGAAGAGTCACTAGCATGTGCATGAACTAAAAATTTCGTTGTGATTTGGGCGAGTCACTAACATGTGTATGCACTAAAAATCTCATCGTGATTTGGACGAGTCACTAGCATGTGCATGCACTAGGACTGGTTTTCTGTCTGTTTGGTTGGTAAATGGAGCATACCAATACCATGCCAACTTTGAAATCATCAAACCAAAATTACTACTTTTACCAGTTGGTACACCATCCCATAAACCAAAACCAAATTGCGCGGTACATTGATAAAATCTTTTTCTTTCGGTAAAATCGATTTCTAAAAAATATGGTAGATTTTGGTAAATTTCTCTTTACGGTAAATTTGGTACTACTCGATACATAATGGTAATTTTATGTATCACTTACCTACCTTTTTATATGCATATTTAGAAAAAAACAGAAAATAACATACATAATTGTGTCCTCTCCATAACTATATATAAACATTAAACTCCAAAATAAACATCATAAATTGTAATTCAAGTTACACTATTGTCCAAATAACTCGGATAAATATCAGCCTAGATCATCATTTTAAATAACAAACCAAAATGATAATGTTTCACGTTCTTTATTTCTTTCACTCCCTACTTCTTCATGTACGAAAGAAAATATGAATATCAACATATTACAAAAAAAATAAAATTTAGTCAAATATGAATATCACAAAATAAAAATTGTTTCGTGAGGTAAGAGAGAACCGTAAGTTGTAGTGTTGAATATGTATCATTAACCCTAGTTTTGTTATGAGTTATGTTATTAATGGTAAGGGCTCTAAAATCTTATATTGATCTAATGGTTACTAAATGGTTGACCACTTAAAGTAAAACAAATAACTAACTTTCATTTCGAAATGATACTGTAAATTAGTTTTTAAAATTTTAAAACCAAAACTAACCACAAAAAATTCGATAATTTCGATTTCGGTAGTTTCGGTTTCAGTTATTAAAATATGTAAACCATTACCACTAATTTTAGGTACAAAATGGTACGGTATGAGTTTTTACCGTACCGCGAACACCCCTAGTATGCATTAAAAATCTCGCTGTGATTTGGGCGAGTCACTAGCATGTGTATGTACTAAAAATCTCGTCGTGATTTGGATGAGTCACTAGCATGTGTATGCACTTAAAATCTCATAATGATTTAGACGAGTCATTATCGTGTGTATGCACTGAAAATATTATCATGGTTTGGATAAGTCACTAGCATGTGTAAGCATGAAAATCTCGTCGTGGTTTGGATGAGTCACTAGCATGTATGCACAAAAATCTCGTTGTGATTCAGACGAGTCACCAACAGGTGTATGCATAAGATCTTGTCTGAATAGAGCAAGTTGATACGACGCAAATATTGCGTATTTCACCCGTTAACCTACGCATTATTAGCCCCCTCAGGTATCTTAATCCCTATACTTATGCTCGTTAACCAGATAACTTTGAATTTCTATATATACATGTTTTGCATGGGTTAATTGAGCTTTTGTAGGTAAATGGATGATTAGTATGAAGTTTGGTTGCTTTTCGAAAAAGTTCCGTTGATCATTGCAGCTTCGGGGGTATTTCAGTAATTTTAAATTTTGGATTTTGATCCTGAACTCTTCATGGAAGTTGAATACCTTTGATTTTTCTTCATGTGATCGCCGACGGTGCATGAATCTGAGTTGTATCGAAGGAGTTATGGCATTTTTGGATGATTTTTACTTCAAATTCATACTCAAGGGCACATTCAAGAGCATTTTAGTCATTCCATAATTTAGTTTTTTGGCATAATGTCTTCTTGGATGTTGTAGCCCTCTGAGTTATCTTCGCGTAGCCTCTGCCGTGCCTCGTTCCGAGTTATAACAAAAAAGTTACAATATTTTCCATAAAGTTAGACAAAGATGAGAATTGTAGACCTTCTAAACTGAATTGATTCGGACATGCCAAATCGATTCGATTTGCCACCAAAAGGTCCGCAAATTTCTACTTATAAGTTGATTTTTGGTGGGGTATTTGTATGTAAAAATTATATTAAGTTGGGAGATCAATTTTAGACTAGAGAAAATTCATTTTTAAGTTAGAGGAGGGGATTTTAGTGGTGGAGCTTCTCTCTTTAGGGTTTGCACCATTTGGGTTCATAAGTAATACTATTCATCTTCTTCCCCATTAATATAGTTGTATTTTCTTTTTTTGCTTTATTTCCATTGATGTCATTCCATTTCTTGCCTAGATAATTAGGTGTAGTTATTTATTTCTTGCTTAATTAGTTTATTTGTAGATTAGTTAGTGTTATATTAGTTTATTCATGCCTAGCCCTTAATTAAATAGGGTAGGGATTGTGTGACCACCATTTACGGGCCTCGGACCTCGAAAGTTAGGGTTTCGTGCAAAATTACGTTTAATTGAAACCTCGTGTATTAAAAGCGGATTGTTATGCGTTTATCTTCCTTTGTCACGTAACGTTAGAGTTTATAGCGATGATCCAAATTTAATCCGCGTATGACCTTTTTCGATTAAATGTTTTATCAAGTATATTTGGGTTAGAATCCCTTCATGCGTGATGTTTATGCTTAGTTGAATATGCTCGGTTAAATAGCTTTCAGCCGAAATTCTAATTAGTAGTTATTTATCTCGTGTGGTGGAATGTGATCCCGATCCTCGCTTTACTTTTGTGTAGCGTAACTTCTCTTTTTCTTTATTTCCTTTTAACCGCCATCACATTTTCTTTTATTTATTTTCTACTTTTATTCCTGAAGTTTTAAAGCAATTAACATCTAAAATTCAATCACTCCCTGTAGATTTCTTACGATACCCGACTTACCGTTGTGCTTGCCTCGCAAGTGTAGTAGTAGCTTAGGTTTTTGCATGTAGAGCAGGAGCCGAAATCAACGGCAGTGTCCCTACACGAACACTCGGTTTCCCTCGCATCAAAATGGCGCCGTTGCCGGGGAGTGTGTTTTAGATTGTAATTGTTTTATTATTTCATAGTATTTCTTTCTTTTGTATTTTTATTCTTTGTTTTAACCTTTTTAGCAGGATTGTGCATTTGAGCGATAAGAAAATTTGATTCTCTACTGCGCACTTAGTTGTTTGGATTCTCCATCTACAAACAACGAGGTAATCATGTCCTACTATTATAGTTTTTACGGTCATTCTAGTGATTTTTACTTTGGGGATAGTTTTCAAAATTTTCATTTTGAAGATTTTCTTGAGATTGAAAGACTTGAAAATATTTATCGGAATGAAAATTGTTATTGGGAGCTAGAGTTGGATTCATTATTCGAATCCAATAACGATTCTTATTCCAATGAATGTAAAGAAGAATTGCAACCAAATGCGGAATCCGAGGATCTAGAGCCGAGGAAGCTTACTTTGGAAGAAACTTTTCTTCTTTACTCCCAAGGTTTGGAAAGCCTAAATGGTGCTAGATCGAGACTTGGAGTACTTTGCAATGAGATTAGTTCTTATGCACAAAACAACGAGGAGGTGGAAACTTATGTTTCACCTCAATTTTTTAAAGAATTTCTTATCGAATGTGAATCTTTCTCCCCCGAAATTCAATCTCCTTTCGATGATGAGTTGATTGAGATTGAATTTATTTTACCACCATACACGTTTTACGTCATTGAACCATTAGAATTACCGGTTGATTTCTATAAGTCGGTAAAAACTTTTAAAACTTCTACACCTTTTGTCGATGAGGACTTTTTGCCAGACTTATTTTTCAAGATGGATTGTATCTCCATGTGTGCACCACCTCCCATTCCAAATGAAAAACCTTTGGGAGATGAGTCAATTTTTTTTGGACCTCTAGTGTACTTTTCCGCTTAGTTATCCAAATCTCCCATCGTCCACCCAAAATTTCAAATTGACGATGGTTAAATTTTTTCACCACCCACACGCCTTCCGTTGTTCAAACGAAATTCCTATTTTTCGGGAGGCATGTTCGCTTTGGAGGGTCCACCCTTGATCTTTCAAAGTCAAATCCCTTTTTGGGTGGACACTCAACTATTTAAACTTCTAGTGTATAGTTAGTGTGAAACCTAAATAGTAGGTTGTAAATAGTTAGCTTTTTAATTTTCTTTCTTTCATATTTTTCTTTTCTTTTAATTTAGTCTAGTGTAATTAGTTAACTTTTTGTTATTTTTTTTTGCTATGCTTGGTACTAACTTGTTTTGTAGATTCATTTGGACTCGTGCTTATGGAGATCGCTCCAATTTTGGGTAATATCATTCTTTTCCTATTTTTATGTTGTGTTCTTAATGGACGCATTGAGGACAATGCAACATTTAAGTTAGGGGGTGTGGGATATTTTATCCATTTCTTTATTTTGTCCATGGATTTTATCACATGTTAGTTACTAAGTATACCTTTTTGTTAAAATTGAAAAATTTTCAAAAATATTTTCTTTCTTTTTTCTTTTTTGTTGGGCATTTTGCCTTGTTTTCGATGATAAATTTTAATAATTCCCCAATCCAATTGACAACTCAACGATGCATGTTCTCAATTTTAGAAGTTATTAGACTTTAGTCCTCAAATCATTGATATTGTGAATAACTTCATGAATTAAACTTTAACTCATGAGCACGTGCACTTTTCTTGTTCTATTGATTTGGTTTAAGATTTTTATAACTCGGTAATCTTTTGTTGCATTGTATATACTTACACCGAGTAAGCTTTATACCTTTAGTCATTTGTGAGTGTATACACTATTATTTCTTCTTTGAAAACGTTGAATTCGTCGGTAATCTCACTATTCTTTAATTGATCGTTCATTAATTGAGTTTATATCTTGAAATGTGTTACTTGAACGTGATTTTTAAAATTTGTTTTGACTCGAGAATTGTGTAGACTTTATGAAATGATCATAGGCAATCTTTGTTATATCACCCATATTAGCCTTAACCTCACTTCATATGTTTTCCCTAGTCAACCCCTTTGAGCCTAAATATTAGCCTTTCGTTTCATTACCCAAAATCCCATAATAAACTCCTAATTGGAGTGTTAAACCATACATATTACCTTCCTTACCTTTGTTTGCAATGTTATTTGGGATTGAATGATGTTATTTTCTTGTGGTTGCAATTAAGCATGTGAGAGTGAAAAAGTGAAGAAAAAAGTGAAAGTGAAAAAGAAAATAAAAAGAAGAAAACAAAAGAAAACATGAGAAAAAAAGAAAAAGAGAAGAAAGAGAAAGTTGTATATATTATGTATAGTGTTCAATAATCCTTTTTGCTCTCCTACTTCATATTTAATGCTTTTTTTGTAACTTGTTTTCTAATTTTTTATATTGCCCACTATTTACCATTATCCTGAGTTTTCATCCCCGAACACTTTGAATTCATACATATACCTTTTATTTTGTATCTTAACCCCAAACCTACATTACAACCCTATAAAGTCCTATGTGATCCTAGGGTGAATTTAATTTAAAAGTTTAAATAGTTTTGATAATCTGTGAAAATGTGTTTCACCTCTTTTAATGTGCGGTATCTTTCATTGAGATTACATGTTTTTATTTCCTATATAGCGTTCTTCATCTGTGACATGTGCGCGACCTAGTTTCCATTTACATTTACTCTTTATGCCCGCATGTCCGTGTATTACCTCCCGTTCCGAGTGATCTCATTCGTTGAGTGTAATGCCCATGAGGATCGAATATATGCATGCTTTTATGTTTATCCGATTTATTTAAGTTTGTACCAAATCATACTATGCATGTGCTCTCCCCCTCCCACTTTCAAAGTTTTAATTATATAAGGTGCATTCAACCTGTTAATAACAACGAACTTTAGCTTGAATCCGTTCAATATGCTAATAACGTGTTTGAAATCTTTTTCGTTGTTGTTGAGTCTGTCGCATATTGGGTTGGGCATATTTTGAGAAAACTGCGATGTTTGTGGGTTTCATCCCTAGAAACCCTCACGAGACGACACTCGTCCACGAGGGTAACCTAGGGGTTTAACGGCTTATCGCATACGCTAAATGCAATCGTTTGCCCACGAAACTGGCATTTATCCCCTTTGTACATATCTCCTTTTTTGTGGTTTACTTGTAGTTCTTATTGTTTCCTATTTCATTGATAGGGACTAGCAATGTGTAAGTTAGGGGGTGTGATACGACACAAATATTGCGTATTTCACCCGTTAACCTATGCATTATTAGCCCCCTCGGGTATCTTAATCCCAATACTTCTGCTCGTTAACCAGACAACCTCGAATTTCTATATATACATGCTTTGCAGGGGTTAATTGAGCTTTTGTAGGTATTTGGATGCTTAGTATGAAGTTTGGTTGCTTTCCGGAAAAGTTCCGTTGATCATTGTAGCTTCGGGGGCATTTTAGTAATTTTAGAATTTGAATTTTGATCCTGAACTCTTCACGGAAGTTGAATCACTTTGATTTCTATTCGTGTGGACGCCGACGGTGCATGAATCCGAGTTGTATCGAAGGAGTTGTGGCATTTTTGGATGGTTTTTACTTCAAATCCACACTCAAGGGCACATTCAATGGCATTTTAGTCATTCTATAATTTGGTTTTTTGGCCTAATGTCTTCTTGGATGTTGTATCCCTCTAAGTTATCTTCGCGTAGCCTCCGACTGTGCCTCATTCCGAATTATAACGAAGAAGTTACGGTATTTTCCGTAAAATTAGACAAAGCTAAAAATTGTAGACCTGCTAAACCGAATCGATTCGGACAGGCCAAATCGATTCGATTTGCCACGAGAAAGTCCGCAAATTTATACTTTTAAGTTGGTTTTTGGTGAAGTATTTGTATGTAAAAATAATATTAAGTTGGGACATCAATTTTAGCCTAGATAAGATTCATTTTTAGGTTAGAGGAGGGGATTTTGGTGGTCGAGCTTCTCTCTCTAGGATTTGCACCATTTGGGTTTGTAAGTAACACTATTCATCTTCTTCTCCATTAATATAGTTGTATTTCCTTTTCTTGCTTTATTTCCATTGATGTCATTCCATTTCTTGCCTAGATAATTAGTTGTAGTTATTTATTTCTTATTTAATTAGTTTAGTTGTAGATTAGTTTGTGTTATATCAGTTTATTTATGCCTAACCCTTAGTTAAATAGGGTGGGGATTGTGTGATCACCATTTACGGGCCTCGGACCTCGAAAGTTAGACTTTCGTGCAAAATTGTATTTTATTGAAACCTCGTGTATTAAAAGCAGATTGTTATGCGTTTATCTTCCTTTGTCACGCAATGTTAGAGTTTATAGCGATAATCCGAATTTAATCCGCATGTGACCTTTTTTGATTAAATGTTTTATCAAGTATATTTGGGTTAGAATCCCTTCATGCGTGATGTTTATTCTTAGTTGAATATACTCGATTAAATAGCTTTCAGCCAGAATTCTAATTAGTAGTTATTTAACCCGTGTGGTGCAATGCGATCCCGATCCTCGCTTTACTTTTGTGTAGCGTAACTTCTTTTTTTCCTTATTTACTTTTAACCACCATCACCTTTACTTTTATTTATTTTTCACTTTTATTCTTGAAGTTTTAAAGTAATTAACATCTAAAATTCAATCACTCCCTATGGATTTCTTACGATACCCGACTTACAGTTGTGCTTGCCTCGCAAATGTAGTAGTAGTTTAGGTTTTTGCATATAGAGCAGGAGCTGAAATCAACGACAGTGTCCCTACACGAACACTCGTTTTCCCTCGCATCACGAGTCACCAGCATGTGTATGCACAAAACCTTGCCAAAAATTGGGGCAACTGTGATTATGGAAAAATGGAGTTACGAACAACAATAATAAAATCATGGATACATGTTCATTTGAGAGAAATGGAGGAAATCCCCTAGTAATCCTTTAAATCAAAACATGGGGCAACCAAACAAACTCAAAGTGTATCATTCACATAAGAATGATCATAAGATTCGTCAAAACAAGCCATGAGATCAAAGTATATAATATGAGATATGAGATACGAGATTGATGTATATTATCAAATTGAAGTATGAAATATGAGATCAGTACCCACGATCCATAGGTTGATCGAACATATAAAAAACAACTAAAAGTGTTTCATACACACAGTCGATGTGTTTTATCCAGGCATCAATACATTAACTATGTGTATGAGGGGGAAATATAATTGAGGATTAACGATAAGCATATCATTTAATTATTAAATGATATTCGAGATGATTAATCTTGATAAAAGTCCATGTGTTTATGCGACTGAAGTATTATTATGGCATCCAGCATATTGCGCACATTTGCCTTGTTTATGTATTAACTATATCATATTCTAGTATTAAGGGTGCAACATATGTTATGGGACACATGACATCCAAATTAGGACATGTGTCACTTTAAGTTTTTTGACACATGTATCCATAATGAAATTGACATGTGACAACCCACCTGGTTTTTATGGCTATAAGGTCTTTCTTCTTTATTGAAGGTATAAGAGTTTTGGAACAGTTTTGGAAGATGATATATGATAGCTCCCCCTCGCCACCACTATCATGATGGAAATCATGCATTTATAGTTAAAATAAAGAGGTTGCTCGAGTCTAACATCTCTCACCTCTTCGAGAATCACCACAATGAGTATTTCGACTAATAGTATGAACCTACGAACTACGCTTGCTTTGATTCTGACTATGAAGGATATAGGTGCAACCGAAGTTGCTTAAGTTAAACATGTACCAAAATCTGGTAGTTCCCCATATTAAACCACTCTATTACATTTTGTGACTCCACTAGAGAGGTATTCGTTATTTTTATCATGTAAAACCTTGTTCATGATAAGCAAACTCGGTGAAAGTGGAGACAAGGTGTTAAGGATCATTCATCTATTAATCTGTATGATCATATTATGGGATTAAAAAATTTCAGATAAGATTCTTAACCTTCCAAGTTATTCATGATCATTTCTGGTTTGTATAGGAATCAAATGTTAGTATTATGATTTTATCCTAAAGCACGGTGACGTTAAGAAAAGATAAACACAGTGAGATATACATGCTTAATTAATCTTTAGTTTTTTAATATGGTTGTGAGTTTTTGCAATTCCACACACCATACTCTCCATATACCACGACAAATCATGTCTCACATTTAACATTTGATAACGATTTTGCGCATTAAAATAAGTAAAATGTCAATCTTCTACAGTTTTAGAGTGAGTTTGTCACACTGCATTTAAGTGTTAATACACCTTATTTTTGGCAAACTACATTTATAAACACAAGAGTTGATATGAGCAAGGCAATGCCTTTATTTTTTAAAACCTTGAAAATATGCTTACTGTAATACCCCGCATTTTTATCGATATTTATTTATGGGATTAATTAAATTAAATGTGAATTAATTGAGAATTAATCCGGATAAACTACTAACGAGATGTGAGTTGGTATTTGATTATAATGTGTATATATGGCAATATATGAATATTGAAAATATTGAAATTATCGCGAGGCTGAAATACGGCAATTTGGAAAATTTAGTTGGGACGCACGTGACAGTCGCGTCAGGAATGTAATTATTTGAATTAAAAAGCGAATTTTATTTTTATCAACCGTATGGTCATTTTGAGTGCGCCAACGAGTCCGGAAGGGTCAAAATAGTCAAAAAACACTAGTCGGGGGTTTAGTTTGGGTCCCGGGGCATTTTTAGGCCATACCAGCAACCCAAAAGGGTAGTTTGGTAATTTCAGAATTTTAGGAATTAAAACCCACGAAAATTAGAGGTTAAAATCTGATTTAGTCTTTACCCACTAAACCCACTAACAACACTAAATGACTTAATGGGCTACGGGAGTTTCATGAGAAGTTAGGAGAGGTTCCCAAAAGAGAAAACCTTAACCTTCATCTTCAACCTTCAACCTTGGGAGAAAAAGGAGAGAGAACAACCTTCATAAATTCAACACCAAATTCAGAGAATAATCCAAGGCAAGTGGTTTAATTACTTTAATTTCAAGCGAATGCTTCTTCCATGCTTAGAAATTGATATAATTGCATTGTATTGGGAGACTTGTAAAAACCCATGTAGTTGGAGTTATAAATTCATGTTTTGATAAAGAGATTGCATGTAGAATTGTGTTTGGGCGATTATACTGGTAGAAATATATCTTTTATGTTACAAAAACGGATTAATTATGGATATAGATGACTTTAATTTTCTAGGGTTCATACTCATAAGGTTTGGGGGGAAATTGGGAGATTTGATAATTGGGTGTTGTTTAGGGGGATTCGACCCCATATATATGTTAAAATACGACCTAAGTATGTTTAGGAATGATTAGAAACCTTTAACTACTGTTGGGACAAGTTTTAGATGAGATTAGAGGTGAAGGAAATTGAGAAAAATGAGATAGGAAAGTCTGGGCTCGAAACTGTCACCTCGTTAGAAGGCCTGCCCAGGTCGTTCGAACGAGCTTCTAACGAGTTGACAGTTTAACTTCTAACGAGTTGGATGTTCGTTCGATGCCTTTCGTTCGAACGAGATCTCGTTAGATGCCCACTTCGTTCGAACGACCTCGTTCGAACGAGACTTCTAACGAGTTGACAGATTGGCCTTTTTGGCCTGATTTGATTATTAATGTCCCGTAACCTGGTTTAATTGTAGAGATAACATTCCCTTGATGACTAATTGACATAGTTGGGATATTTGGGATATATTGAGGAGTAAAACATAGAAGTGTGATTTGAACCAAATGAAAATTATGGATTAGGACGTGAGTGACTAATTACGATGTGAGAGT
The DNA here is from genome assembly GCA_949130495.1 of Sambucus nigra. NCBI lineage: Eukaryota > Viridiplantae > Streptophyta > Magnoliopsida > Dipsacales > Adoxaceae > Sambucus > Sambucus nigra. Next base: position 196,692,289 of record OX422222.1, read on the forward strand.
AATTGACGATTTAAATGTTAGTATTAACCGGGGATATGTGAATTGTGTAACATTATAAGCTGGTATAAGAATGAGAAGTATACCACAAATAAATTATGGTAATTACTAAGATGTGTGCATGCTTAGTATATATATATATGATTTTATGTGTATGACATACCTACCATACTTGCTATCACGGGAGGTTTACGTTCGCTTAGGGCCATCTAATATTTGTGTGCCCGGATTTAGATTGGTACCTCGAGGACATAGGTCAGAGAAGGACTTATTGGGTAGTTAATAAGACTGCTGATCGTGGGAGCGTAGGTATGTGCGTGACCCATGTGATGTGACTGTGTTCGCCTCCATTGATTGTGATTGTTGTTATCTGAGAACGATTCCTGAGAGATTCGGAATGCGTGATCCTTATGTACGTGATGTACCGGGATGGATAGAAGAGTATGTGTGCACCGTAGCTTAGTCTCGGGGTGCTTGTATTGTATATTTATGATGTGAATGATATACGGTTAAATGAACAGACTTGTCATGTTTAATTATGAGAATAATTTATAGTAACTCCTTGAGAAGATAAATAAGGGGATAACCTCCAGTAAATGGTAATGCTAATAATTGAGAATCCGAGTTTAAGTAAAGCTACCTATTTAAGTGATAACATTGGGAATTCATATTGTGAATCGAGTAGAAAGGTTAGAACTTATGTCGGTTTAGTTAGATATGAGAATCACTTGAATGTGTATGGTACGTTAGGAGTGCACAATTAGTCAAGAGGTGAGTATTTCATGTGAGAGCACGTCCTAACATGTATTTTGCATTCATTGTTTTAATGTTATTAAAGCACTTGCTGTTTTTAAAATACTCTCCACTTTCGGACTCTGACCCGTTTGCTTTTAAATCTAATTTTTGTAAAAACCCTTTTTAGGTGCCCAGCCACAAGGACACCATGCATAGGAATTCTATTCAGGTGACGAGCTGTAGCTGTTGTGGAAGTTACAGGGCCTTGACAGTAGACGCCTCATTTTCTAGTCTTGACTCCATATTCAGTTTCATCATTTGTAGGGCATGTCGCCCATTTCTATTAGTGACATTTCATAATTCAGTTATTCAGATTTTTGGCATGTAATTAATTCAGGATACACTGTTTTATTTATTTCAGTTTGTGGGATTGTTGTGAGGAGTTTTCCTCCGGACTTATTATTATTTGTTAGTTACTTTATTGAGACTTTATGGTGTTTGGTGATGTTATTCTTTTACATTTCATTTATCGCATGTTAATCAGATTTAATTTAAAATTTGACAACTTACTTTTTAAATACTAGATGGTTAGTAATCATTAAAATATTTTCGACAGTGATGCTATTAACCGAACCAACTTGGCATTTTGTATTGATTTAATAAAGGAGTAGCTACCCGGTATTTAATTAGTCGGGGTGTCACAGGTGGTATCATAGCATCAGGTTCTAGTGTCCTTTAGGATCTGTACGACTTATTATGTTTCCGCTGAGCTTTCTTTGATGTAGAGACCTATATTTTAGGATTGTTGTAATCCTTTATGTATGCTTCGCTCTTCAACTATTTTAAGTTTATAACTGCGAACTTATAGACTTTACTCTTAATTCATATGCCTCCACGACGTGCGCAGCGAGTTCCTAGGGATGCACACCCAGAGCCACAGCCAGCACCAGTACAGGGCACCATGAATGCCGCCGAGGTTGCAGCTATTGTAGCCCAATCGGTAAATGTCGCCCTAGCCGTTGTACAGCAGGCACCACCCCAGGCACCGGTAGCCGCGCCAGTTCAGGCACATGCATTCCCGTCTGCTTGGGAAAGCGTTCGTGATGCTTTTCAGAAAGCACACCCTCCGGAGTTCGCAGGTAGCTCCGATGTTGTGGTATCTAGTCAGTGGAGGAAAGATATTCAGAGGCACTTGAGGATGTATGAGTGCACCAATGTTCAGAGGCAGATACTAGCTACTTTCAAGCTAGTGGGATCTGCATTGCAGTGGTGGGAGTCTATTACCACCGCAGAGGAGAGGGATACTCTCACGATACAGGAGTTCTGGGTGCGGTTCGACCGCAAATATTTTCCATCAGCTGTTCACACGGAAATGAGGAGGAAGTTGATGAAGCTTAGACAGGAGGGAAGGACTGTGGCCGAGTATGAGGCCGAATTCACTAATTTACTGAACATTGTTCCGGATGAGATACCGATAGAAGAGAAGAAGATTCAGAAGTTCACCGATGGAGTGACATAGAGGATCCGTCAGCATTTGTTAGGGAACCTTTCGTTGGCCACTTATTCTGACGTGGTTAACGCTGCACTGTTACACTACCAGGATCATCGCTTTCACATGGCTGAGAGCAAGAGGTCAGGAGAGTCCAGCCATCAGGGCAGGACTGGGGGAAATGGTGCCAGTGGGGCACAATCTGCTCAGGGACAGAGGCAGGGTGACCAGGGTTCCCAACAGGGGGATCCTAAGAGATTCAGATCTGGGGGATTCAAAAGTGGACATGGAGGTTTCAGGCAGGGCCATCAGGGTCCGAACGGCCATCAGGGCCAGCAGGGTCAGAATGGTCAGCAGCAGATTCAGCAGGGCCAGCACGGCCAGGGGAGAAATGGTAACGGTCACCAGGGTCGAGGACAGCCGGGACAGCGAGGGGGAAACTTCCCGGGGAAGTGTTACGTTTGTGGCAAGACTGGCCATAAATGCCAGGATTGTCCTGATAGGAGCAGGGCCCCACAGCAGCAGGGTGCTCGACACGAGCCACAGAGGCCTATGTTTCCCGCCGTCCTCCCAGCACCACCACAGATGGCAGCACTACCACCCATGCCAGCCGTCCCAATTCAGCAGGGACAGCTTCAGTATGGGAGAGTGTATCAGCTTCAGCATGCCGCAGCCCCACAGAATCCGCCAGCTATTGAGGGTATGTTCTCTATTCAGGGGACTATGGGGCGTATTTTGTTTGACACGGGGGCTACACATTGTTTCATTACTATGATATTTGCACGCACCATTGGGTTGTTGGACACCGCCGAGAGTACGGTTACTTGTGTAGATTCACCATTGAGTAGGGGTTCCGTGATTTCCCTTATTTGTAGAGGTGTGGGTATATAGATCGAGAGGTTTACTTTACCCGCTGATATGTTAGTGTTAGAGATGACCGAGTATGATGCCATTATTGGTATGGATTGGCTAGTTGCGTAATAACCATGATTGACTGTTTTAGTAGGAGTATTATCTTTTCCATTCCCTGGCAGGAGATGTTTTTAGTGGCGATGCCTCGCCCTGAGGGAGGATCGTCCACTCATTTGTACTATATAGAGGAGGAGACCTCTAAAGAAGTGGTGATACCACTTGATTCGATTTCGGTTGTTCGAGAGTTTGCCGATGTATTTCAGGATATACCTGGATTACCTCCGAGTAGAGAAATAGATTTCGTGATCGATTTGATGCCGGGCACTCGGCCTATTGCCCGTGCACCTTACGGTATGGCTCCAGCTGAGATGAGAGAGTTACGGGATCAGATTGAGCAGTTGTTGGGTCAGGGGTTTATACGGAGGAGTACTTCGCCGTGGGGTGCCCCTGTGTTATTCGTAAAGAAGAGGGGTGGATCATTGAGGTTGTGTGTGGATTACCGGGAGTTGAATAAGGTCACGATACGGAATAAGTATCCGTTGCCCCGAATCGATGATTTATTCGACCACCTGAGAGGAGCTTCTTTCTTCTCAAAGATTTATTTGCGATCGGGATACCATCAGTTGCGTATCAGGGAAGAGGACGTCTCGAAGACTGCTTTCTTAACGAGATATGGTTCCTACGAGTTTCGGGTTATGCCTTTTGGCTTGACCAACGCTCCAGCCGTGTTTATGGACTTGATGAATAGGGTGTTCAGAGAGTTCCTAGACCAGTTCGTCATTGCTTTCATTGATGACATTCTGGTTTACTCCCAGACAGAGGAGGAGCACGCCGAGCATTTGAGGCAGGTTTTGCAGACGTTACATCAAAACGAGCTGTATGCAAAGTATGAGAAGTGCGGGTTTTGGCTGAAGGAGGTTCAGTTTTTGGGACATATTATTTTCGATCGGGGGATATCTGTTGATCCGGGGAAGGTATCCGCGGTAAGGGAGTGGGGACAGCCCACGACACCGACTGAGATCCGTAGTTTCTTGGGCCTAGCAGGATACTACAGGAGGTTTATTCGGGTTTCTCAAAGATAGCGGGTCCTTTGACACATCTGACTCGTAAAGGTGCGCCGTTCATTTGGAGTGATGCCTGTCAGTTTGCATTCGATGAGTTGAAGGACAAGTTGACCTCAGCACCTGTGTTAGCATTGCCGAGATCGGGAGTTGAGTATCTAGTTTACACCGATGCGTCCTTACAAGGACTTGGAGGTGTATTGCAGCAGGAGAGTCAGGCCATAGCTTATGCTTCTCATAAGCTTAAGCCTCACGAGAAGAATTACCCCACTCATGATTTGGAGTTAGCGGCAGTTGTATTTGCCCTTCGGATTTGGAGACATTACCTTTTGGGGGAGAAGTTTCGATTGTTCACAGACCACAAGTCCCTACAGTACCTATTCACGCAGAAGGAGTTGAATATGCGGCAGCGAAGGTGGCTTGAGTTTGTGAAGGATTATCAGTTCGATATCCAATATCACCCAGGGAAGGCTAATGTGGTAGCTGACGCGTTGAGTCGTAGGACAGTAAATGAGGTGGCACGAGTGTGGAAGGCAAAGTGGAAGGAGTTGGGACACCAGGATGCAGTGGCCGATCGTTAATGTCTGTGATGACTGTTACACCGCAGATAGGGCTGTAAATCGGGCTGGGTGAGCCGGGCTTGGGGGTGCTCAGGCTCGGCCCGAACTCACTTACCCATGCTCAAGCTCGAGCTCGGCCCGAATTATTTTTTCCCACCTAGGCCCGAACTCGGCTCATATATATTACGGGCTTCGGGCCCGATTTCGGGCAGGCCCGATTTCAATTTTTTTGCTAAAAAAGTTCGAAATAATTTTTTTTTCTTGTATTTCCATCATGAAAAAAATTATACATTAAAATCTAATTGATATTTCATGAAATAAAATATATAATTATGAAATGTGTTAAATTAAAACAAGGGAAATAAGAGTGAAAACCTACAAATGCCTATTAAATTTCATACATTTAGCAAAATTTGATCACTAACAAAGTCCTATTGTGACTTGAGCAATTATATAAATTATTTATTTATTTATTTGGAAATATGAAGTTCGGGCTTCGGGCCAAATTCGGGCTTGACAAGGTTCGGCTCAAGCTCGGCTCGAAATTCATTCGGGCTTGAAATTTTGGCTCAGGCTCGGCTCGGCTCAAACTCAAATAAAGCTCGGCCCGAAAATAGCGGGCTGAACAGGCGGGCTTCAGGCCTCGGGCGCTCAATTTACAGGCCTAACCGCAGATTGTCACGAAGGTGGTATAGGCACAGGCAAATGACTCGTTCTGTCAGGAACAGATAGTTCGATTACTAGCAGAGGGAGCCGAGTCCTATACCGTTAGCTCAGACGGGGGATTACGCTTCAATGGGAGACTGGTAGTTCCGGAAGGGGAGGAATTGCAACACGAGGTGATGGCAGAGTCGCACAGCTCACGGTTCGCGGTACATCCCGGTGGAGACAAAATGTACCAAGACATGAGACGTCAGTATTGGTGGAGCGGGATGAAGAGAGATATTGCCGTGTTTGTTTCTAAGTGCGCCACTTGTCAGCTGGTAAAAGTGGACCATCAGAGACCGGCAGGACTTCTACAGCCATTAGAGGTCCCGATGTGGATGTGGGAGAGCATCTCCATGGACTTTATCACGGGGTTACCTACGTCACAGAGGGGTTACGACTCCATTTGGGTAATTGTGGACAGGTTGACCAAAGTTGCTCATTTTCTACCCGTAAGGACAGACTACACTACGGGACAGTATGCCCAGCTTTTTATTGCAGAAATAGTGAGACTTCACGGTGTGCCCCTAAATATCGTGTCTGACAAAGACAAGATATTTGTTTCACGGTTTTGGAAAAGTTTTCAGGAGGCCATGGGCACGGAATTGCGGTTGAGTACGGCATATCACCCGCAGACCGATGGGCAAATCGAACGTACAAATCAGATGTTGGAGGACATGTTGCATATGTGCATCATTGATTTTGGGGGTGGATGGGAGCAGTATCTTCCACTGGTGGAGTTTGCTAACAACAACTCCTACCAGTTCACCATTGGCATGGCTCCATTTGAGGCATTGTACGGTAAACCTTGTCGTTCACCAGCATGTTGGTTGGAGGTGGGGGACAATAAACTACTTGGGCCGGAAGTGATTCAGGATACTTCGGCGAGGATAGAATTGATACGGAGTCGCATTCGGGTAGCTCAAGATCGGCAGAAGAGCTATGCTGATGCGAAGAGGTTCTTCAAGGAGTTCCAAGTGGGGGACCAGGTTTTACTCAGAGTATCTCCTATGAAGGGGATTATGCGATTTGGGAAGAATGGTAAGTTGGCACCGAGATACGTGGGACCATTTCCTATTATCGAGCGGATTGGGTCTGTTGCGTATAGACTTGGGTTACCGGAGCATTTGCACAGGATTCATGATGTGTTTCATATTTCCTCGCTAAGGAAATATCTTAGGGACGATTTGGCCCATTCTCACATTGCTTTGGAGGACATCGATCTCCAGCCTGATAGCTCCTACGAGGAGGGGCCGATTGCTATTTTGGACCGAAGTGAGCGGAAACTGCGGTCAAAGATAGTCCCGTTAGTACGTGTTCAGTGGCGGCATCATAATGCCGAGGAGTCCACATGGGAGCGCGAGGATGAGATGCGCGAACGTTATCCAGAGTTGTTTTTACCAGGTACTTTCTAGTTCCGAATTTCGGGACGAAATTCTGTTATTAGGGGGGAAGTATGTAATACCCCGCATTTTTATCAATATTTATTTATGGGATTAATTAAATTAAATGTGAATTAATTGAGAATTAATCCGGATAAACTACTAACGAGATGTGAGTTGGTATTTAATTATAATGTGTATATATGGCAATATATGAATATTGAAAATATTGAAATTGTCGAGAGGCTGAAATACGGCAATTTGGAAAATTTAGTTGGGACGCACGTGACAGTCGCGTCAGGAATGTAATTATTTGAATTAAAAAGTGAATTTTATTTTTATCAACCGTATGGTCATTTTGAGTGCGCCAACGAGTCCGGAAGGGTTGGAATAGTCAGAAAACACTAGTCGGGGGTTTAGTTTGGGTTCCGGAGCATTTTTAGGCCATACCGGCAACCCAAAAGGGTAGTTTGGTAATTTCAGAATTTTAGGAATTAAAACCCACGAAAATTAGAGGTTAAAATCTGATTTAGTCTTTACCCACTAAACCCACTAACAACACTAAATGACTTAATGGGCTACGGGAGTTTCATGAGAAGTTAGGAGAGGTTCCCAAAAGAGAAAACCTTAACCTTCATCTTCAACCTTCAACCTTGGGAGAAAAAGGAGAGAGAACAACCTTCATCAATTCAACACCAAATTCAGAGAATAATCCAAGGCACGTGGTTTAATTACGTTAATTTTAAGCGAATGCTTCTTCCATGCTTAGAAATTGATATAATTGCATTGTATTGAGAGACTTGTAAAAACCCATGTAGTTGGAGTTATAAATTCATGTTTTGATAAAGAGATTGCATGTAGAATTGTGTTTGGGAGATTATACTGGTAGAAATACATCTTTTATGTTACAAAAACGGATTTAATTATGGATATAGATGACTTTAATTTTATAGGGTTCATACTCATAAGGTTTGGGGGAAAATTGGGAGATTTGATAATTGGGTGTTGTTTAGGGGGATTCGACCCCATATATATGTTAAAATACGACCTAAGTATGTTTAGGAATTATTAGAAACCTTGAACTACTGTTGGGACAAGTTTTAGATGAGATTAGAGGTGAAGGAAATTGAGAAAAACGAGACAGGAAAGTCTGGGCTCGAAACTGTCACCTCGTTAGAAGGCCTGCCCAGGTCGTTCGAACGAGCTCATTCAAACGAGCTTCTAACGAGTTGACAGTGTGACTTCTAACGAGTTGGATGTTCGTTCGATGCCTTTCGTTCGAACGAGATCTCGTTAGATGCCCACTTCGTTCGAACGACCTCGTTCGAACGAGACTTCTAACGAGTTGACAGATTGGCCTTTTTGGCCTGATTTGATTTTTAATGTCCCGTAACCTGGTTTAATTGTAGAGATAACATTCCCTTGATGACTAATTGATATAGTTGGGATATTTGGGATATATTGAGGAGTAAAACATAGAAGTGTGATTTGAACCAAATGAAAATTGTGGATTAGGACGTGAGTGACTAATTACGATGTGAGAGTAATTGACGATTTAAATGTTAGTATTAACCGGGGATATGTGAATTGCGTAACATTATAAGCTGGTATAAGAATGATAAGTATACCACAAATAAATTATGGTAATTACTAAGATGTGTGCATGCTTAGTATATATATATATGATTTTATGTGTATGACATACCTACCATACTTGCTATCACGGGAGGTTTACGTTCGCTTAGGGCCATCTAATCTTTGTGTGCCCGGATTTAGATTGGTACCTCGAGGACATAGGTCAGAGAAGGACTTATTGGGAAGTTAATAAGACTGCTGATCGTGGGAGCGTAGGTATGTGCGTGACCCATGTGATGTGACTGTGTTCGCCTCCATTGATTGTGATTGTTGTTATCTGAGAACGATTCCTGAGAGATTCGAAATGCATGATCCTTATGTACGTGATGTACCGGGATGGATAGCAGAGTATGTGTGCACCATAGCTTAGTCTCGGGGTGCTTGTATTGTATATTTATGATGTGAATGATATACGGTTAAATGAACAGACTTGTCATGTTTAATTATGAGAATAATTTATAGTAACTCCTTGAGAAGATAAATAAGGGGATAACCTCCAGTAAATGGTAATGCTAATAATTGAGAATCCGAGTTTAAGTAAAGCTATCTGTTTAAGTGATAACATTGGGAATTCATATTGTGAATCGAGTAGAAAGGTTAGAACTTATGTCGGTTTAGTTAGATATGAGAGTCACTTGAATGGGTACGGTATGTTAGGAGTGCACAATTAGTCGAGAGGTGAGTATTTCATGTGAGAGCACGTCCTAACATGTATTTTGCATTCATTGTTTTAATGTTATTAAAGCACTTGTTGTTTTTAAAATACTCTCCACTTTCGGGCTCTGACCCGTTTGCTTTTAAATCTACTTTTTGTAAAAACCCTTTTTAGGTGCCCAGCCACAAGGACACCATGCATAGGAATTCTATTCAGGTGACGAGCTGTAGCTGTTGTGGAAGTTATAGGGCCTTGACAGTAGACGCCTCATTTTCTAGTCTTGACTCCATATTCAGTTTCATCATTTGTAGGGCATGTCGCCCATTTCTATTAGTGACATTTCATAATTCAGTTATTCAGATTTTTGGCATGTAATTAATTCAGGATACACTGTTTTATTTATTTCAGTTTGTGGGATTGTTGTGAGGAGTTTTCCTCCGGACTTATTATTATTTGTTGGTTACCTTATTGAGACTTTATGGTGTATGGTGATGTTATTCTTTTACATTTCATTTAACGCATGTTAATCAGATTTAATTTAAAATTTGACAACTTACTTTTTCAATACTAGGTGGTTAGTAATCATTAGAATGTTTTCGACAGTGATGCTATTAACTGAACCAACTTGGCATTTTGTATTGATTTAATAAAGGAGTAGCTACCCGACATTTAATTAGTCGGGGTGTCACACTTACGTATGTGAAATAAAATTAAAAGTATTACCTGAGGACAACTATTTATAGAAAAGGGGTTGAACTTTAAGTCACGCAAGCTATATAGCAAAATGAGATGTCATTTGTACAGTATTATGGTACTCCTGTTTGTCATGAAATAGGACGTGAAGACCTAACAAGTACATAAATAAATGTCAACACAGAACGTGTGTCAGTAATCAAGGGAAACCTTAGGGTTATGATATTCCCACCAAAAAATAATCTCCATAACACCACAAAATACAAAAATAATACTTTATCATCAAACATCACAAATTTATCCTTTTAATTTTGTTAAAAAGTCAATTATACCCTTTCACATAACCCTATTTCTCCAAAGGCTCAAACCCTAAAAAAACTTCAAAACCTTCATTCTTCAAGGCTCAAACCCTCTAAAAACTTAAAAATGCTCCTTATCCAAAGGATGCTCAAAGTTTATATTAGATTCATTGTATTTAATTTAGAGAAGAAGCACCGATAAAGATAACAAAAGTTGTTAAAACTTCCTACGGTGACCCGTAACCGTAGGCGATGGTATACCACGACTTTACTTGGTCGTGGTCCCACACGATTTAAGTTGGCTGTATGAGTCATAATACGATCTCCCATAACCACATATTATGGTATTTCACGGCTTAACTTGTCCGTTGTAAGTTAAGTTTAACCACCAACTTAGGACGCTACTCTCTTGTAAGTAACACGACTTAACTTGACCGTGAAAATGGATGTCACGGTTTGGGTTGACCGTTGTAAACAAAACCCTAGATTACCACGGTTTGGTTTAGTCATTGTCTCTTTAGCACCATTATGGTTGGTCATGGCTTCTTTATCACGGTTTGGTTTGGTCGTGGTCTCCTTAGCACGGTGTGGGTTGGTCGTAATATTTTGACCACGGTTTAAGTTGTTCATGGTTTTCATCCGAGGTTTAAGTTGGTCGTCATTTTCATCAAGTGATCTCAAATTTAGTATTAATTTCATGATTTTGGGTGGGTTATGGTTGTCAATCCAGTGATCTCAACTTCCTTATTTATTCCATGGTTTTAGTAGGTCATGGTTTTCAATCCAGTGATCTCAAGTTCCTTTTTATATTTGGGTGGTGACATTACCACCTCAAGTTCCCTCGGGCATTTTCTTTATCATATAATCCTTTATTTTTTAAATAATGCAACAATTTTTATTGATAAAATATACATAACAACTAAATTGTAAATTCGATAATAAAACACTCTTCAACCACACTAAACAAACAATCACATTTATTAACAACCACAATATTTACCACAACATTTAGTAATAAAATATACAAACAATCACAATTTTTAACAAAGTAATAAAGCCGGGCACAATATTTTTCGTGAAATCGTAAGGGCACATCTCGTGTTAGGGTTCAATTCTCCTTCCGTGGTAGGTGACTTGGTTTGCTAGGTGTACTCGCTTATATCTATAGTTACATCTGCGATCCCATTTGTTTACATTTATTTTTTCTTACCCTATCGTGCCAATTATTAGCAATCTAGATTTCCCCTTTACAATACCATCCTATCATATATTAATAAATTTATGTAATAATTTTTCTTGTCCTCAAGATGATCTTGCTCACTTAGCTGCATTTCGGACCCGATGCTATGCTGAGTGAGATGCTTCGAAAAATGAACTTAACAGTGGGGGTAAGGCCACAATATAGAATAATAGAGTTGCGCAATAGAGCATAATAGAACATTCGTTTCTATTGTACAATAGAGACGAATGTTCTATTACGCAACTCCATTGCTCTCTATATTGTGACCCTACCTCCACTGCTAGATTCATTTTCCGAAGCATCTCACTCAAAATAGTATCGGGCCCGAAATGAAGCTAAGTGAGCAAGATCATCCAGAGGACAAGTAAAATTAATAAATATTGTTATTATATTTGAGTGATTAGTATTATAACGAGAATTTTAGATAACTAATAATTGACATGCTAGTGTAAAAAAACTAATTCTAAACAAATGGGATTACAGATGAACGTTTAGATATTGAGTGAGTATACCTAGCAAACCTCGTTATCCAACACCTAATCACCGTTTCAGCCACAGATGTAGTCACATATGGTCTACCAACTCTTCTTCTTTAATGGATCTGCAATAAAATATGGGAATAAGAATTAAAAAGAGAATAATCATCTGAACTTAACAAATTAAATTGGGTAAAGAAAATACGGCCACTCCAAGTCGTGAGTTGTTATAATCCACGGCCTAATTAGGCCATGAGTTATTGAAAATTATGGCTAATCCAAACCGTGACTTATTGAATAATCACTAATAACTTAGGTCGTTGATATGAAAACTTTGTTGGTATATTGCAACCGTGAATATGAGTGCCACGGCTGAACTGGGCCATAGAAACCCATCATCTACGATTACAAGAGATCGTGAGGAATCCAGTTTCAATAGACATGTATAAAAACTGGGATTTGATTTTGTACATTAACTTAGGGTTCATTTTCGACGAAAACTAGGGTTTGGTTATGGAGTTATGGATTAAACATGTATAAAAACACAGGTGTATAGATTAGACATGTATAAATACCAAGTGTATAATTTAGACATCTATAAATACATAAGTATATAGATTAAACATGTAGAAAACACAAGTATATAGATTTGAAATACATACCTGTGTATTTTGTGGGTTATGGAGTTAGGATCTGGTTTGTGAAGTTATGGAGTTAGGGTTTGGAGTTAGTAGTAGAGAGAAAAGACTAGAGAGAGAGGGGGGGGGGGGGAAATGAAGTATTTTTTAATTTTGGATCATATAATGGAGATTGAAATTGTGGTGTTGAGTTTTTTGGTGTTAGTGAGATGTATAGTGGATTTTGGTGGTGTTTTGAAGTAAGTGGTGTTAATGAGATTATTTTGGGGTGGGAATATTACCACCTAAAACCATATACTGAATTTTCATTGATACACGCAACTTATCATATTAATTGTATCACCTATAAATGCTTTTTCCCATGAATAAAATAAAAGTGTACCTAGTGTTAAACCCGTGCAGAGATGATGTATCAAACAAGGGAGGATTTGGCCCTGGGCTGAGCAGGGCTACAGTCCAGTGCAAAAAAAAAAAATCTGCTGACTATTAGAAGTCCAACCCAATTTTTAAATTTAGCCCAGGCCAAATTTTAAATCCAACCCAACCCAACCCATCTACCCCCCCCCCCCCCCCCCAAAAAAAAATGACCACTTTTTTTACCCAACTGAATTAAACGTGGGACAAGGATAACACAAACAAGCCCCTAAAAAAATTGAAGATCTCTCTCCTGTCCTCCAACGGTTTGCCCAATGGCCTCCATCCATCCATGCTCCCAGTGGCAAATGTCCACCCGCCAGCAGCCTTACTCCGTCCGTCGCTACTCAGGTCAGGTATGAAGAAGACCTCTATAGGGGGGGGGGGGGTCTCCTCTCCTGCCCTTTTTTAGACCTGTTTTGTTTTGGACCTTTTTTCCCCTGTCTATCGATTAAGTTTTAATTAATCTGTTTTTCCCCCCTTATTGTCTAATGATAAGATTATAAGAAGTTTATGACTTTTTTCCCTCATTGTCTACTCGTTATGTTTTAACTAGTTTAGGACTTTTTCCCCTCACTATCCACTGATTAGGTATAGTATTAATGTTTAGGGTTTTTTTTCCCTTTCTTTATTTTAAGATTAGATTAGACTGTAATTTGTTTAGTGATTTTTTGAAGTGTCAAATTGTTTTTCAATCGTTATATTTAATTGTTAGAATTGTTAGATTTAATTTATTTAATTGTTTACTAATCAATTGATGATCCAGTTAGTTAATTGTAATCGCTTAATGATTGAATTATTTATAAAATGTGTAAATAGAGCCCACCAAAATGGCACCTTAATCTCCCCAATAACAAACGAATAAAGCTCCTCCCTCTAGCTCGAAGTCAATGACGACTTAATTTATAGCGTTGGTTGTCATCGCGGCTCATCGGTATTTTTTTTCTTTTTTCTTTTTTCTTTAATTTCTCGGGCTCTTCTAAATCTCTCGTTATTTTTATTTGTTGGAAGATTAATATTGTTGAATTTTTCTTTTATAGAATGTCAAAGCTTAACATTTAACATTTTTAACCCATTCCTTATTTATTAATACTTCTTTTTTTCTCTTGGTATTGTATCCTTCAGATTTATGCAATTTAATATATGTTACTTATTGCTTTATTATTAGTTACTATTGTTGTTTGATTAGTTTTTTTTTTAGAAATATTGGAAACTAAAGTCGTAGCATTTTAGACTTATTCATGTTATTTGATATTTGTGAATCTGTATCAGCATTGCATGATTTCCTGTGTAAGATTTAATTGGTTATCGACTTGGTACTTAGTAGTGCTTAATTGATTAGGTTTTTTCTAACTTTTTTTCTTAATTATTTGTTAGGTTGAAAATTAGTCTTTTTTCTTATCTACATTCAAATTGCTAAATATGGATTGTTTTTTACTCCAGGTACACAAATAGCAATCTCTTACTGATTAATCTTACTTATAAATTGTGTTAATATTTCATTATTAGTATACATTTTTTAGATTGTGATAATTGGTTGATCTTATTTATTATGGTAGTTGTATTTAAAATTTTGTCCTTTTGTTACTATGTTAGGTTATAAATAATTATGAGACATAATGATTTTGCAACTAATAAAGGGAAAACTAGTGAATTTTTAAAATCATTTAACGTGGAGGATTTTGTATGCCTCTCTTCCGTGAAAAAGACCTTTATTTGAGTATTGATCTAGATTATGCAATTATTAAATGCAAATTGTTAAAGCCTTGTTTGGTTTTCAGTAGATATTAATATTATTGTTTATTTATTCATTTTGTAATAGATGGATTTGAATCTTTAAAAAAAAATTATTTTTACGAATGGATTGTAATAAATTTATCCCATATTTTGGTTTTCTCCGTGACAATACTAGTTTTTAAATTATACTATACAACGTATTATAAAACACAATGTCGCGTTGGAGATGGAGATATAATGAGGGGTATAAAATTTTGGCTTGGTTATAGCCAACTCCTTCGAATAATTGTGGCTCCGCCCTTCTTATCAAATCTTCATATTCATACCGGGACCATATTTTTCAGCAGAAAGACCTCATTTGACCAAAGATTTTCTTGGTGGGGTTTGTTTTTTCAAACCTCTCGGATCAAAAAGATTTTCCTTCGGCGATGTCACAATATATTATCAGTTGTAATTCATAATTTTTTTTCAGTTGCGATTTATCTCTTAATCATTTGTTGTTAAAAAAACATTCACCATAGGAGATTTTCCTAGCGGTAAAAACTAACCAAAGTTGATCTACCAGAGATCAACTCACCACACAAATGACCCAACTCTGAGATTTAAATTCAACTCACTATAGAAGAGCAAGAGTCAATCCACCGTTGAAATTGACTCACTCTTTTCTGGAACACCAGAGCTCACATCTATCGGAGTTTCTAGAATAAGTCGCCATAAATTTTGGGTATTTATACCAACTCCTTCATGGAGTTTCTAAAATAACTTAGTTCTTATTGTTTTGATCGATCAGTATCAGCTAAATATCAGATAAGGGTTAGACAAAAATTCATTTTAAATATTGGTTGGAGATTTTTAAAACCAAACCATTTTAAACCAATGGACCTTGTTCTGAGTGTCTGAGCTCGTTTTGATCATTTTCGACAGACCTTCGGTACAAAATAAAGACTTAAGCCATCGGTACCAATTTGGAATTCGACGAACCTCCGTAAAATTCGACGGAGCATATATATATAAGATGAATCATGCAAATGGAGGTTCCACAAAAAGTAAAAAAGAATAAAGAGATACGAAACCCACATTAGAGTTTGAAAACCGACCCACGGTGAAAAATGGTTAATCGACCCATTATCTGTACAAATGGACCCATCATGGGTGTGGAAAATCATTCGGCCATTTGTGCACAAGCTGATTCAGCTTATAATTGAAGTCGATGCAGCGTGTATGTTGGTGTTTGTTTTAAATCGACACAACTTGTGGCTCCTTTGACCCATCTTTGAGTAATGTTTAGCTCAGCCCAAAAATGTAATATGGAAAACTAACCAATCTTGGTAAATATTTAACTTGAGCAATTTTGATTGTGTCTACATGTCTGTTATAGTCGGAATCAAAATCAGCGTAGTTTGTGAGTTCGTACTATTCGTCGAAAAACTCATTGTGGTGATTCTTGGTGATGTGAGAGGTGGTAGAATCGAGCAACCACTTTGTGGACTCGAGCAACCTATTTGTTTTAACTCTAAATGCATGGTTTCTACCATGATAGTGGTGGAGAGGGGGAGCTATCATACAACCACTTTCAAAAACTCTTATGTCTTTAATAAAGAAGAAAGGCCTTCTTATAGCCAAATAAATCAAGTGGGTTGCCACATGTCAATTTCATTATAAAGACATGCGTCCAAAAACTTAAAGTAACATGTATCCTAATTTGTATGGCATGTGTCTCATAACATATGTTGCACCCTCAATTTTAGAATATTGTATGTTTAATGTATAAATAATACTCAAATATGCACAATATGCTCGGTGCGCATAATAATACTTCAATCACATAAACACATAGATTTTTTTCAAGATTAATCATCTCCAATCTCATTTAATAATTAAATTAGAGGCTTGTTGTTAATTTCCTCCTGCACTTCCTAAATATTCTTCTCCCATTATATATAATTTTATAAAAGGAATATTATATTTGCCTCAGACACAATACGAGGCAACATATTGTGCGATTAGTGAAGTAAACTTCATCTAAACTCAAATCACTCAGTGACTTTGATCACAGTTCAACTGTTAATGTGTCTTATCCTCTCATACTTAAATGCAATTTATGATTAAACATTTATTCTTTTTTTTTGTATTTAGTTATAATTGAAGTGTTGGGTGTATTGTTTAACATGTTGGAATTAGTTTATTCTTATATATTTCCCACTTGTTTCGACTGTATTATTTTCTTATTTACTTATAATTAAAAGTACCACACTAAATGTGTAATTTTTAGGAATAATTTGAAAAAGTATCAAACAGTTGTGTTATCCTATCTATTAGATTATAATGGAGATGCCTTAACTGAATTTCAATTAATATGGAAGTGTAAAGTAACTAAAATAACATAATTGAAATGCAAATACATGTAAATAAAGGATAAAAAAGAACAATAGGAGAGTAAGTGGGCAAAAAAGTAAATCTATTGAATGTGAACAAATTATAAGTAAATCTAATACCCAAATACTTGAATGATATTGCCGGGGGAAATAGAGTTACAATTATTCTGAAGTTACAAGGAAAAGTAAATGATCAATTGTTTGATTCCGTGCTCTGGTATTAGCAAGAGAGTCGATGTCAAAATTTATAGTGCTTCGAAGTAAACCACCGATAGTTGTTAATTTTAATTCAAATTTACTGTCAACTATTTCCTTCATTTATAGGTTGAAAACTCCTCCCACGTTTAGTTTCTCTAAAAATGTTCAAACCCAAACTAAATGTGTGTGGGTGGTTTAATAACCAATGGACGTCTTTCAACATTGTGACATTTGTCATTTCTCAGCCTGCTACGAGTTTCTTTACATAATCTGCAGTCAGTTTCACATGACTATTTGCTACTTAGTAGTAATTATTATGGTGTAAACATCTTTTAGTTCTTATTTTCAGTTGAATTAGATCCAAAAGTAAAGCATAATCATCCGTTATGGGTTTTCTTTTGCCCAATTTGAGATGATTAATTCGATATGTGAATAATCTGTTTTTTAGGTACAAAAGATATGTCTTGGGCACCAGATGCCTAGGCATTTTTTTGTTGGCATTGAAACAGAGTCAACAATGCTATGCCTAGGCAGGTAACTATGTTGTCCCTCAATCTCCTCTAATACAACGATGATAAGTGAAATGTGGGTCGCCTATCTATCAACGTTTTTGAGATTTTCAAACTTCATGTATAAGTATAGTGAATATTTTTCCAAGAAAGAAGATGAAAAAATGTTCATTAAACATTTTTATAAATGTTAGTAATTATTATTGCATTACATGGATGACGCTTTTGTTATTCATTTTTAGGTACATTGTTGAAACTAATCTATTCTTTAGAAAAATAACTTCTATAAAGTTACAATAGTAATATCATAATTGTGTTTTAAGCTTTTTATTGTCATGACATTTGGTCTCGAACTCAAGTTTCTTGGACATGACCCATTAGTTTTCCCATATTAATGATTAGTTTCTTGTGACATACATGATCATTTTAAATGCACCTTGATTTAAGTTTTGCTCTTTTGTTCTGCACTTTTAGGACACTTGTGATGAATAGTTTGCTCTTTTAAGTTTTAATTAATTAATAATTGGAAATATACAAAAATATTTTTAATTTACTCAAGTTAAATTATGACTTTGTGATATTGAAATGGGCCCGACTACATATTAACAACTGAGAGTCGATTCAATGTTAACATGATGTAACACTACCAGAAATATTTTGTATTCCCGTATCATATAGAAGAAAATATAGGAAGCTACTGGAGTAACTCATATAACTAGTATGTTATTGTATGGTTATTTATGTTAATTGGAATTTGAATACAGTAGAAATATTTTAGAGGCAATGTAGCTTAATTTAAATGTGTAATATCTACTTTTGTTATTTAACTGTTATGCCATGTAATATTGCACAATATTTTGGTTGTGCCATGTAAAAATTCATATAACTGTTATGGCTTGTGGGTATTGGGGTTTTTCTGAACTCATTATCATTTAAAGCCTTTAGTTACTGCATTTTCTATATGTAAATGAAGAATGCAATTTTTTCGTTTGAAGCCATATGTTAATGCTGAATCAAAATGGATTCAAAGAAATGGACAAATTGACGAATGACTTGAATATCTCTTGTAAATGTAATATTCTTTGAATGTATGTACTATATATATTCATGTTATGAAGGAAAATATTGTTTGTAAGGAAATTTTTTTAATAGAGTCAATTTGTATATATTTTAGCGTTATTCCGTGTTTGGACAAAACTATTTGATCCGGACTTAAGTGTGTTGACCTTTCAAGCCTATGAAGTAGTTGCTTGAAGACGTAAAGGCCAAGTTAGAAGATCTACACTATCGGGCCGTGTTTCATGCTCATTTTCATCTTCATGTTCTCAGGATCTCCTAGGTATGAATGCGTAAATATTTTGATCCTTGGAGATTTTATATTTGGGTGTTGGAATTTATAAAATTAATTTTATCGTTTTTTATTATTTTTTAAAAGAAAATTATTTTTCTCGTGACTTCGTTAGAAGGACAATGGGTATGTCGTTCGAACGAGATATGGTACCTCGTTAGAACAGGTTCCACCGAACTTCAAACTAAACATCTTTGGCCTTCACTGGAATTTCGTTTTATAGCTCATTGGATACATTTTCGAACAAGATGCTATACTTTGTTCGAACGAGTTGCGATTCATCCTTATCTCATTTTTTAAAAACCTCGTGTAAATAGGAGTGCATAGCATCAATTTTATTAGATACAAACTTTCGTTTTGAGTTCCCAAACTATACCAAAAAGCTTTCTATAAATACACCCAAGTTCTTTAGGATCCAAATATTCATCTCATTATGCTTTAAGATCTGATTTTGGGAACTTTTGATTTATTCTTTACATCTTTGTGAGAATTGTTTCATATGGTGGACTCCGTATTTGTTGTTTACACACGGTAGACTCCGTGTTTGTGGTGTTGCGGTGAAGGAGTGGTGGACTTCGTAGCTTGGTTTGTAGACGATAGCTGAGTTATTTGATGGATACCGAGGTGTGTGTCGACTCACACATTATAGCAGTGCATGAGTGAACTCTTGCGTGTCGTTGTGCGGAGGTCGAAGAAACGAAGAGCGTCAAGGCTTGCGAGGGTGTCGAGTCAGTGTGGTAATCTGTTGTCGTGTCCTTTGTAATTCCATACATAGTGAATTTGCATGGCTGGCCCATCCAAGGTTTTTTCCGCTGTGGGTTTTCCTTGTAGATCAGGCGTTGTTACTAATTTACTTTATTTTATCCTGCATTTAACTGTATGCATGTTTAGGTTATGATAAATTTAGTTAATTGGTTTAATTACAACTTGTTTAAAATTGGTGCAACATTTTACTTTGGGTTAAATTGTTTAAGTTTAATACTTAATTTGAAAAAAATTATAAATTGTCTTTTGTTCTACCTATCCATATTATGTCCCTACAACCTATAGGACTTTCAAATTAGTGTCAGAGCTACAACACTAAGTTATTGTGTTAGATTCATGTTTAGGCCTGAATTTTAGCGATACTTATATGGAGGGTGTTATCGTCTAAAAATGGTATGTGGATTTATTGGTCTTAGTTGATTAATACCAATAATAAACTATAACAAATAAATATATTAACGGCTCAGATTTGTGACAAAGATGAGAGACAGAGAAGAAATAGAAGATTAACATGGTTCAGCCCTAAGAGGTGCCAAAACACATAGGTGCAATGTCATTTGTAGTAACCGTGAAAAATATGGATACAAGCTCTCAAAATCTTTATAGGATTTTGTGTAGGGCCGTTAGATAGAATATTTCAGATGATCTTACTAATCGAGTGCGAAAAGTGCGGCGCGTGTAATACGTCGGTCGTTGTTATCGTTTCACCTACTCAATACAAACACACCTAAATTACGACTACACTTGCGAGGCAAGTCTAGCGGTAAGTTTGGTATCGAAAATCCACATGGACGAGATGCTAGATTTTATAAGATTTAGTGCTCCGAAATAAAAGGGAAAAAGGTGATTACAAACTAAAAAGGAAAAGATGCATAAAAGGGAAATGTTTAACTATGTGAGGAAAAATAAACTAGACTAACAAAGCGAGTAAAACTATAGGTTGCATCGAATATCCCTCACCCGGGTTAATTTGTATAAAATGGTTACATGGGTCGACGAGTTATTACAAATGCGTCTCGTTTCGACGGTTACTTAAATCAAGGGTTGTCACGCCCCTAAATCCTCATAAAAGCCTAATAAGATTTTGGCGTCAACAAATATCCCAAAAATTACGCGCGAAAGGTCGTAAGCACGGGACATACATGTTATGCCCCGACGCACCCGAAATAGACCCGTAAATACCATCACCAAAGCAAAGCAACGCGTTAACCCGAGTGAGTTTCATTCAAACACAACCTGATTTAAATTACCTAAAAAGCATGTTAAAAACGTGGTAAATAAAGTGGTAAAGAAATGCGATAAATCTATACTAGAAAGTAATAGATGAAAGCATGTAAACCTAATTTAGAAAGCATGGAAATTACACTACAAAGCAAGAAATAATGAAATACAACTATATTAATGGAGATGGAAGATGGTAGCACAATCTCACAAGCCCAAATGGGTGTCAATCCAAGAACAAAAGAAGAAAATAACTCTCAAACCTCCAAAACCCTAACATATCCTACCAAAAATCGTTTATATCTAAGTATATCTGAATTAGAAACCAAAAATGGGTTTATATAGTAAGTGGGAAAGAAAATAAAGGAAAAAGAAAAGAAAAGAAAATATCTCAAAATATCTAACACGCGCGGTCGACCGCGTCCAGGGGACCGGTCGATCGGTCCTTTAAGCATAAGCCCACTGTCTCCTTCCCACGGTAAAATATGAAACCGCGATCGACCGGTCCCAGGGACGCGATCAACCGGTACTCTGTTTCTCAGCCAAGCTTGGTCCATGAAGAGGGGGAAAAGATCAATAACGAAAACGAGAATATCTTCTTCGTCTGAACTCCAAACGACGCACCGTTTACGGTCACGCGATGCTAACTCAATGAACTACACACTCGTGGAATTTCCATGAGCTGGATAAGAAATGTGAATTGACTAAAATGTCCTTGAAGTAGCATTCGACGGCTGAACTTCTCCGAAATGCAACAGATCCTCACTTTTAGCGTTCCAATACCTATAAAAGCATAATTAACCCCTGCAAAACATGTATATATCCAAATCCAAGGTTGTTTGGTTAATGAGCATAAACATAGGTATTAAGGACCGTAAAAATGCTAGAATGCATAAAGATAATGGGCGAAAATATGTAATATTTGATACAAATCACTTACTATGCATTATTGGGTGCAGTTTATAAAGGACGAGAGAAGAGGAAGAGGTGGAATACCTTTATAAATCAGGCAATTACATCTTTCTACATTCCAGGAGACAACTAATAATGAGTTAATCATAATTAGATGTAAGGATTACCCCACATGCGTGTATAATGAGAGTTGTACACATTCCCACATATGGCCCACGTAAGTGTTTAATAACATTAATTCCTTGTAGTCAGCCACTTAGACGACCAAGAGAACACTTAGCCGACCAAAGAGATGATGTGCCAACTATGTCCAATGAGCATTTTGTGATGACGGCTGTCACAATACCATTGGTTCGTGTCACGTTACAGATTTATAGTACAATAAAAGCCCCCAATACTTCATTCATGACTGGAATGAGTAATAGCTTGTTCGGAGCATAAGATCTTTAGAGTGGCTAGGCGTGTGGAATGAATAGATGGAGTATTAACCGGTAGGAGTTGATCGAATTTGTAAAAACTTGGTCACAAACCTTCGATTGTGGCTTGGTCTGTAGAGGCGCTTGGTCGATATCCGATAGAGTTGGTGTTTGTGGGAAATATTTACTCTCAGTACAATGGCAATTTTGTAAATAAAGGCAAGTTTTAGGACGCGAAGTGTCTAGGGTTATGCTGGTAATACAAGGCATTAGGAAGCGAACCGCCATCAAAATGAAATGGCAGATACTTTTAGTCACATCATCTTTGGGCAACTGGATAGACGTCAGTTAAGTTTATAAAGTGTCATTTCCCCCTTTCTTCATCTCACATTTCATTCAAAAATCTATTATTTCATCTCTAAGTTCTTCCACTATTTGTGAGAATTGTGTTATTCCTTTTTTTCCCCTCTTTGTAATTCTTGCTGAAATATGGTTTAAACTGTAGACGAGAGTTCATTAGAGGTTTTTAGGGTTAATTAAAGAATCCCTACATGGGTAAAAACTGAATTACAGAATGAGGCCAGTGGCCTTTGCGCTCTAGTTGAGGGTCATTGGTTACCTACTTACGCGACTCAAAATAGTGTAAATCGATCGCTCAAGTAATAATTCGATAAATCGGGTATCGAACACGAGGACTAAGATGATCTCTCGTGACGAATACTAAGGAAGATGACTAGCCCGGACGATCGACCCACAAAAAAAAGGGAAAAGATGATGATTATTGACAATTTGTCCAAATATAACGAAAGAAATATTATTTCTAACGAAACTAATTATGCATGCAAGGACTAGAGAATAAATATGTGAACTTATATGAGAAAAGATGGGATTTTGAATACTATTCCTGAACCTTGGGTAATTACACCGGATATAAAACCTATCAAGAATTAAACATATAATTGAAACGAAAACTCTAACTTCTTTCAAGAATTACATATATGGGGGAATTAACCCCCGTAATACATAATCAAGAATAAAAGTAAAGCGCGAGATAAGATTGTCGATACGCGCATGACATTCTTAAACATTCCGGTTACCTAGGGCAGATAGAGTTAAAAGTCTTACGATGTTAACATCAACAAAATATAAAGTTTTAGTTAGTTATTTAATTCATGAATAAATTTATATCCATGCATTATACTTTAAGTTGGGTTCATGTATCCCAACCCGCTAAAAATCTATCCAGACATGTTAAGATGAAGATTAAACATACGTTGCATGAATTCATCATCATCATTAAATTACATTTAAGCATGCAAGAGAATAGTATAAAGCTAAAAAAAATAATCAATAACATGCAAAAGAATTATAATAATTAAGAATAGGGTGAAATAGGCAAACTTTATTACAAAATACTTGATTTCAATCCACAATAATGTAACTTGATGAAGAAGATATTGCCAAATGTTCTTGCTCTTTTCTTTCTCTGAAAATTATGTTAATGCTTTCTAACTAACCCTATAATCAAGTGGGAATAAAGACCCTACGTTTTTATAAGAGTTAAAGCCATGTACAACTCTAATTTTTAGTGTATAAGCTTCAATTTTCGGGCACAAATTTCCAAGCCGGTTCCCTTTAGAACCGACCCAATTCGTTTTTCCATAAAAGACCATGTCTTGTTTATCTAGCCGACTCCCTTTGGAATTAACCGATTCGGATTTTCAGTATTCTCCGCTTTGTTCCTTAGCTTCTTCTCATCTTCACATCCTTATAACTTTCCAACTACATCTCAAAATGGGATGTCATTTCTTCCAATGTGCTCGTGAGCTTAATGTCTTCGATTCTTCTTTATATTCTGCATCCAGATTCTGGCCGTACAATTAGGAATTTTCTACTTGACTTTTCTTCTTGCTTTCTTGTCCTTATTTCATTTTCTCTTTTGCTTTCAAGCGTATGAAATACTAGAAAAATGTAAGAGAAATACACGAAACACAATGCACCAGTAGAAAAAGGTTAATAGCAATGATATGAGATAAAATTGTACAATTTACATCGCATGGAGTGATAAGAGTACTTAAATTAAGGGGATAAATCTGAAGATTTTTCACTGAATCAAACCTCCATAACTTAGAACTTTGCTCATTCCTAGCAATGTAAAAGAATCATAGCATTGGTCAAACACTTATAAAACTTTTTATTTGGACAACAACCTTTATCGCGAGCAACCAATTGCATTTAGCGTATGTAATAAGCCGTTAAACCCCTAGGTTACCTCAAAAGGACGAGTGGTGTCTCGTGAGTGTTTGCAATGAATTTACCCACAAAATTCATTTTTAACTAGAATAAAATATTAAAATAATTAAAAACTGTAAAATTTAAATTCTAAAAAGACAATCACTTTTAATTTTCATTTAATAATCTCAATTCACAGTGTGCGTGTGTGCGCGAAGAAAAAAATCAAACCACTAACTTCCATCGATTGATCATTACGTTACTTTTCAAAAATTCTTTTTGATTCAAATTCTCTCATAATGCTATCACAAATGAATCACTCGGATTTGGCTATTTTCTCTTGGTATGCATGATATTAAGAGTAAATATAAAGGAACACGAATTCCCTAACCCAAGTAGAACGACGAAATATTTGGGGTGAGTAGATCTCATCATTGCAATACGATTGTTGGAAAATGGGAAACATCTTGCACCAATTAATCTCTCTTATTATCTTTTCGTGTCTTAGCTCTCCGCGGTGTAATTAATTTTATTATTTGGACTCATTAGGACTTTTGTGCTCAAAATCCAAGGGTTAAAAGATATGGGTATGAAAAGAAACCTTTTATAAGGGACATCTTGTTTTGAAAAAGAGGTCTCTGTTACGCAAATGCGCGAGTGGGGAAATGTAATCATCACAAGAAAAAAAATTCGTCGGCTCAAGTACCTCACGTGGGTTACACTCGCAAGCCATCAACTAACGCGTGTAGGGTTGAGGGAAGGGGTGTCAGTTGCATTTAAAACAAAGCGACGCAACAATGGCGATATTTTGGGGAAAACTCAAACGACATTTGGATGTACTTTTTTTACCTTTTACACTTGTGCAAATAAATGGTTTTGGGGAATTTTTTATTGTAAACCATTGTAATTCCCCAAGTTAAAAAGATTAAGAAACAAAATTCACTTGAGGCACGATATCATCTGAGCAGGAAGAGTTTTAAAGTAGCTCGTATGCACTACAATGTTACTCCCAGTTTTATTTTTGACATTCTGTGTAAATAATGTATGCGCATCAATTGAGATAGGATGTGGATTCATTTTCGTACAGATATTTCTTCAAACAGATAAATATCTCTACAAAGGGGCAAATGTAGAGGGAAGTTCCAGGATTAAAGTTGATTAAACAACGCTAACACTTCAAAGGAAAAAATAAGGATGGTCACTCGCATAAGACTGATGTTGGTCGAAGGGTTTCCTATAAAGATGGTCATTCGCATAAGACTGAAGTTGCTCGAGGGATCTCCCATAAAGATCAAGCCCAATTGACAAATTTAAAAAATACAACCTATAATAGGAACTTTGATGTACTTGTACTTAGCTTTCTTTATAAAATATAAACTTCACTTTGTAATGTTGAGAGGTTGCTCGGTACCCTCGAGGGACCATACCTGACAGGGCATGGAAGAGCTTACATGCTCTTTTGAATAACCTCAGTTCTGGGTATCTCACAGGGATTTGGTTTGGAGGATTGTGTGCAAGGCAATGTTGGGAGAGACCAACCCCTTTAGGGTACTTAGGCAAAACCTTGGTTTATGTAATATGGTTTGGTAGTCTCCCGAGATACCATCCCTGGGAACCCACTCAAGGGTCCCCAGTCTTAAACAGTTGTCTAAAAAGTTAACCGTTGGTGTTTACGTACATATCACAAGTTGCTCGGACAATCATCAGTCTAGCAAACTTCAATTTGATGAACTACCTTTTGAGTGATGTGACAACACATCCTCTGCAGGTTACTGCTTACCAACTCTTTGACGTCAGCATGTCTGACATTCAGGAACTCGATAACATAGAACTCAAGTGAAAATATTCATAGGATGGTAAGTCCAAAGCTGACACATCACATCCTATTTAGTTATATCACAGCTCTGATAGTCCAAACAGTGTTCCTGTCAAAATTTCATATCTAGCTCATTAAATGCAATATATTTGGCAATAAATGGATGGGATTGTTGACGTTAAAAGGGGTCAGACACATTTAATATAGGAAGGTTACTTAAATGATCTTGTTCTCTTATAAATATCCCCAAAGTTATATTATTTGGGGATTGCACTTTCTAGCCTAGAACTGCTGTTGAAATACTCCTAGACGAGAGAGTTTGTTGTGAGAACATTTATTGTGTGACCAATCTCATTTACTCCATTAATGCCATCCTTTAGCATCCATTTGTGTCTATGGTTATTACCTTGCCTTTATTTCACTAAAGGTGCTTGTTCCTACTCCCTCCAACCAAGTCAATTGAGGGATTCCCCTTATTTATTGTTTTTGTTATAGCATTTATGCTGTAACAATACATTTAATACAAGAGTTTTTATATATTAAGTGTGCTGACTGGGAACTTGTATTTATTATTGTGGGTGATTGTTCTGAGGCCTTAATCACTATCTTGAAAAGGGGTTACACCTCCCTTGACATTAATATCATTTTAAGAACTTACCTCCTACACTTTTCATATAATGAATTGCTATTATCTCAGTTAATATATTACACAAATAAATACTACTTATATTTGTGTTTCAGTCAAAATATTTATTAAGTTTTATTAATTATTTATTATAAGATGTGTTGAGATATATATGTATTAGTTGTATTTTATTCTTTGCAAGAAATGGTTCATTCAATAAGCCTCATATATTAATATATTTTTTTAATCACGTGTACTAGCACTTTCTGGATAGATTTCCTCGACAAGATTTCGTCCCATACCTCTATACCTAAAGATTGTTACGAAATGACTTTTGGTTAACACTTGCCACATTGATACGATCTACCCTTATAGGTGTTGACATTATTCTTTTTTGCTGAAATCTCATCCACATACGTCGTCCACTATTGTCCTAATTTGTCTGCACAAGTACAAGTGCATATACATTATATTAATTCTTCTGCATCCAGACCTCATATGTATATATATATATATGTTAAAATTTTAGTACCATCCTAATAAAAGAAGTATATTTTTTGTATATTGGGTCTCTCTCATTTTTGCACTATCAAATCTTATATTTTATGATATCTTGTGTAAACAGGTGTCTATTTCTTGCAGGCATGTCAATCGAAGGTGCCACTGTTGACAAATAATAAACGATATGATCTTACACCATAAATTTACACGATACGTAATCTTATCTATATTTAGACTTGTTGCCATCTGCCTTGTGCAGATCTGTTGAAAGACTTTATTGGGCCCCACAACGATTTTGCTCCATCTAAATCTTTTGTTCTTTAACCACATGTGCCAAACGTCTACTACACACTTTTTTTTAGCCTTGATAGAGATGTTAACTGATATAAATTGTGTATTACTTTTTTTTATTGGAAATGTTATTTTATTTTATGGTTCTTATCACCAAAAGAACATATCTGTTACTAAACATAATGTGTTGGCCTATGTTTTTCGGACTCCTCTCTTAAATAACATTTTTTTAGTTTACTTTGAAAATATTCATGAACTTACGAAATGATTCTATATTCGTTAAATAAGATTTGTTTTACAACAAAATTATTGTATCTGATAACATTGTTCCCACTTTGAGATCTTATATATATATATATATTTGAACTAGCTGATATGTTAGAATAAACTGTATCCGTATTTCTATATTTCTTTGTCAAATAAATAACTCATTATTTTGCAAACAGTGACAATGGATTGGAACCCAGACGATATCAATTGTATTTGGACAAATTATATATTTGACAAGTGATCTGCAACGGTATCTTTTAGGCCCACAAATATTTATCTCAAATAACAATTGATGTCCATTATCTACTAACACTTCATACATTTGAAATTCATAGTATATCCCATTTTTCTTGGTTATAACATCTTTCTCTCTATCAGTCTACAATATTTTTTCTTAGACAAATATCATAGAAGAAGATGCGATCACTCTCATCAGTTCTCAATTAATGCCCCAAGTTGATCAAGACCTCTCTTTCTCTCTAACGTTCACATTTCGGGTCATATTTATCTCTCAAAAACTCACACGTGAGAGACAACATAAGAAATCAAGAGACTAAAATATTCATACAACAAAAAAATTTAACTAAAGAAACATCTGAATCTTGAAGTGCAAAATACACTTGTGAAATCTGCAACAACATTTACACAAAGTGCAAGATCATCCTTCTAATTTATTTGTGTAATATAAGAAACACTCAAGCTTACTTTTGTATTCTTTGAAAGAGTGTAAACTCCACCCAAATTTCTACTACATCTGTGTAAACACTTGAAGTTGGGTTTTTAGCTTCGGAGATTATATTTGTAGCTGTTGGTGCTGTTGTAAAAGTGGTGGTTTGATCCTACCGTCAACTGGATCAACATTAGTGAAGTGCGGGAGACGAAAAACTTCTGGCGCGTGGACGTAGGCCTCATTTTTAGGCCGAACCACATTAAAAATTGGTGTATTTTTTTATTTGCTTTAGTGTGTGATTGATATATTCTTACTTGTTAAAATTTGAAACTCATAACTTAGACTTTTAGGTGAATTAACTTAAAATTAAAAGCCTTTATTTTTTAGTTTTATATTATCTTAAAATTTTAGCATTTACTTAAAAACGAAATTTCATAATATATATATATATATATATATATATATATATATATATATATAAATTTATATTTTAAATATAACCTTGGCTCTCATATTCTATTTTGGTTAGTTGGTTTATTAAAAAAAGAAAAAAGATTTTTTTTAAAGCATTAAAATATTTTCATAATTAAAAGTGAAAAGAAATTATTATTTTTTGATGTTATAGTTTAAACTTATTAAACAAGCCGAAAAAAAAAATTTTGTGATCAATAATTTATTTATTTTCACTTACTCTGATTTATCTTGAAGAATTATTTTTCTAACTTGAGGTTTATAATTAATAGTTTTAATTAAGTTCAAAAGATTTGCTAAACTCAATTCACCCTCCTTCTTGAGTATTATCCGGGCAACACGTGATACTAATCATGATATGATGATGTAGATGTTCTAACTTGGTCGATACGGTCTTCAATCAAACATGTCACAGGCTTGAAAGGTCAAACACACTCAAGTTCTAACCTATGATTCAGACGATTTTGCCCAAGCACGGAATAAGCCAAACCATACAAATTGTCTCAATTCGAAAATTTGTCATTACATATTTATTTAAAGATATTTTTTTCTTATTTTATTTTTTTAAAAGGACTCTTAATATTTTCAAAATATAGAATGTAACCATCTTTAACATGTCACATACTAATTAATTTAAAAACCCGTCAAATAAAAACTCAATAAATTCCACATAAATTTTAATTAATGAAAACATGCCCATAGAAATATATTTAATACTTGATTTGTTTAAATCCATGTATTATTTAAATAATTTCATTAAAATCAGTTAAATGCCACATAATTGGTTTCTAATTCACATATAAATTGTGCAAATAATTAGGACAATTAATATAATACTATTTTAAATTAGATCCCAAAAATATTTTTATGTTACAATATGTTTAAAAAATAAATATAAAGCATTCTCACAAACATGATTCTCATTTCAAACGAATTAGACAATCTTGTTATTAAAAATAAAATATTATCACATGATTTAAATTTTAAAATCCCAAGAGGGCATTCCAATGTCTATTACGTGGGGGAATTGTAATGGGAGGGTTTAATCTAAAAAATACGCTTAAGCTCCCCATCCATTAGCGTCAGTCTATTTTTGGTCTCAATCTCATTGTCCATGCTAGGTGGAGAACGGATAATAGAGGCCCATTATTCAAACGCGAAGTGTCTTATTTCTATATTAAACTTAAAGTGATAAATTGTCACACGACACGATCAACACGATCTTTTAATGAATTTGAGTGATGCCTTAACGAATACGAATGCTTAAGGAGTGAATTCACCAAACATGATAACTTAACCGACTAGATTTGAGTTTAGCGATTTATTATAAATATATGAAATAATACGAATTTGATAAGACACAAAACGATACATACGATCGAATTTGGGTAAAAGTGATTTTTACGCAAAGTCAATTAGATCCAGCATGAAATCGATAGGATATGATCCATTGCATCCTAAACTCGTTACATGTCGGTAACAATAATCCAAACATGCCATAACTTTTGCCGTGGAGACCTTTGCTTTCTGTGTTGAAGGAAGTCTTCACAATTTGCCAAAGAAAGATGGAATTTTAATTGCTCTCTCTGTCTCTACCCCCCCCCCCCCCCCCCCCCCCCCCCCCACATACTCTTGTTCACTCTCTCTCTCCATCTCCACCATTCCAAACAGGTATCCAACTTTAATTCTTCATCTTCTCCAATATTTCACTATTTTTTTCATGTGTTTTGATCCAACGATTATGATTAAATCCAAATTAGGGTTTGAGAGTCATAGTTTTGGATTTTGCAGGCGAGTGCTGAGAAACTAGGGTTTATTTGGATGGGGAAAGATTCGAAGAACAAAGGATCGCACCAAATCTTCAAAGACAGAGCTAAGAACCGCGTGGATGATCTCCAAGGCATGTTCTCGAATCTCCAATCTGCGAGAAAAGAGAGTCGTAGTATAGATGTAGCTGTATTGGAAGAGCAGGTTCATCAGATGCTTCGTGAGTGGAAAGCTGAACTTAACGAGCCTTCCCCTGCATCATCTTTGCAACAGGTCCATTTTCATATCATATGCATTTGTTTGTTAACTTTGTTGTATGCATGTGGAATTGTGGATTATGCTCTGAATCTTTGTGTGCGTGTGGTTGTGGGAAGGTGTGATGATTTTTCACAGGATGGTAACACGTTTTACTAACGCAAGATTTGGGTGTGTGTTTCGGAGTCCCAATTCCATGCCGTAGAATACACATTGTGTCCGCATTCTTTCCAAAAAATATGCATAAATATTAAAATATGAGTAATATTAGGGACATACTTTTTCGCGACCCTTTTTTATTACATCAAACACACATTGGGTGGCGTTTATAAATCACATGGGTCCATTTGAAATAACACCCAATGTGTGTTTGACACATCATTAGGGTCACAAAAAAGGGTCATGAAAAAGGTCTACCTAGTATTACTCTTAAAATATATTTTGGGGTGAAAATAGATTACATACTAATATAAGGTTATAAATTGCGTTCAACTATATCAACGCGCTTCCCTATTTTACTATGCTATATTTTTTGTTTTTATTGTTTATTTTTTGTAATTATCGTAAATTTTTTATTTTTCATCTAATGTTAATATGTTGCTTTTTAATTTAGTATTTTCAGGGTTTAGATTGGGGGTTATTTCACGCTTGCTTTATTTTTTGGTGTGTATTTGTGAACCTAAATCGAAAGTTGTTACTCTTTTAGGCATTTCATAGATCATTTTTCTTAAATATATAATTTCGAATAATGTCAGTTTCGATTGAATGAGATATTGATTATTAACTTTTGAATATTCAAATAATTTTTAGTTGAAACTCCACAAAAAATTCGCCTTGCGGCCTCCCCTACTAACTCACACAATTGATCTTGGACTCTGCCGCCACTCACCTAAAATCCTGGTTGTGTGGGGTACACCATTGGTTCACTGCTTCACTAGTGGGGTATAATTCTTTTAGACACAAACCAATACATGTACAACACGTTAGTGTATCGCACAAAATGTGTCATCGTAGAATTACTCTTGAGATTACATTACCACTCAAACCCAAAGAACCACAACGCGATTATGACTATGACACTACCCTGAGTTGCCATTATAAATGAGGGTGCTTATGCTTGATTATATATTTTACTATGTTATTTATGCGCGTGTATTGTGGATCACGGTGTTAATGATGGTCCAGGATGGGAGTTTGGGGTCTTTTTCGGCAGACATTTATAGGCTGTTGCAGCTCTGCGAGGAGGAAGATGATGCCACAAGTGCGTTAGCTGCCACAAAGCCCGAGCCAGATGAGCTGAAAGTTGTTGTTTTTCAAGAGGTTTGTATCTGTTGGAATTCATTTTGTTTGTGCTCATGCATTTTTTCATATTATTACAATTCGTTTTAGGATGTGAACTTTATGTACATGTGCACAACACACACATATCGGGGTACTATTATTTGTTTTATTTGAGAGGATTTAGTTATCAAATTGTTGATGTCATAAGTTGCATAGATTTTGGGGAGATTGTGAGGATGTGTGTTTATTACGCAAGTGTTTAACCTAAAACAAAACTAGAGGGGGTGAATAGGTTTGATTTCATAACATGACCAATTTTCGCATTTAAACAATTTTGCTTGCAATTTTGATTCTCCAAACACATGATTCAACTTAAGTGATATGAAAAATGTCTTGAATTAATCATACAACAAGTTTGATCAGGTAGATTTAGAGAGAAGAATTGGAAAAGAGAAGAATTGGAAAATACGACATAAATCTAACGTTAAGCCATTACACTAGATCTAAGTGATCCACGTATAGTGTGTGATCAAAAGTGTGCAATTGATTGAATAACAATTGCAAATATCCACAAGACAAATTTTATGATTAAAAAACCCCACCTAGGGGTAAAACAACATCAATGCACTCCAATTTCCATTTATACTTGAAAAGAGTTTTTACAAGGCAAGAAGATACCTCTCACACAAGCACTCTCGTGTAGTTACCTACAAACCTTGAACTTTCCCCCATAAAAGAATAGATTTCCACACCGAGCTCGACAATGCGAATGAGGAGGCGGAGAAGCCTAGCATAACGGCTATCCCACACTTGGCTAGGTCCATTCCATTGAGGCTTGATGATCTTTGCTTTGCATCAATACCCTTCCCTTGTGCTATAGACAACATCTGTCAATACCACAATACCCTTCCCTTGTGCTACAGACAACATTAGTTAATACCACCGGATCGGGAATCATTTTTCATTCGCAGCCACAGTCCCAAGTGGTTGGAAAGTTGCTTGCCCTCATTAATAAAAAACAACAATCCCTCCCCCCTTTAGTAAGGGGCCTACTCCCCAATCTCCTCCTTGGATTCAACGCCACGCCTCAACTCCTTTAATGAATCAAAGCACCTCCAATTTTAGATCTATGAGTATTAGATCATGCAATTCTGAATCGACTAATGATGATCTGAACAAAATTACTCTTAATTCACTCACAAAAATACATATATTAATAGATCTAAGCTTGAATAGTTTTTGAGGAGCAAGTGACTTTTGTGTAAAAGAGAAGCAAAGAAAGCTCTCAACCACAAAAATATGCTCAAAGAGTTTTTTCAATTTCAGATCTCATGAAATGGGAGGAAAAATGACCTATTTATAGATTTTTTTTTAAAATTCAGCTCCACTGCCCGTACGATTGACTGTTGTTGTGTGTATAATTTCAGGCAGTGCTAAAAACGATGCACAGTCGTGCGCACGGGACCAAATGTTGGTCGTGTGAATAGGGGCATGCTTACAGATCCAATAATGGGTGAACGGTTAAAGGCAAAAGCTCTTCAACAATGCCTTTACACCAAGTCAAAATGGTCAACTCCCAAACAATTTTCACAAATCTGAGTAAAAAACTATTGTCCATCCAATTTTTAAAACATACTTACACATTTTTAAAAGCATCGTGCATGTGTGTTAGTCATAGACAATTCACAAAACCGCCAAAAGGATATAGTCTTCAAATTAAGTGTGCGGCAAAGGTAGTCTTACGATTTGTTGAGCGGCTTGTATGATCTTCTCGTTCAAAGATTCATCTAAGTAAATGAACTCGCCTCAGTCAATCGTATATGATCTTTTCATTCAAAGGTCCATCTAAGTAAATGAACTCGTCTCAGTCAATCGTATCAAGTCTGTGACAAATGACTCAAATATTTTGTCACGGAATATAGCCAACTTTTATAAACAATATATATAATACAAATTTTACATTTTCAATCTCCCCCTTTAGCTATTCCATGGCAAAAACCCCTAAACCCAAAATACACTTGATTTTACCCCGACCAAACTCACACCTCAGCCATATAATGAGAGTAGTAGAAAGTAATACACAAATGAATCCAATAGACCAACGACACGTCAATAGTCGAGTATGAAACGGTGGATCAGAGTCGGAATCAACATAGCTATACCTGAAATCACATGAAACAATAAATAGAATCACGCAGGCAAGCAACACAGAGAAACTCCCCCTCTTGGGAATACTCAATGTGACATAGATGAAATAAAACATGTGAACATGTGAAATATAGCAAAATCATCTAATATCAATGATAACACATTGTAATATAGCTCCCCTTAGCATATCCCCAAAACAATCAATAACTCCCCCTTCGGGTTAATCCCCCTATC
Source organism: Sambucus nigra (assembly GCA_949130495.1). NCBI lineage: Eukaryota > Viridiplantae > Streptophyta > Magnoliopsida > Dipsacales > Adoxaceae > Sambucus > Sambucus nigra. The sequence continues at coordinate 196,727,222 of OX422222.1, forward strand.
GTAGATATTTGTCCCCTTTTTGACAAAGTGAGAGTCAAACAACCTTATTCCCCCTTTTTGACACAATGGACAAAGGAAATAATTTTTTCTCCCTCTTTTTGACACGAAAAAGTCAAAAGAAAAGAAAATATGATAAATAAGAGTATAGCGTGGCAACAAAGCCAAGTCACGATATCAATGAGAACTAGCGAAGCAAAAGCTAGTATAGCATGTGAACTACCAAAGCTATATCACGGGACTATGGAATGAGCACATACATGTGTATCACAATATGAATCTCAAATGCAAGTACTATAAGATGAATGATATCTATCAATAAGCATAATAGTAGGATATGTGATATAAAATCAATCTAATTAGTGACATGAGATTGTAAAGCAAGCATGGAGAGAACATGGATATAACGAACTAAGCACAAGTGAAATGGGTAAAAACAAAGATAATCCATGAACTTCAACAAATTTATCCATGCAATCAACAAAGTATATCCAAACAACCATCAAAAGAGTAGCTAATGTATCAAAGTACCAATAAAGATACAAAATACTCTAGTACAGACCAAATGTAGCAAAGTACCACAGGTACTATTAAATGAGTAAAATGAAAATAGAGATAGAAACATAATCCCTAATCATCATATGACATGTACTCATTGTCATCATCATTAGTCTCGTCAACATCATCAGCATAATTCTCGGCTTCATCATCATTAACATCATTAACATCAACACTAGGTACATAAGCTGGCAGAGTAGAAACAATTGGTGGAACAAGAGCAACAATACCGGATCTCCTTAAATAGTTTGCTATGGACGCCACATTAGTGCGTAAGCTCGCATGCTCTCGGTCAATGGTATTGAACCACTGGGTATAGTAGGCACGAGAATCTGTCACCTCTGCTCGAATCTCACGAAACTGTACACGTATAACGACAAACTAGACCTCCATCATCTCTCTCTGACCCTGGTGTGTTTGGGGCTCAGGTGCACAGGTGCAGGTATTAGAGTATCACGAGCTGGTGCTGGTGCCGATGCCGATGCATCCGGGTCCATGGGCTCACTAACTGGTTGACGTGCAGTCTGGCTAGCTGATCGTGAAGAACTAACACTCGAAATAGCTCCAATAATTTGAGCGGTGTCATCAGTATGCAATCGAGGAACCCCTAAATAATATAACTAGTGATCAACCTCCCATAAGGCAGTGCCTCCCTTGCAAGACCTCATCATCACCCGAATAACGAACTTCGGATAGTCTATAACCTGCTTATGCGCTAATGCATACATCAACCTACCAATGTGGTACGGGAAGTCCTGGGTGCGATGTCTAAGTATTAGGTTGTAAACAACTAAGAAATTAAGCAAAGAGTATCGCTTATTCATGCGAAGTCATCCAAGTAGTCCTATATCCAGCTAAAAACGAACAACCTGATCAATTGCGACTCCACTCTCACAATATGCATTATAGTCGGGGCTATGGGTATGAGTCTCATGCCATAAATAAGAAGCAGGAGCGTAACCAGTAGGCTTAATAGGCTCAATAGCAACACCTGTAACATACAAAGACATTGAATGCATGGTATCAGTAGGCACAATCATGTTTGCATAGATTTCGCAAACTAGAGTAGCATTGGCTGGGTTATGTGGCCGAATCACGAATGGTACCAATCAAAGATAGAAGATACTGTCCCGCCTCACTCCGATCGAGGTGCTTTAAATCTACATCTCTCAGTAATGACGGCGTGAAGCATGAATGCATCGGGAAGAGCCGAACCAACTATATTAAAACGAATCCTAGATGAATCAGTCGTGGCAGTTGGAATGAGAATCGAGGCATTCGGAGCCTGTCGACAACGTCTAGTAGGTTGTGGAGTCGATGGAGACTCACGCACTTGAGATGGCTCACCGGGACCGCTACGTACTTGGACTCTCTTCCTAGCTTGTGTCTTTTCTCTCCCCATGACATAGAAATATGGACAAGAATAAGATATAAGTGACAAACTAGGGCCGAAACGACAAAAAGTACAAAACCCCCGAATGTACAACTCTCAAACCACCAAATAAATCACCAAAACACCAAATTTAGCACCTAAGATGATATCACTAACCTAAAATCACAGTAAAAGAAGTAAATCAACAAGAACCAACAAGTTTTGATGACTTACCAAAGTGAAATCAAGTCAAATGACACGAATCTGAAAACTGGGGCTCTATATCAAACACTGATGAAATCTCACAAGGGATGATTTTGGCTAAGGTTTAAGGTCTGGAAGAAGTTTAGGTTTGAAATGAGCAAATGAACCAACAAAAACCATATATGATTGCCGACAGTCGTGCGAAAGACTTGAACTTATCGTGCGAACGGGGTGATAGAGCAACCGTTCGAACAAAACATAGGATTTCCACAGGGAATGGCAATAAATTCAAAAAATTCTACGACAAACACTTGTATCCCAAAACTCTGAACTCTAGTAGTTTGAAACAATGCAATGCATGAGAAATCATTCATTTTTGACATGAAAAGCACAAAATGAGAGAGAAATGCAAAGAAAAAGCATAAAATCAACAACTCACACACACGTATATACAAATGCAAACACAAAAGTGTAAAGTGTGATTATGATTAGGCAACATATGATCAATTTGATTTGATACAAGGGTTTCATTTAAATCTTGATTAATAACATGAATTAGAACACATTCAATTCAAATATCAATTAATTCAACATACAAGGTATAAAATTCTCATTAAATCAATATTTTACAACTTTGTAATATAGATTAAGGTATGATTCATGTGACGAATATTGATATAAGAGCAACATGAATACAAATAATCAAATTATGCAAAATTACAAATGATGCTTAAAAGACAATCATTCCATCAATATCCTTTGATCTCAATTAAATGGTAGTTTCTAACTATTTTACTCCCTCAGGCATATGTTGTTCAAAATCTTTTGAATGCCAACTGATATACCAATTGCATTTTTGAAAAGCTATGTCCTATCTTGTTTTTTATGTCGGTTAAGCTTCTTGGCCTGTGGCTCTTTTCAATATATTTGGCTTTTGCGGCTTTTCACGCACCTAGATGACACCTACCTAATAACAAATGAATTTCAAAGTTGAGTGTAATCACTCTAATGGTAACCCTTATCAACGCTTGAAAACGGTCATTTTTTAACTCCATCAATGTATGAAACACACAAAAATCTCACACATGGACCATTGAAACTCTTAAAAACAACGAGATCTTGAGATTTGATCATGATCAAATTAAGCACTAAAAACAATAATCACATAAGTGTAATCATATGCAATAAGTGATATGCATGTGCTCAAGTAGTGTGAAATCAATACCATAGACTTTATCAAATGAATTTTGCCCTAACAATTAAATGAATCAACATTTTCAATCAAATGGTTTAAAATTCACTTATAATCATCATTCAAGTTAAATCAATAATCAAATCAATAGGAATCAAGGGCTTAACCACTTATTCACACACAAAAAAAATATAAAACCTTTTTGGAATTTTTGAATAAGAATGATGCATGTATTTACAAAATCAAGTTTAGTAGAGAAACATAGCATAGAAAGCAAATGCATGCAAGAAATCATCACCTAAACATGAAAAATGATACCAATTGGAGTTCTCATCCATACAAATTTGTTTTCCCACAAATCAAGGATGACATAGGAAAGGTATCTACACAAACAAGATCGTAGTCATCGTAGAAACTATCTATCTAGATGGCGATGGGTGTTCCATTTCTCGGATCTATGGGAGGGTCAAACTTCACCTCTTTAATGGCATACTTTCTTCGAGGGACAACAAGTTCAACCCTCCTTCTAGGTGCATTCCTATGCATTTACCCTTGGATCCATCTCTCATCCCTCCTAGGATTTTTATGCCTAGTCTATAGAATTTGAGTGGTGTCTAGGTCTAGGAAAATCGTGTCTAGTCTCAGCCCTATTTTGCATTTGAAATGTCATCTTTCTCATCAACTATCCTACTTTAACTCTCCTACTTGGCCTCTTAGCTCATCAATAGGATCTCTTTGAAACATGTTTCTCCTATTTCCAATGAACTTTCGATTTCTTTCCCTCACTCACTAACATTCTTGGTTTGTGTCACCTTGCACTTGACAAAAAGTATAAAAAGTTACATTCCTTCTTACAACCTTTCTCACATTCCACGTCACTTCCTTCTTTTCATGTTGAGCTTTCAAACCAACTCTTTCAAGTCTCTTCTTTTTAAAGCAAATATGCACGACATCATTCATCTTACCATAAAATGAACATCCCTCTCCATTTTTCACAAAATTGAATTTAGGCTCAACTTCCTTCTTTTTTAATAATGGAGATTGTTCCTTATCTTCTTTTCAACAGTAGCTTTCAATTTTGATTTTCCAACTTTTTCAACCTTTGCTGACTCTTTAAAACTAATGCCATGATTATTAGGTTTCAATTGAGAATGGCTTAACAAAATACTATCTAGCTCATGTTTCAATTTTTCAAAGTCAACTTTCAAAATCCTTGACATTTTCAAGTTCTATTTTTTCCTTCTCTTTCAAAATGGATGCATTTTGTGATTTCAAGAAGCCACATTCTTTTGTCAAGATATCAACAACTTTCGTAAGTTCAAAACATTCCAATTGAACACTATCAATTTTCTCATCTTTTCATCATGTTCATTTTGAACAGTGTTCGTTTTATTCAAAAGTTGAATGCTTGGGACTTTTTTGAGTTTCAAAGACTCTTGATAGAGTTCGTCAAATGCCTCTTGAATGTCATCAACTTCAGCATCTCTATCTTCTTGTGACTTTTAGATACAAGTGTGTGAACCTTTGCTACTATAAGAAGACGAGTCACTAAGTGACCTATCACTAGAAGCTTTCACTCGATTTTTCCTCACCACACTATCTAATGACACTAGATCTCCACTCTTTTTCTCATTCTCATATAGCCTAACCATAAAGGATAGCTCACTCCCACTCTCATCACTAGAGGAACTCCCATCACTCTCACTTTCCGAATCATTCAAGCTTGCTTTGTACACTTTCTTCTTCTTTTTACTTTCTTTGTTCTTCTCAAGTTTTCTCTAATGTGTGGGGCACACATTTATGTGATGACCAACACCAGCACAACCAAAATATTGTGCAAGTGTTTAACTTAAAACGAACCGTGTGTGGGAGGTGAATAGGTTTGTCTTCATAACATGTTCAATTTCCGCATTTAAACAATTTTGATTGTCCAAACACATGATTCAATTAAGTGATATGAAAAATGTCTTGAATTAATCACACAACAAGTTTGATTAGGTAGATATAGTGAGAATAACTAGAAAACTCAACCTAATTCCTATTTTAAGCCATTACACTAGATCTAAGTGTGCAATTGATAGAATAACAATCACAAATATCCACAAGACAAATTTTATGAGGAAAACCCTCCACCTAGGGGTAAAAAACTTTGACGAACTCCAATTTATATTCTACTTGAAAAGAGTTTTGACATGAGGTAAGAAGATACCTCTCACACAAGCACCTCGTGCAATTACTTTATGAACCTTGTACCTCCGCCCATAGAAGAATAGATTTCCACTTCGAGCTCCACGATGCGAATGAGGACCTCCAATCTCCTCCTTGGAATCAACGCCACGCATCAACTCCTCCAAAGAATTAAATTGCCTCCAATTTTAGATCTAGGAGTATTAGATCATGCAATTCAAAAGTAGATGCTTGAATTGAATATACTGATGATGATATGAACAAAATCACTCACAAAAACACACAGATTAAGACATAGATCTAAGTTTGAATAATTTTTTAGGAATGAGTGAGTTTTATGTAAAAGAGAAGCAAAGATGGCTTTTAACCACGGAAATATGCTCTGAGAGGTTTTTCAATTGTTTAGTTTTAAGATCTCATGAAATGAGAAGGAAAATGAGCTATTTTCAAAATTCAGCTTCGCCGTTCGCACGATTGACTCTTGCCGTGCGCATAATTTCAGGCAATGCTACAATCGATGCATATCCATGTGCACGGGACCAAATGTTGTTCGTACGAATGGGGCTGTGCGCACGGGACCAATAAAAGGCCATGCGAACGGTTAAAGGCAAAAACTCTTCAAAAATGCCTTTGACTGCACTAAGTCAAAATGGTCAACTCCCAAAACAGTTTTCACAAACCTCCCGAGTAAAAAATACCCTTGTCCATCCAATTTTTAAAACATACTCACATTTTTAAAATCATCGTGCACGTGTGTTAGCTATAGACAATTCACAAAACTACCAAAAGGATATAGTGTTCAAATTAAGTGTGCGAAAACGTAATTCTTGCGATTTGTTGAGCGGCTTGCATGATCTTCTCATCCAAAGGTTCATCTAAGTAAATGAATGCGCCTTAGTCAATCGTATCAAGTTTATGCGACTTGAATGACTCAAACGATTCAAATATTTTGTCATGGAATGTAGCCAACTTTTATAAACAGTATATACAATACAAAAATCTACATTTTCAGATTCACATGGGAGCAACCTCTCCATATATGGGGATAAAGTCTTCTGACATCCGCCTCTCCCAGACCTGCGGTTTAAGTGGGAGTGTTGTGCAATGGGTACGACCTTTAGATTGTTCTTGCTTGGGAAGAATTTTGCCCGATTAAGAATAAAACATTCATCAACGGTGTTTAGGAGGGATGATTAGAGCTATAGATAACCATTGAGTCGAGAGACAAGAATAGAGCCGACGGTCGTGGAAGTTGCGAGAGCCCTCAACAACACCATCACCAGTGAACTTTGATTTGGGGGGGGGGGGGGGGGGGGGGGGGCAGTCAGCGGTTGGGATTTCCTTTGCAGGCCTGAAGTCTTATTTGGACATGGCCGAAGGACCCGTTTGGAATGGGGGATGATCTGGACCTGTTTGATGTGGTCGTGGGTTTGTCTGGAGATGGACGTGATTTTGGACAGTTCTGTGGTTATGAATTGGGTCTGGGCAGCTTCGTGGTTTTGAGAATGGTATGAGTCCAAAAGTGAGGCTGTCGGAAGCTTGGGAACAAATTTGTGACATCTCAGCTGCTGTTGTGTTTGGTTTGGGCCCAATAAATTGATGAACAAATAACTTCGTGGCCCCCAAAAGTTCGAAGAAATTTACTTTGGTTCCTCATTATTGAATAAAAAGTATTTTCGACTTATTCGTTCATTTGGCACGGGCGGCACCAATCTAGCCCTAAAGCTCGGGGTCAAACTTTTCAAAGGAGGGGAGAGTGATGTATATGCATGACACGTTGCCCTAGGAGGTGGATAACATATTTAATTGTATTTATTTTATTTTATTGCGTCCTTATTAGTGTAATAAATGAATATTCTAGTGGGATATTCTAGATTAGGTTAAATTATGATGGATGATATGCATCCTGTTTAGAACCACTAGGCCCATCACATTTAGCTTGCCCATCAAGTATTCGGGGCATATAAATACCTTTTGTATGCTCTCGTTTGTAGGGACCAATTATTATGAGTGAATGAGAATGAGTTGGTTATCTTTGTTATTTTTTCGTTTAAGTGAATGTGAATATTTCCTATGTGTTTACATTGAAATGATGGGTCTCAGGCTTACCATTGTACCAAACATTATAGTCGTTAGTAAATGCGCAATTTATTCCCAAATACAAGAGCCTACGCTCAACAACCCATTCAACATCATTCTCCCCACCCGAATAGGTGCCACTCTGTGACTCGAACCCATGGCCTTGCTCTGATACCAAATGATACAAATGATGAGTCGAGCTTCAGGACCAAGTAATTGGTTCCTACAAAATGAGAGGCGACATAGGATAAACCCTGGGCTTAGCGTTACTTGGGGACCAATAAATAGCCCTAATATGGCTAAAGCACTAAAATACTCTATAGGAATATTCACTTATTCTACTAATAAAGAAATAAAATTAACTAATTACAATTAAAAATATTCGTAATCTTTGTCACGGTTCCACGCACATGCCACACATCTTCATATATCATTTTGCACAAATCTCTGCTTACCCAGAATGTACAACTTGTTAAAGCATGGAAATTTGCATTTTCTAACTTTTATTTTCTTACCTTCCTCTCCCCCTCCCCCCCCCCCCCCCTCCCCCCCCCCCCCCAAAAAAAAAAAAAAAAAAAAAAAACTTTCCTAGGCAAATTATCATTGGTTTAGCCTAAATTAACCCATTCTTTTCCATCTTTTTACACAAGTCTACAATCGAAGCAACTTTTAGCATGGTCAAATTTAGTTTATTTTTTTCGTTCTTAGCATTTTTTTCCTTTTTCAATCTTTTCTATCAAGTTCACCCTTTTACATCCCTGTATCTTGTGCAACTCATAAAACTACTAAGTCCAACAAGCCAAACTTTTTGACAAGCCTGGTCTGCGATTGTGCAAAAAAATCATGGTTGCGATACTCCCTTGAGAATGATTTATATTGAAATTAGATCATATCTATTTTGAAGCATTTTTGTATGTTGATTAGATACGGTTTTTTAGTGTGAAGACATTTTTTAATTGGTCCTATTAAAACAAATTTTCTTTAATAGGTCTTATTCATACATGTACTAAATATCCATTACTAGTTTTATAATAGGGCCTATAAGATCAAAAATATTTTTCATGGCACCTCTTGGAACAAAAAACCCTGTTAAAACCTGTTAAAACCTATTTGACTACATACTTTGTAAACGGGAGCAATTGGTAAAAATTCCAATATTTAATTGTGATATGTACTGAAATACTTGGTATTATAATATGTAAAAAAATGTTTTTGGTTGAAATTGATTTGATTTTAGATTACTGCTAGAGAGATGCAAATGCATGTATATGGATATTATCTGAATTCGAATAGTTTGGTGAAATAGTTCTCGAGATCACTGCTATAATTTTGTGAAATAATTACTGCTATAATTTTGTGAAATAATTGAACTTGTGATTTTACAAAATCGATCCAATTACTCACCGGTATAGGACCTCACTCCCTTACTGCCGTATATTCCTCAAACTGTGTTTCGTGCAAAGCTTCTTTAGCAGCCTTGCAAAGTTCCTTGGTTGCCTTAATAGGAGCACAAGTTGTACACCCAGAAGTAGCACCTTTAAATGATGTGAATAAGAACCTTTTCGGCATTTTTGTCATTTTTTAGTATTTCTTCTATTTTTGATATTCATTGTATTTTTCCTTTTGTTTAGTATTTAGAGGAAGGAAGGTTAATTGGCACTTAAGGGCATAATTGTAATTAGATTCTTAACTTAGAGGGCAAGCAACCTTCCTCCTATAAATACTCTTTTGTAGCCTCATTTGAGGCATTCTTCCATTTTGAGATATATAGATTTGAGAGAGTTTAGAGAGATTTATCTTTTCTTGCTTCCATTTGACGTCATTTACGTCAATTGGTATCAGAGCCTAGTCGGTTCTACCTGGTTGTTGTTGTTGTTGTCAAATAAAAACTCGTAAACAGCGTTGCGTGGGTCCAAGAAAGATGAACACCTCCACGACAAACCCTTTCGATCAAATCATGGATACCCTCAACCAATTGAAGGTATGATTGGATGAGATCGATGCACGATATCCACCACCGGCAACCACCACGGACTGCCCCCACACCGCTCCGGTAATATCTCAAAACCCTAACCCTAATTCCCCCAATTGAACCCATTTTACACCTCTACCGCAACAAAACCCTAATTTGGCAAACCATAACCCCAATTTCAATCAAGAAAGTACCACTACCGAAGATGGCGCTCCACCACCATAACCCACCGGCCGGACCACTAAAAAAAAATCCAAGAACACCTCTACCGACCCGAAACTGCCCATTCTCCCTCCGAAAACCACCACCGAAACCCCACATTCCCAGCACCGCTACCCTGGGACTACCGAAACCCACTGGAAACCCCTCAAACCTCTCCAGTTATGCCCTCCGAAGCAGGACAACTCCGCCTCAGCCGCCGATAGCGCTGGACGAGGCCTCCGGCCTGCCTTGCACACTCCGCGGGTCCGACGTGCTCAATATGGGCCATCATGCACCTTCGACTCAACAAGAGATTTATCCGGCCATTCTTTCCCTAATTTGTGCTCAAATGCCGCTTCCCATGATTGGAACGTACTCTCCAACTATCGCCGAGATGATCCGTGACATTCGACATGCCAAGGGTTCCAATCTAACTCATCCCCAAGCAAAGGTAACAATTCCGGTATCACATGAGTCCTACATGCATCTTCACCCAAATCTTGAACATCAAACCCTAGAATTTCAACCTTCGCACATTCCCAGTACCCTCACCCTCCATAATTCACCCACACCCCCCACATTCCCTCCTCCACCATCCAACATATCAACACACCACCATGTACCCTCACCACACCTTCCTTTACCATGAATTTTTGTTTCCTCTCACTCACCACCACTCAAGCCCCACAACTACCCCACACCTCCTCCTCATGACCACCCCTTACCTCCAATCTCTATTCACCCTCGCCATCACCCATAAAAACACTTTGAATCTCCCCATTTTCCCTCCATTACCTCCCGCTCCATTTTTTTACCACCCACCCTCACCCACCCCATTTAGCCTTCCCCATGCTTCCACCCCCACTTATCCTCCACACCTCACCTCCACCCTGTCACCCCACACATGTACCCCACCATCATCCTACATGGGATGCTCGTTCTGTTCATTCCTCACTCGTTGACTCCTATGAGCGGGTACGGGAGTGGATTAGTTTACCCCCACATGATGGCGGCCCCCCTTCAACACGACCCCACCCCGCTCCAGAGTTTTGAGCCGCCCCCTCCTACGGAGTGGCACACCAATGTCTCTCCTTCTGACTCTTTGCGTCTGAAGGTTACTCCCTATGTACCTTTTTCCGAGCGTCATTGCCTTTTGTGTTATAAAAAAGGACACCAGATGAACCACTGCCCCTACTGGCAGCCGTTGGTTTAAGCTCCGCCTCCTTCTCTACCACGAGAGACCATTCCACCTCATACTCTACTCCCTCTCCACCCGCCCTCAACGAGTCTTACTTCCCGAGCCTTCGCCAGACGATGATGACCTAGATGAGAATGCCCTGGCCCTACAGGGTTGTGATGCCATTACACAGTTGGCCCTTCAGTTACTCTCGTGGAGCATGCAGGGTGACATTCGGGTAGATATCCCGATGCTTGACGACCACCTACAACCCGATGCCGTTGTTGATTGGCTTGCCGCCATGGAGCGGATATTCGAGTATAAGTGACTGAAAGGTCGTCGGTGTGTCCTGCTAGCGGCCACCAAATTTTAGGGCTACGTGAGTGTCAGGTGGAATGACTTGGAGCAACGCCGTGTTCTTGAGGGCCAGCCTCCTATACAAACTTGGGTAGCGCTTTGTGCACAATTGATGACCACTTTTGTTCCCGCCACCTATGAGCGTGATCTATTCTTGTGAGTCCAGTCTCTTCGGCAGGATACTACAATTTTAGACTGCACTGAGCGCTTTCAGCTTCTTTGTGCTCGTGCCCGCCTCGGTGAGAGTGAGGAACAGAGAATCAGTCGGTATATCCACGGCTTTCAGAGCTATATCCAGCGCAACCTCGCTTTACGTGACATCACCTCCTTCGCAAAGGGGGTGGAGTACGCCACTAAAGTTGAGTTCTTCCATCAGTTTGCTCCTCCTCCCCGTGGCCGCTCCACGACAGCCTCTCCAACACCAGTGACTTCTGCTCCTGTGACTCCACCTACTGCAGCTACTCCTACGGTTCCTCCTCCTGCACCCACTCATCTTGTCACATTCAAATGCTACAAGTGTGGAGTGATTGGTCATAGAGCCCCAGATTGTTCCCTTCCCCGTTGTCACGCTCTCCTAGCTTCGGGTGACCCTGAGTATCTTGAGGAGACACCGAAGATTCCCCCCCAGCCAGCTCGATGGTGACACTGAAGGCCTTCCCCTTTAAGTTCGAGGGCGAACTGAGTTATGTGAATAAGGCCTTTTCAGCATTTTTGTCATTTTTTAGTATTTCTTCTATTTTTAATATTCATTGTATATTTCCTTTTGTTTAATATTTAGAGGAAGGAAGGTTAATTGTCACTTAAGGGTATAATTGTAATTAGATTCTTAGCTTAGAGGTTAAGGAACCTCCCTCTTATAAATACTCATTTGTAGCCTCAATTGAGGCATTCTTCCATTTTGAGATATTGAGATTTGAGAGAATTTAGAGAGATTTATCTTTTCTTGCTCCCATTTGACGTTATTTACGTCATTAAATAATAGCTACGACGCCATTGATATATTGCATGTCCACAACTGACTTCTAGTGTAATGCAGGGGGAAGTGGCATGCTTCTTCACTGATGACATGATGGTCTTTCACATACTTTTGAAAATTGGAAGAATATGATATTTATGGCAATAGTTTGTGATATCACCTATAACTCAAAGGATTACAGATGGAGAATAGATTCTTATTGGGATGGCAATGGGGGAGGTTTGGTTCCGGTTTCCCAAAAGCCGACCCCCACCAGTTTAGAACTGCGCTTAACTCGTCGCGCCTTGAACCCAAAACGGATTTTATCTTCAAAATCCAACCCGAATTATATATATGGGATCCGACCCGACCCGCCGCCCATATAACTTATGTAGGTTGTTAAGCTTAGTTTTTAAAAATATTTTAAATAATGCACAAGTGAACCACCATCATTGCAAACTTATATGAGTATTAATGGACAAATAAAATTATATATACTTATCCAAAGGTATTTATTAGAAAATATATACTTGTATATATGTAAGATATGTATAATTGTGGCTTTCTTATTTTTTATACCCCAAACCCGAACTCGCCTTGGATTATTTTTGGGAACCCAAACCCACTCTAAACCCGAAAATATTAATCCCAAACCCGAACCGGTAGTGTCAGGACGGGGCGGGTGAAATTGCCATCTCTAGATCCTTATACTCCACACTAGTGTTTTTAAGTTGTGTGCAATTGCGCATGCGATATCCTGTTATTACATTTTTGCCCCAAAACGCGATATTGCATAAATATTCCACTATATTATACGCTATATCATCTTATTGTTCCGCTGTTTGTATAGTTTAGTTTTATAACCCCCACTTGGTTGAAACATAGCCATTTTGATTATTTTGAATAGGAGTTAAATGAAAATAGAAAAGACACACATGTCCTAGGAAGGTCTAAGATATCAATGGTATATCAATTTAGTGGAATTAACGATAAATAAACTAAAACTAATGTTTAAGAAGGCGCGCCTAGGCTTGAGGCTTGGGAGAAACACTCCGCCTATACCTTATTCTTGGTAAAGGGCTTAAAGTACACTTTCTTAGGAAAAAACCGCTTTATTGAAACAATATCGCCTTTTAAAGACTTTTTTTTATAAACCGGAATCTCATCCAAAACAATTAAAAGACGAAACAATATTCCAAATTTCTCTGCCTCTTTTTGCCTCTCGTCCCAAAAAAAAAAACTAACATTGCCAACCGACTTCCGACCAAAAGTCTATCACCTTTCATTTGAAAGGTGATAAAAACATTTCTTATATTGAATCATTTTGTATTCATTATTGATTATCGATTATGGATATTGATTATTAAATTATGAAAAATACATTTTGTATATTGATTATGGAGCATGCATATGAGAAAGATGGCTAAAAAATATACGGATATATATTCAAAATTCAAGGTATGTGTTATTTTATTATAGTACTAGCCTTAGAATAATTAAAATAATAAAAAAGAAAAAAATGCCTTTTTACGTCCAGGCTTCGCCTAGCCCATAAGGCTCGAGGCTTGACCTCTATGCCTCGACCACGCCTCGCGCCTTTTAGATCCTTGACTAAAACAAACTCTAATCAAGAAAAGCTAGTGTTCTAAAAATCTCTTTCAAGTCTCATCCAACTGTCAAAGGTAATCAATAATTAGTGATAAAAAATAAGCTATAGGCTCTTTGCACTCCTTATAAGTCGAGGAAAATGCCCCTACTAATAAAAATAAGGCAAAAGACATGCTCCTACGTTATTCTCCTATTGAGGAAGAGAATCCATATGAGTTTTGTATTGATAATAGAAATCATTGTTGGTGGCCTCAGATTTCAATGTGTCTTCGTTGGAAGAACGATCCGACCAACTAATTTATTAGCAAGTACTAGATTCAGTTATGGTTTCAACCTCCTTTACATCAAGAATCAACCCAAGCATTAGATTGTAACGAAATAAGCGGTTTAAGGGAGTCACGAAAGGGGTTCAAATAAGTAACATCAAGTGTTGAACATTACATTTAATATGCATTTGAAAGTCTACTTCCAGACACTTGGTGTCTAAAAACGTCTCATTCGAAGCATGTTCCACTTGTCGTGTCATTTCTCCTTTCGCCGACAGACATTAATTAAGTCACTTGGCCAAAACACAACCACGTGTTAGAATCTACATGCACCTTAGAAGAGGCATACACATGGTGTAGTCGAGCTCGAACATCCTCATGAATAGTCATCAATTGGACGGTGAAGTCACTCGCAGAAGGATGCAATAGCATAATAGAACGAATTTCAGTCAAGTCTTTAAACACTATCGAAAAAGGCGACAATCCAGTGGAGCGATTGACATCTTTGTTTACAAGGAAAATCCAATATCGGAATCTTTGGATTCTCATATGTTAACCATCTCTATAGCTCCCCCATGTATGGTTAACCACCTCCATCGGCCCATTTGTCTAGGGGTGAAAAGAAAAAAACAATTAAGTATAAAAGAGTGCATTGAAGCAAGCGCCATAAGGTGCCCCAAAAATAGCTAGTGAAATGGGAATAATATTTAAGGTGATGCTATGGGGGGTCCCATGAAGCGACCTCGTGAAGTCGCACAATATCTCGAAAGTATGAAAATAACCATGTGGGAAGCATTAAAAGTGTGGTGTCACTGAATAAAGCGAGTCATCTATGAAAATTTTTAACCACTATAATGAATAAGGAATCACGACCCTTTGCTGTTCGAGGAACCCAGTGATAAAATCTATGGATACATCAATTAGCACTCATGAATGGAGAGGGGAGTATATACCCGCGTTGGTATGTTGTCCCTTGGCCTGGCATTAGCCTCGCGCCACATAGCATGTTAAAGTTCGAGCTATGTTGGAATCCCCCACAAGTCTACCCAATGAATATTGGAAATGAGCATCTCCTAAGAGAAGAGGTGAGATTACATAGGGCATAAGATAAACAAACATTGTACTGGCCATACACCCTCTAACGTCTACTATAGTCCTCAGCAATTTGGTTAGAAGAAGCAGATTAAGTGCGTACATATCGTGATCCAATAAAATGTGAAAATGGTACCTCGTACAAGAACCAACATATGGCACCTAGATCTCAATGCATTAGTGACTTGATTAGCCTTCCCAGATTTATACATCAGATGAAAGGTGTAAAGTTAGACCACTCTACACGTCGATCACTAATGTAATATTTGTATGTTCATTAGCTGAGTGCTTCTTGATTGGACTTATAACAAACTTGCCGTGAATTAGGTACTCTTAACGGTAATTGTACCACATCATAAAACTCGAGATCAGAGGTGGAGTAATTTATCACCAGTCTTGTCATGTTAGCGTCATTTCAACTCCGATGAAAGAATTCTATCGACCATTTTGACTCAACACTACGCTAATTCCTATTTAGTAGTAGGGTTAATGACGCATATATGCAATGAAATTTACATGATTTTTCATTTTGGTCACTGAACTTTATAACATTGTACGTTCGTTTTGTTGCTAGACATTTAATATCGTTTAAAATGGACTGACGGCCCTCTCAGGTGTCACCCTCATTAATGATGTGGCATCGAATCTTGGGTTATGACAATTGCCACCGGAAATCCCACTAGAAATCCCATCACATACAATCGGAAATACCAAACAAACCAATATCTTCAAAAAGACCAACCAAAATCAAAATCAAAACTAAGCAAAATCGAAAAGCCCCAAGTTTATGTTCGAAACACAATCTGGCGTTGGCTACACGGAATCAATGGGGATGAATTTAAAATAAAAAAAATGAACAAAATATCTTCTCAAACTCACCGGAACCCAGCAATGGAACTAAAACCCCGTGATGGAACTCAACGATTTTGCTTCAAAACCCAGCGATGGAACCAAACTCGTCGGCGAAGCCCAATTTCTTCTCCGGTCGCGGTTTTGATCATGACTCAAGGATAAGAGGGTTGGCCCAATGTCTTCTCCGACGGTAGTCTTAACTTTTTGGTTTGTGTCTGGGTTATGAACAAAATCAGGTGTGAACTTCGTTTGTGTCCGGGCTATGAACAAAATCAGGTGTGAAGCCGGATTAGAGAAAATGCTCACCGGAGCTGTCAACCTCAAAGAGATCGGCTAGCTATGAAGTCGTAGATGGAATCTTGGTTTGTGTATGGGTTACGAACAAAATCTTGTGTTTGGTTTACATTGATTTTAATGGGAGATGGTGGAAATGGTGGAAAAAATGGTGCCGGAAATGGTGTTACTGTGGGTCGGAGATGGTGGATGGCGGGAAATGATGTTAGTGTGTTAAGTTTTGGGTTGTTGGAGATGGGATACGGTAGTGCGTTGGAAGTAGAGAAAAGACATTGCCACGTCACATTTAAAAAAAAAGTTTTATTACACCTGAATGACATATCATGTATACACTTGGACGCCACATCACAACACTCCATTAGTACTTTTTTAATGGTGTTAAGTAATTGGTAACAAAACAAATGTACAATGTTATATACGCCAAAAAAAAGTTCACAGGTAAAGTTCGTTGCATATCTGCGTAGTTAACCCTTTATAGTAAGACAATTCAAAGGCGTGGGAAGGGCTGTTAGGGGTCCGTCGTTGTCTTAGACTTAATGAATTGGATTGTGGGTCATCCGGTTGATGAGAACTCGGATGTAGACGAACATAGTAATCAAGTAATAAGAGCCATAATGAACCCTCAGTGAAACGCTGATTCAAGCTAGACTATGAACATGCGCTGTAAACTTATGTGTAGGCCTATGAAGCACGGACACGTAATACGTGTTTCGACACGCGATACGCGACACGTGATTGATCCAAAAACTAGGATACGACACGTTATGAAACGTATAATATAATATATATTTAAATATATATTGATGAAATAAAATAGATTTTCTCCATAAAATACATTATTAGAGCATTCTTAACATGAAATTAAAAAAATGGACCATACAAAACAAAATTCAAACACACTTTGACCTTAAGAATCATAAATAAAGTACAATCACCATCACTTGAGTCAAAACTGACTAATGGCTTCCAGGAGAGTGTTCGTGCTTCATAAGTATCCGACACGCTGTCGGACACGACACGTTGGCTTCCGGGAGACTGCCCGTGCTTCATAGGTGTAGGCCAATCTGCAATAGTTTGGAACTGTGGCTTATTACCTAGCACACCTTCCCCACATATGACATAAGCCAATAAAGATACCGATATAGTAATTCTGTAACCGAAGAAAGTACTTCTCCCGACGCAATACCTCAAAACCTGAGTGTGTGCAATGTACTCCTAAGATTGGCCATAAGTAAGGATGTTATCTACATGACAATAAACTTGATTAGAAAGGGTCGAAGAATCAGGGTGATCACACGCATAAATATAACGGGTCATTAGACTGTCCAAAAAGGCATAATTACTTGTATATACTTGCATAGACTATCCTTCGTCTTGAAGCCAGTCTTTCACTCATTATCTGTCCGCATCCTTAGACTGTCCAAAAAGGCATAATTACTTGTATATACTTGCATAGACTATCCTTCGTCTTGAAGCCAGTCTTTCACTCATTATCTGTCCGCATCCGAATATGATGATACTCGATCTTTAAATCAAACTTCAAAACATACCATGGTGAAGTGAAGCTATCTTGCAGATCCTCAAATTGCAGGATGCGGAATTAGTATTTAACTGAATTCCTACTCCCGTTTGTCAAAGTTGAAATGGTCCATGAATACTGTCACGCACCGAACCCTTGTTGCGACTTTGATACTTGCTTCTTGCGGTTAGAGCTTGGCATGCTCGACACATCCGATAATGGTGAAGGTTGGGTAATTGGACTCTTGGGATGAGATTAATGGTATGCGTTTAAGGGAAGCTCACCTAATGGTGTGCACACATCGACAAAATAATTCAACACGAAATGCAAAGAGGGCATACCCATCTCAGCGACAGTCAAGAAGAATACCCATAACAGTACCCATAACATATCCGTGTTGTGCTCACGTTTATTAAGTGTAGAGGAATCCCTGTATGTGGCTATATAGTTACCTCTATAGGACTTGTAAAAAGAAATCCCTCTGTATGGCTATATTAGACACTTATCTGTATATTAGACACTTACCTGTCATTCTTTAGCGTCTTTTTTGTTCAAACCCACTTTTGTTAATATTTTTAGTTTTACAACTTTTGAAACAATTAATTAGGCCCCCCACTTTTCCTTTTCTTTACCCTTGCAAGTTTGCATTCATCAAATTTGGCTACACTGAATGCAGCATTAACTACCTTTTATCCAATTTCATATTATTCATTTCCGTATTGCTATTCTTTGAGTTTTGTCATTACCTGAAGGTCTAGGTGTCTGCAATAATCTCATGCATCACCATTTTACTACTACTAGTACTACTGCTTATTCCATTTTGTCTTTCCCCCTTTTCTGGTAGATGCTTATTCCCTAATGATTATTGTAACTTTGTAATTGTGTTTTAAGATGGTTTAAAATGGATTCTTACCAACAAATACTGTTACATGATTCTGATGTGGCTCAGGTACCACAACAGCAAGGCTTTGGCATGGTTGATCAATGCAAAGCTTCACCCTCAGCCTCGGGAGTTATTAACATGGGAACAGTAGCAACTCAGTTGAATGACTATCAAGCATACGATGAGACTTTGTTCGCTGGTTTTGATGGCACGGATCTTTGCGGAGAAAATGCCTTGCCTCAAGTTTCTGACTTTCTGTCAAATATTATCCCTCCACCTTCTGCCTTCTTAGGACCAAAATGTGCACTTTGGGACTGTACTAGGCCAGCTCAAGGTTCATGTCAATACTACTGCAGTGACTTTCATGCTGCACTTGCACCGGTTGAAGGCCAATCTGGTATGGGTCCCGTTTTACGACCTGGAGGCATTGGATTGAAGGACAATCTGCTTTTTGCTGCCCTTGATGGGAAAGCACAAGGAAAAGATGTTGGTGTTCCAGAATGTGAGGGGGCTGCCACTACAAAATCCCCATGGAATGCTCCAGGTATGTTTTTTCTGTTGCTATTTTGGATGGCATATGCCTTGTTATGTTGCTTTCAATTATGCATGTTTTTGCTAGAAATGCCTGAACTATTTTTAATGCAAAAGACTCTTGAAGCCACAAAGACCCTCTTGTGTTACTGAAGTTTGTGATTTTTTGTTGCTAATATGCGCAAGAAAATGTATAGTACAAGGGCCCATTTGCATTAAAGAAATGTTTACGGCGTCTCTTCCAAAACGTGCATAGCTCAAGTTTTTGCCCCTCTTTCTTTTGCACTTCTGCCCTAAATACCCAATATGAAGTGCGGGAGCTGGTGCAAGAGTGTCATATCGTTGATTTTCAAATTATTAGCCTCTGAAAGAGCCCAAGAGCACCTATATATATAAACAGGGCAACATACCTATATATATATATATATATATATATATATATAAACAGGGCAACATACAAATTTATTTATGTACAATTATACAGAATTGGAGTACTGCATTTGAATTTTACATTCAATGCCACTGATGAATTTATTGTGTAAATACATTTTAGAGAATCTTTGTAACCACAAGTTGGTTAACTTTTATTTAGGAAAATAGTAAAAGAAAAAGAAAACAAGCCTATATATTATCTTTGTATTTCTCATATGGCTTAAATCACATGTTATAGAAGGAGATGGGGAATAAGATATATATATATATATCCTGTATACCAGTTGTGAAATTCCCTCATAGGTGAATAGCAAACTACAAACATAGTGAAGGATTTATATTGAAGTTGATGTCCCACAGTAGTAGAGGGCAAGTCAGGGCTCCACACTAGAGGGTATAAGTAAAAGAGTTCTTGGTGTGCCTGAAAGAGCAGTGATCTAACGGATCCTAGGCCGATCAATGGTTGTTATGTAGATAAAACATTTCTCCAGATTAGAACAATAGTAAATTCAAATTTTTCTTTGTGCGACTTTGACTTGTTGGACCCGTGCTTTTACATTGAATTCGAGTGTGGGTACGTAAGCCTACTATAGCGGATAGGGCATTAAGCTTCTGCCTATTTTATTTATCGACCTTTATGTCTGGTATGTGTTGCAAGAAATATTTAATGTTTTTCACTAAAAAGTTCCTAGAAGGGTATTTGCAACAAAATGCATCCTTTGTAAAGTTTTTTGCATTAAAAAGAGTTCAGGGGATTTCTAACAAAACTTTCGTGGTTTATTTTTATTTTTTTTGCACTTTCCCTTATTTCATTTGTTGGCTTTTTATGACCTGTGATTCCTTGTACAATTGCAGAGCTCTTTGATCTTATAGTTCTAGAGGGTGAAATGATAAGGGAGTGGCTATTTTTCGACAAACCTAGAAGAGCATTCGAGAGTGGAAATAGAAAGCAAAGGTCACTCCCAGATTATAATGGTCGGGGCTGGCACGAGTCAAGGAAACAAGTGATGAACGAATTCGGAGGTCTTAAGAGATCCTACTACATGGACCCACAACCAATGAAAAACCTAGAATGGCACCTCTATGAATATGTGATCAACAAGTGCGATGTATGCGCTCTTTATAGACTGGAACTCAAGCGTGTTGATGGGAAGAAGAGCCCGAAAGGGAAGGTCTCTAATGACTCCGTTGCTGATCTGCAAAAGCAAATGGGAAGGCTTACCGCTGAGTTAAAATCGGAAAATAAGCCATCTGTTAAGGGGAGAGGGAAAACCAATTTGAAGGAGGGAGGTGGAAATGATGCTTATTCTGCTCCCAATCGAATGACACCCACGAGTGCTGGGTTAGACTATGATACCATTGCTCCGTGCGATTATCTTGTTGATGACAATCCTAGTGGTTACTACCTAACTTAGTTGAAGAAACTCAGATGCATGCCAGCGAATGTCCATTCACATGGCCCTTATTCGACACTAAGGTTTGAGTTTTCTTTTTCCTTTTCCTTTTCCTTTTGGGCCATTTAATTTTTGGTCCCTAAAGTTTAGGTCGGAGAACTGGCTTTAGTTCTCAATGTTTTTAGTTATCTTACTTTGGTCCAGTTCTTTTACTGTTCTGTCAGTTGGCTGTTACAATATATTTAAAGGAACAGTTAAAATTGTGGTCAGTTTTGCGTAACTGAAAATTTTAGGGGTTTAAGTTGGTTCTGCCTAAATGTTGGGGGTCAGTTGCGCCAACTATTATTGATCTGTCATGGGGAATGTTGTCAGCGGTTCGTTGTCAACTGAAGAAGGGCAGTGCTAGCCGTTTTTTTTTCTTTTTCTTTTTTTAAATATTTATTTCTTATGTTGGAGCACATTCTAACTGCTGGAAGATGGTCCACACATTGTAAAGCTTTCTTTTTCTTAACAAGCCCCCCCCCCCCCCCCCCCCCGAGCTATGTGAACACTAAGACTGAATAGTGTCACACCATGGCAGTGATGTGTAATATTGCCTGGTACATAAATTTATATTTCTTAAATTTGTCTGCCAGTATCTGTTGTCTTCTGGAAAATGTACATGACAAAATTTAAGTTGTAACAAAAATGCTATTTGGCATCAAGCGTGTGCTGTTCAGGGTTCCCTTTTCCATCTGTTTGCAGTTGATGGTTCCACTATTATTGTTTTGTAATTTTGTTTCACACGGTCATGATTAATGTGTGCACGTTGAAAACTTTTTTGCATATTTTTTCAAGGAAAATGATAACATGTGCCCTACCCTAAGTTTACATGTTTGGGGCCTCAAAATAATAAGTACGAGGGTTTCACATGACTATATCTGTGCTCTATTAATTGTATGTAGGAATTATATTCCTACTACATATGAGCTTAATATTCTCTTGGAGCACACATGTTATCATCATATCATATCAGGATCGTTTTTTGTTAAAAAAAATATTAAGAGTGATTAATTGGTTGTAATAGTTGATTAAAACTACATCAAATTAGTCAATCACCATTTTAGTAAGTCTCGTGTTTAGTGTTATGTTATTGTGCCACATCATATATTTTCTCATAATGGAGAACTTGTGAAATTCCCGTTGGGCGTGAGTGGCATTTGTATTAATGTTGAATATAGATATGTGGTGCTCTCATACACGATAGTTTATTAAAGCAATGACATCAAATTTTGGTATGCCTATTGAGAAGTATCTCTAGGTATGGTGGCGGAAACATCTTGAAGATGGATCAAACGACTGTGCTTGTCACAGGGCATTATCAATTTGAGAGATTTGTCAATAGACCCATTAACTCTTGAGATAATTATATTTAAGTTCCATTTGGCGGGTCAATATTCATACAAGTCCTATTGACTTTTCAACAATTTTATTGGGTTTATTCTAGCTTTTTAGGGAATTTTTTCACAATTTTACATTTTTATAACTAATCATCTGTAACTTTCTTTAAGAAGTTACATAAGTGGCTAGACTTTTTTTTTAATCTTTAAATGATCATAACTTTTGATTCACAGATTCGTTTTTGCAAAATTACCATTTTTTAAATTTGCTCGACGAGATCTATCAAACAAGATTCATGAACGCTATAAAATTCCAAAAGAAAAAAATTTACACAAACAGTAAACTTTACTGTATGCACTAGAATATGAAATAGTTTTATACATGTGACATTTTCACAAACAGACAGTAAAATTTACTGTGGTAATATTACACGGTATATATATATATATACAGTCCTGCTCTTGTGCGGACTAGTCCGCATTTTAAGAATGCGGACCGTACATGTGTCACCTGGCGGTGAGCCCAGAAAAGAGAGAGTGCCTATAATTTAGGCGATAATTTCTAGGGGCACCGTTAGGTGACACATGTTCGGTCCGCATTCTTAAAATGCGGACTAGTCCGCATAGGAGCATTATTATATATATATATATATATTCGGTGGATCTAAACTCTTTTTTTTCAAAATTACCTTATATTTAAAGGTTCGCGTTAGCGGTATCAAATCCTTACCACCATTGTTGGCGCTCCAATGACATTCGTCAGAGTTTCGATTTGGGGTGGGTAACGGTGGCATGTGGTGCCGTTGGCGCGGACCTTTGAAAATAAGAGAGTTTTGGATCGACCGGAGTGTCATGGGGTACAGCTGGCGCGAACCGTTGAAAATAAGATTGGATAAATGGGATCTGGATCCTTTTGAGCACCGGTTTGGGGTGACATTAGGTGCCGGTGGCGCAGAGCTTTAACAATAGGAGCATTATATATATATATATATATATATATATATATATATAATATATGATGTGATGTGATAACACAGTAAATGCTATTGTTCGTAAAAATGTCATAGATATTAAACTTTATTGTATACAACAGAAAATGAAATAGTTTTATATATGTGACAATGTCACAAACAATAACACTTACTGTGTTAATATATTTATGAAATAGTTTTATATATACAACATTTTCACAAACAGTAACATTTACTGAGTTAATATTACACAATATATATATATATATATATATATATATAACATTTTCACAAACAGTAACATTTACTGAGTTAATATTATACAATATATATATATATGGTAGATCCAAACCTCTTTTTTTTTTTTCAAAATTACCATATTTTTAAAGGTTTACACTAGTGACATTCAATCCCCACCACTACCCACCCCCATTGTCGGAGCTTCAACGACTTTCATCATAGATATGATTTGGGTGGGTAGTAATGGCATAGGGTGCCGCGGGCGCGGACCTCTGAAATTAAGAGAATATTAGATAAATGGAGTTTGGATCCACTGGAGCTTCGATTTGGGTGAGTAGGGGTGGCATATGGTTAGGTTTATATCTATAACATTTTCACAAACATTAATATTTACTGTGTTCATATAACACAATATATATATATCCAAACCTCTTTTTTCTGATATTATCTTGTTTTTAACGGTCCGCGCCAGCGGCATCCAATTCCCACCACCACCCAACTCCTTTGTCGGAGCTCCAACAACCTTCATCAGAGCTCTGATTTGAGGTGGCATGGGATGCCGATGTAACATTTTCACAAACAGTAATATGTATTATTTGTTAAAATATTACAGATATAAACCTAACCCAATGCTACCCCTACTCACCTCAAACTGGAGCTCCGGTGGATCCAAACCCCATTTATCCAATATTCTCTTATTTCCCGAGCTCCGCGCCAGCGGCACTCCATGTCACCCCAAATCAGAACTCTGATGTGTGACACCCCGACTAATTAAATACCGGGTAGCTACTCCTTTATTAAATTAATTCAAAATGCCAAGTTGGACCAGTTAATAGCATCACTGTCGAAAACATTTTAATGATTACTAATCACCTAGTATTTAAAAAGTAAGTTGTCAAATTTTAATTTAAGTCTGATTAACATGCAACAAGTGTAATGAAGAATAATAACACCATTCACCATAACGAAGTAAATAGAATAACCATCACATAATGTAAATAAAGTCTGGAGGAAAACTCTGTAACAACCCGCCTAATAAGATACCGGGCGATCACTCCAATATTAAATTAAAACAAGAGTTTCATATGGATCATTCTTAGCATCACTGTCGAAAATCCAATTAATTACTAATATCCTATTAGGTGGCCGTTAAAAACTTTTATCTAACTACTCTTTTTAGCGCACAAATTAAAACATTCACAATTAAATGCGTAAAGAACTGAAATGGAAATGAAAAGAACTAAAATAACCGAACACTCGGTCCAAATAATACAACCATATCGAATGCTGTACTAAAAGAATAAATAATTGCAATTGAGCCATTGGCTCGAGTGTTTATACAATATCTCCTATCTAGAGTACAAGGAAAGAAACGTCTACCGATAACCTGCAAGCATCCACAGCTGCTGCAGCAGACGTCTGACTCGAAAGAGTTTCCATCCAGGCGTCCCTGTGTCTGGACACCTATATATACATAGTATAGAGGAAGAAAGGAGAGTAGACAAACGGGTCAGGGCCCGAATGTTTAGAAAATATTTTGCAAGTGCATAAATGCTTTATTTTTAGAAAAATAGTTTTATCTCATATTTAAATTGGTATCGCACTCTCGTGAGATACCCCTCACCTCTCCTCTAACAGTGCACACCTAACGCATCTATCTAGAACATTCTAGTCAAGCTACCCTGCTAAACTAGTCTATCACCCAACCACTATCTAACCTAGATAGTCAAACAAATGTACTAAGGGCCAAACTTCACTTTAATCTCGACGCTATGCCATGTTCGTGCGTGGGGTGTCTCGCGAAGCGAAATCCAAACAAGGAACCCCCCCGATACACTACTATGCAGCAAGGTCGATCTTTGAGATCCGCCAGTCCCTCAGTACAGAAAGATATATAATATATATATCATAACATTTAATAATATAAGAGCACTAAGGATTAAACTTCTCCCCAGTCTCAACACAGTGCCATATTCGTGCGTGGGGTGTCTCGCAAAGCGAAATCCAAACAAGGAACCCCCCCGATACACTACTATGCGGCACGGTCGATCGTCGGGATTCATTAGACCCTCGGCACCCAGTTTATACATATACATACATCTACAATATACTTCCGGATAATATAAATATCTCCCGGACTGAGGATTACTTGATACATAAAGTATTTATAAATACTTATCCTTTTTATTTCAAAACTTCCATTTCCCTTCTCATATCCAGGAAATGTATTTATAAAAGCCAATTCATTATCATGAATTGCTTTAACAAACCATATACTTTTTGAAAGCCAATTTTATTAACATAAAAAGCTTTTCCTTTATCAATTATCCCATTTCCCTTTTTATATTCAGGAAATGTATTCAAAGACATTTTCATTATCATAAAAATGCTTTGATCAAAACATATGCTTCCACATCCCTTCTTCCATCCGGGAAGTGTTACCGAAGCCCATTTATATATAACCCATTTCCCTTCCTATATCCAGGAAATGTAATTAAAGCAAATCCATTATTATGAACTGCTTTAATAAAAACGCATTCTAAGACCGCCCGTCCGGATTTCTCCACTGTGCGCGCCCCTAAATGGCTATCATCTTCCAGGGCCTCCAAGACAACCTGGGATCCTATATCGAAAGACGTCGGGAAGCGACCATGTGCCTGCGGGATAGTCAAGACCACACCCGGAATCTCCTAACCAGCGCAGAAAATATAACAACAAACGCTCACATGGCCTATAGGACTATATCCACCCTGCATCATTAGCCAGGGGGCTTCACCATACGAACGCAACTTCCCTTATGATAGCGATTTAGAGAGGTGTGTAATCCATATTTTATTAATTATGAAAAACATTTCTCTTTCCATTTTGAAAATATTCATTTATATATTTTCAAAATCATTTCCATCATCATCATATATATATATACCTAAAACACACAGTATATACATATCCTATATATTCTTCCTAGAATATATATATAAACGGCCTTAGTGGCCTATAGCATCTAACGATGATAATAATCCCAAAGATTCCCTCCGGGAATCATAATCATGCATTGATATTAGCATGATTCTAAATCCAAAGTATTTCTTACTTTAATAATCACTATATACTTTAATCCTATTCTAAGGATTTATTGGATATCTCCAATGATACTATTTTCCTCAAAGTGAAGTATATATTATATATATATACCCCCAAATTATCCTAATTGGCAATTCAACTCCCCATACTCTTAAAGGGAGAAAACTAGAAATTCTGGCCTAAGCGAATCGATTCGCCCCTTTTAGCGAATCGATTCGGGTGGGCGAATCGATTCGGTTCCCAATCCGAATCGATTCGGAAAGTATTCTGCAAACAGGTCTGCAAATGGCGAATCGATTCGGTCTGTACCCGAATCGATTCGGCCCATTGCAGAAACCCAATTCCTCTTAGGCGAATCGATTCGGCCTGTACCCGAATCGATTCGGCCTGTACCCGAATCGATTCGGCCTGTTCGAGGGTCACAGTTTGGGCGATTTATCAAACTCCAAAATACCCAAAAATCAATCCAAATTCATTTCCGGGGTTTCTAAACTACCCCAAAAATTATCCCGAACATCTACGACATTAATTCTAGCCGTAATTTTTCCAATTCCCGATTTGATTTCCGAGTTGGTACTTTCAACCCGGAGCTGTCATCTTGTAAAAATCATATCAAATCGTAGAAAATTCAGAAAAATACGCGGTTGGCGCCCACGCGACCGTATCGAAAAGATCTACAACTTTCGTGTTTTGGCCGAAAGCTAAATCAATTATTTTCCTAGTCAAAATAACCCCACAAGATTACGGGTTACTATTCATCGTCCCTACCAAAATCCCAAACTCCATTTTTCTCCATTTTTGTTGTTTCTAACCTCACCCAACAACTCAATAAACATCTAATCTATGTTTTACAACTAACACATCAATTATTTTGGGGTATTGAATCATTTCTCTTAGTTTTAAACCCTAAAACCATAAAAACCCCAACTTAACATTTAAACCCATTTTATACTCCATTAACATGGTTTTGATACTAAAAATCATTAAGAGTTTACACTACATCAATGTGTAAACTCATAATCAACTTTTACCCAATTTATTTTAAGGGTTCTAACCCTAAAATCATGTTTATACCAAATGTGATATGAGAGGATTGCAAAAATGAAATAAAGCAAGTAAACACTTGCCTCGTGGATGAAATCCGACGACCTCGAGTCGAATCCGGCGGAGTTTGGCCGGAGTTCCCATTTCTCCTCCTCTTTTCTTCTTCCTCTCTCTCTTCTCTCTCTTTTCTTCTCTTTTCTTTCCCTTCTCCCTCTTTAAATAGGAAGAAAAGGGGTTTTAACCCTTAAAACCCAAAAACGACTCGTTTACCCAATTACGAGTTACTTTTACCTCTAAAATTATCCGAAACTCATTTTCGACAATCGGACACTCTTTTCCGACTATCTCGACCATTCCGAGAATTATGGCGCAGTCGAAATTCCCATCCGAGGTACTTGACCGCAAATCACTATTCCAACCCAAAATAAATAAATGCGGGTTTTCCCATTAAAAATCTTACCTCGTGTCGCTTTTATCCACGACGACATATAATTAAAATATTTCGACCTATATAGTCCCAAAAATAATCACAACATCCTTCGAAAATCATTCAATCCTCGAAAATCCCAGAAATCACTATTTCGAGAAATTCTCCAAATTGCCAATTTATTCAATTAGGGAATTTAATTGTCTCCAAAAAGAACGGGTTGTTACACTCTCCCCCTTACAACGGAATTTCGTCCTCGAAATTCAGATGTAGCCTACACCCTCTAACTAGGATTACTACAAATCCTAAAACCTCAAGGAAAAAGATACTAACCTAATGGTTCCGAACCATACACTATGCGGCTACCGCAATCATAAAGTAACGCTAATACGTCACTCAATACCCATCCTCTAAAATGCCTCTTGGCATGGATTTCAATCTTGTGTACTACTCCTATCTTAGCTAGGCGGTACATCAAACTACCTTACCAAGGTGCCCATACACCTTTCTAACTTGTGCATATCAGCACAAACATTACGAACGTCTGACACGCATCACTCTCTCCCAGTAAGGGTCTCCTTTCCTCGGTGTAATACTCATCTATGGGTCCTCCGAACCCGCGCATTTCAATACTCCTAACCTCGGCGCTGCTAATACTAGCGAACCTATATCCTAGAAATCTACGATCTAAGCGTTACCCTACCTACACGAAACTAATATAATCCTAAGTATGTCCCTAGTGCCCAAGGCCTCTCTCAACTCCCGACAAGTGCTTGGTTTCATGCGTGGGACGTCTCGCCAAGGCGAAATCCAAACAAGGAACCCTCCCGTTACACTACTCCCTCGCGTAGTCGGTCATCGAGATATAACGACCCAAGGCACAGAAGCGGGACGTCCTAAATCCTACTAGGCTAGCCTATGAACGCATTCCTACTATCTTATCCTTCTGCCCATACAGAAGGAAACCTAACTAATCAAGTGCCCACTTTCTGTAGAAAGTGTCACGAATATAATACCCAAAATGTAGCTCCTCAAAACTTGCCTTTTCATTAAGGCCTGACTATTGTCCTCAATTAAATTTCTCTAAGTCCAACCTTACCCACCCATTTGTGGCGAAGGAATCATTTTAGTGCTTTTCCATAGCACAATTTTCCATAAGTATTTTAACATTATGTGGCTTATAGTCTATATTGGTTCATCCACACTATAAGACCGTTCCACAAGATCAACATCCTTGCGTCCCATAACAGCTCCCCACTCCCGACGCCGTTAAGAGTCATGTGTGGAGTGTCTCGCAAAGCGAAATCCAAACAAGGAACCCCTCCACACATTAACCCTTGACTTCGTTGGTTATGGAGTTCTGTCATTTAAACATGCAACTGGGATATCCCTATCCCTTAATCCAACAAAAGGTGATTGGAACTCCTATCTCTAACTAAGAGTCATACCACCCTGCGCTCGCACTCATTCCTAAGTCCTTGCGCGAACCAATACTGAGCTAAATCTTATCGCTCAACAACGATTCTGTGGGCCTTAAATTATATCTATAAGGTTGCCACATATACCATCCAAAATAAGGAAGCCTCTGCTCATCGAGGTTCCATAAATCCATAATGACAAAGGTGTACTCAACCTGTATCAAGGTGAGACACTATAATAACAACATGTTCCCTCCAGAAACTGCGGACACGATAGACTTGCCATCATTAGCCAGCTATCGCTCCGTTATACACCATGATGTGTTATATACATCATATCACCATACTCGTATAGAAAAACGAGCATCACTAATCAGATATATATATATATATACCATATATAAACACCCGCCTCTATGGAGAATGAAGGAAAATAAAACTCTGCTACTACGGACAACACATAGGCATACATGATATAATGTTATCGAGACCTCCACAACTCAAAATACACACACGAGTCTAGGGATAACTAATACCACGACTTCATCTAGTCACGCCTAATATACCTCCTCAATTGAGGTAAAACTCATAACCACAATTTCATTATAACGATTTCCCCGAGTGGATGTCCAACCATGGGGTCCTCGAACATACCCATTCTTTAGTGATCCCATCCTCCTTGGAAAGGACTCAATATTCATTGCACCACACTCACTTTGCCACTTTGCCATAATACTCTTTATTCCCCGTCGGCCCCTGGCTGAACCTTAGGCGAATAATTCCCAAAACTGCATTCTTCTCGTCCTGTTGATTCATGGGGACTCACGGTGAGAACTATCCGTAAGATCCCTTTGGAACCCTTATCTTCACGGGGAAATCCAACTTTAGTACCACTTTCTATCACAGTAGTACTTGGTTGCTCATAACTACTATACTTTAGTAGTCGTCGCAACAGTCCTTAGCATTTGCCACAAGGAGAGTGGCATTTACTAAGATCCTCGTCCCCGTCTTCTACCAGCTCCCCCAGCTAAGCTCCTACTCCTGCTGCCCTCCGAGCTCCGCACATGATTCGCAACGAGCGCGTAACAGATTTCTATAATCTTCTAATATGGCAGGAGATCGAAATCTCACAAGAGATATCAACAATCCTAATCCTGGGGCTCTATACAAATCGAGAGCAACGCTGAAAGCGTAGTACGTCCGCACAGATTCCTAAAGACACTAGAACCTGATGCTCTGATACCATCTGTAACAACCCGCCTAATAAGATACCGGGCGATCACTCCAATATTAAATTAAAACAGGAGTTTCATATGGATCATTCTTAGCATCACTGTCGAAAATCCAATTAATTACTAATATCCTATTAGGTGGCCGTTAAAAACTTTTATCTAACTACTCTTTTTAGCGCACAAATTAAAACATTCACAATTAAATGCGTAAAGAACTGAAATGGAAATGAAAAGAACTAAAATAACCGAACACTCGGTCCAAATAATACAACCATATCGAATGCTGTACTAAAAGAATAAATAATTGCAATTGAGCCATTGGCTCGAGTGTTTATACAATATCTCCTATCTAGAGTACAAGGAAAGAAACGTCTACCGATAACCTGCAAGCATCCACAGCTGCTGCAGCAGACGTCTGACTCGAAAGAGTTTCCATCCAGGCGTCCCTGTGTCTGGACACCTATATATACATAGTATAGAGGAAGAAAGGAGAGTAGACAAACGGGTCAGGGCCCGAATGTTTAGAAAATATTTTGCAAGTGCATAAATGCTTTATTTTTAGAAAAATAGTTTTATCTCATATTTAAATTGGTATCGCACTCTCGTGAGATACCCCTCACCTCTCCTCTAACAGTGCACACCTAACGCATCTATCTAGAACATTCTAGTCAAGCTACCCTGCTAAACTAGTCTATCACCCAACCACTATCTAACCTAGATAGTCAAACAAATGTACTAAGGGCCAAACTTCACTTTAATCTCGACGCTATGCCATGTTCGTGCGTGGGGTGTCTCGCGAAGCGAAATCCAAACAAGGAACCCCCCCGATACACTACTATGCAGCAAGGTCGATCTTTGAGATCCGCCAGTCCCTCAGTACAGAAAGATATATAATATATATATCATAACATTTAATAATATAAGAGCACTAAGGATTAAACTTCTCCCCAGTCTCAACACAGTGCCATATTCGTGCGTGGGGTGTCTCGCAAAGCGAAATCCAAACAAGGAACCCCCCCGATACACTACTATGCGGCACGGTCGATCGTCGGGATTCATTAGACCCTCGGCACCCAGTTTATACATATACATACATCTACAATATACTTCCGGATAATATAAACATCTCCCGGACTGAGGATTACTTGATACATAAAGTATTTATAAATACTTATCCTTTTTATTTCAAAACTTCCATTTCCCTTCTCATATCCAGGAAATGTATTTATAAAAGCCAATTCATTATCATGAATTGCTTTAAAAAACCATATACTTTTTGAAAGCCAATTTTATTAACATAAAAAGCTTTTCCTTTATCAATTATCCCATTTCCCTTTTTATATTCAGGAAATGTATTCAAAGACATTTTCATTATCATAAAAATGCTTTGATCAAAACATATGCTTCCACATCCCTTCTTCCATCCGGGAAGTGTTACCGAAGCCCATTTATATATAACCCATTTCCCTTCCTATATCCAGGAAATGTAATTAAAGCAAATCCATTATTATGAACTGCTTTAATAAAAACGCATTCTAAGACCGCCCGTCCGGATTTCTCCACTGTGCGCGCCCCTAAATGGCTATCATCTTCCAGGGCCTCCAAGACAACCTGGGATCCTATATCGAAAGACGTCGGGAAGCGACCATGTGCCTGCGGGATAGTCAAGACCACACCCGGAATCTTCTAACCAGCGCAGAAAATATAACAACAAACGCTCACATGGCCTATAGGACTATATCCACCCTGCATCATTAGCCAGGGGGCTTCACCATACGAACGCAACTTCCCTTATGATAGCGATTTAGAGAGGTGTGTAATCCATATTTTATTAATTATGAAAAACATTTCTCTTTCCATTTTGAAAATATTCATTTATATATTTTCAAAATCATTTCCATCATCATCATCATATATATATATACCTAAAACACACAGTATATACATATCCTATATATTCTTCCTAGAATATATATATAAACGGCCTTAGTGGCCTATAGCATCTAACGATGATAATAATCCCAAAGATTCCCTCCGGGAATCATAATCATGCATTGATATTAGCATGATTCTAAATCCAAAGTATTTCTTACTTTAATAATCACTATATACTTTAATTCTATTCTAAGGATTTATTGGATATCTCCAATGATACTATTTTCCTCAAAGTGAAGTATATATTATATATATATACCCCCAAATTATCCTAATTGGCAATTCAACTCCCCATACTCTTAAAGGGAGAAAACTAGAAATTCTGGCCTAAGCGAATCGATTCGCCCCTTTTAGCGAATCGATTCGGGTGGGCGAATCGATTCGGTTCCCAATCCGAATCGATTCGGAAAGTATTCTGCAAACAGGTCTGCAAATGGCGAATCGATTCGGTCTGTACCCGAATCGATTCGGCCCATTGCAGAAACCCAATTCCTCTTAGGCGAATCGATTCGGCCTGTACCCGAATCGATTCGGCCTGTACCCGAATCGATTCGGCCTGTTCGAGGGTCACAGTTTGGGCGATTTATCAAACTCCAAAATACCCAAAAATCAATCCAAATTCATTTCCGGGGTTTCTAAACTACCCCAAAAATTATCCCGAACATCTACGACATTAATTCTAGCCGTAATTTTTCCAATTCCCGATTTGATTTCCGAGTTGGTACTTTCAACCCGGAGCTGTCATCTTGTAAAAATCATATCAAATCGTAGAAAATTCAGAAAAATACGCGGTTGGCGCCTACGCGACCGTATCGAAAAGATCTACAACTTTCGTGTTTTGGCCGAAAGCTAAATCAATTATTTTCCTAGTCAAAATAACCCCACAAGATTACGGGTTACTATTCATCGTCCCTACCAAAATCCCAAACTCCATTTTTCTCCATTTTTGTTGTTTCTAACCTCACCCAACAACTCAATAAACATCTAATCTATGTTTTACAACTAACACATCAATTATTTTGGGGTATTGAATCATTTCTCTTAGTTTTAAACCCTAAAACCATAAAAACCCCAACTTAACATTTAAACCCATTTTATACTTCATTAACATGGTTTTGATACTAAAAATCATTAAGAGTTTACACTACATCAATGTGTAAACTCATAATCAACTTTTACCCAATTTATTTTAAGGGTTCTAACCCTAAAATCATGTTTATACCAAATGTGATACGAGAGGATTGCAAAAATGAAATAAAGCAAGTAAACACTTGCCTCGTGGATGAAATCCGACGACCTCAAGTCGAATCCGGCGGAGTTTGGCCGGAGTTCCCATTTCTCCTCCTCTTTTCTTCTTCCTCTCTCTCTTCTCTCTCTTTTCTTCTCTTTTCTTTCCCTTCTCCCTCTTTAAATAGGAAGAAAAGGGATTTTAACCCTTAAAACCCAAAAACGACTCGTTTACCCAATTACGAGTTACTTTTACCTCTAAAATTATCCGAAACTCATTTTCGACAATCGGACACTCTTTTCCGACTATCTCGACCATTCCGAGAATTATGGCGCAGTCGAAATTCCCATCCGAGGTACTTGACCGCAAATCACTATTCCAACCCAAAATAAATAAATGCGGGTTTTCCCATTAAAAATCTTACCTCGTGTCGCTTTTATCCACGACGACATATAATTAAAATATTTCGACCTATATAGTCCCAAAAATAATCACAACATCCTTCGAAAATCATTCAATCCTCGAAAATCCCAGAAATCACTATTTCGAGAAATTCTCCAAATTGCCAATTTATTCAATTAGGGAATTTAATTGTCTCCAAAAAGAACGGGTTGTTACAAACTCCTCACAACAATTCCCACAAATGAAATAAGCAATGAAAATACTGAATACTAAATCAATACATGACAAAGTCTGAAAACTGAAATGGAAAGATGTCTCTAAAAGAAATGGGCAACATGCCCTACAACTGATAAATACTGAATCAGGAATCCAAATGATAGAAGCGTCTAAAAGCAAATCCCTGTAACTTCCACAAACAGCTACAACTCGTCACCGGAATGAGTATCCTATGCATGGTGTCCTTGTGGCTGGGCACCTAAAATGGTTTTACAAAAAAAAAGACTTGAAAGCAAACGGGTCAGAGCCCGAATGTGGAGATATTTTAAAAACCTGCAAGTGCTTTAAAAACATTTAAAACATTAAATGCAAAGTACATGTTAGGACGTGCACTCACATGATATTCTCACCTCTCGTCTAACTGTGCACTCCTAACGTAAGTACCCATCTACAACGACACAAACCACTAGCTAAGTGACCTCATATCTAGCTAGACTGTCATAGGTCCTACCCTTATTACTTGGTTCTATTAACATTATAACACTCGTAATTAAATAGAGGTTTAACGTAAACTCAGATGCTCAATATGCAATATATTTCACTATCAGCTAACCCGTTATGTTTTTCTCGAAACAATACCGTAATTATATTCACAACATTAACATGAAGGTTCCCATTAATTAAGTGTATATTATTCACATCATAAATATACAATACAAGCACCCCGAGAACTAAGCTGCGGTGCACACATACTCTGCTATCCATCCCGGTACATCACGTACATAAGGATTACATATTCCGAATCTCTCAGGAATAGTTCACAAATAACAACATCACAAATAATGGAGGCGAACACAGTCACATCACATGGGTCACGCACATACCTACGCTCCCACGATCAACGGACTTATTAATATCC
Source organism: Sambucus nigra (assembly GCA_949130495.1). Classification (NCBI taxonomy): domain Eukaryota; kingdom Viridiplantae; phylum Streptophyta; class Magnoliopsida; order Dipsacales; family Adoxaceae; genus Sambucus; species Sambucus nigra. Next base: position 196,762,839 of record OX422222.1, read on the forward strand.
CAATAAGTCTTTCTATGACCTATGTTTATCAAGGTAACCAGTCTAAATCCGGGCAACACAAGGATTAGAGGGTCCTAAGCGAACGCAAACCTCCCGTGATAGCAAGTGTGGTAGGTATGTCATACACACAATTCATATACCAATACTATGTAAACAGACGTCTTAGTAATCCCGTAGTTTAATTGTAGTACTATTCTCATTCTAGTACCAATATATAGTTTACACACTTTATACGATTCCGGTTTATAATCATACGCGCCATAATTTATTCTCACGTCGTAGTAGACACTCACGTCTCAACCCAAACGGTCCATTGATTTAAATCACTCGTATATAATTTTCTCCTCATAATAACCCAAAAGTTCCAAATCTATCGATACCTCATCAAAGGAATGTTATCTCTACCCTCGAACAAGTTTACGGGACTCCCAAAATCAAAATAGGCCAAAAAGGCCTAAACTGCCAGCTCGTTAGAAGTCTCGTTCGAACGAGGCTGTTCGAACGAGATTCCAGTTCGTTCGAACAAACTGTACCTTCTAACGACATCTCGTTCGAACGAATGTATCGAACGAAATACAGTTCGTTCGAACGAAGGTATCGAACGAAGTCTCCCCTCGTTAGAAGCGACTGGTCAACTCGTTAGAAGCTCGTTCGAACGAGCTCGTTCGAACGACCTGGGGAGGCCTTCTAACGACCGACCAGTTTCAAGCCCAGAATTTCTTAGTTACGTTTTTCATCAATTCTTACTCCTCAAATCTCCTCTAAAATTTGTTCCAACAATGTTTTAAGTTCTCTAATCATCCTAAAACATGCTAAGGTCATATACTAACATCTTTTAAGGAATTAATACATCCTAAACATCATTAAATCACAAGTTTCTACATTTTTCCCCAATTTTCTTCAAGAACATAAACCTTAGATTTTTCTCATCATCAATTCCCAGAATTTAATCCGTTGTTACATCACATAAATATGAAATCTCTGAATTCAATCTTCCAATAACGTTTCTACATGCAAACCTATACCCAAAATTAAACTAATAACTTCCAATTTCATGGGTTTTCCTTTATCTCTTAAATAAGAATGATTATTAAGATTTCTAACATGGAAGAAGCATTCACCGCATAAAGAATGTAATTTAAATCACTTGCCTTGATTCGATTTCTGATTTTGATGGTGATTTCCTCTCTCTTTCTGCAGAATTCCCTCTCTCTCTCTTTCTCCAAGCTTCTTCTCCAAAGTGGCTATGGTGGCTAGGGTTTTCTTTGGGAAAGTTGGAAAACCTAATTTGATAACTCCCGTAGCTTATTGGGTCATTAAGGGTTGGTTAGTGGGTTTAATGGGTCTATTCCCAATCAGATTTACTTCTCTAATTTTCGTCATTTTTAATTCCTAAAAATACGAAATTACCAAAATACCCTTTATAATGCCGGTATGGCCTAAAAATACCCCGGGACCCAAACTACACACCCGACTAGTGTTTTCTGACTATCTCGACCCTTCCGGACGCGTTGGCGCACTCAAAACGACCATACGGTTAATAGAATTTAAATTCACTTTTATAATTAAAATAATTATATCCCGACGCGACTGTCACACGCGTCCCAATAAAATGACCAGATTGCCGTATATCAATCTCACGACAAATTTCATAATTCAATATTCATATAACATCGTATATACTCAATATAGTCAAATACCAACTCACATCTCGCTAGTATTTTATCCGGATTAATTTCCAATTAATTCAAATTTAGTTGATTAATCCCAAAAATAAATATAGCCAAAAATACGGGGTATTACATACTTCCCCCCTAATAACTGAATTTCGTCCCGAAATTTGAAACTAGAAAGTACCTGCTAAAAACAACTCTGGATAACGTTTACGCATCTCATCCTCGCGCTCCCATGTGGACTCCTCGACATTGTGATGTCGCCACTGAACACGCACTAACGGGACTATCTTTGACCGCAGTTTCCTCTCGCTTCGGTCCAAAATAGCAATTGGACCCTCCTCGTAGGAGCTATCCGACTGGAGATCGATGTCCTCCACAACAATGTGAGAATGGGCCAAATTATCTCTAAGGTATTTCCTTAGCGAGGAAATATGGAACACATCGTGAATCCGATGCAAATGCTCCGGTAACCCAAGTCTATACGCAACCGGTCCGATCCGCTCAATAATAGGAAACAGCCCCACATACTTTAGTGCCAACTTCCCCTTCTTCCCGAAACGCATAATCCCCTTCATAGGAGATACCCTGAGCAAAACCTGGTCCCCCACTTGGAATTCCCTGAAAAATCTCTTCGCATCAGCATAACTCTTTTGCCTGTCTTGAGCTACTCGAATGCGACTTCGAATCAACTCAATCCTTGCCGAAGTATCCTGAATCACTTCTGGCCCAAGTAGTTTGTTGTCCCCCACCTCTAACCAACATGCTGGGGAACGACAAGGCCTACCGTACAATGCCTCAAATGGAGCCATGCCAATAGTGAACTGATAGGAGTTGTTGTAAGCAAACTCCACCAGTGGAAGGTACTGCTCCCATCCACCCCCAAAGTCAATAATGCACATGCGCAGCATGTCCTCCAACATCTGATTTGTGCGCTCGGTCTGCCCATCGGTCTGCGGATGATAAGCCGTACTCAACCGCAATTCCGTGCCCATGGCCTCCTGGAAACTCTCCCAAAACCTCGAAACAAATATCGTGTCTCTGTCAGACACGATATTTAGGGGCACACCGTGAAGTCTCACAACCTCTGAAATGAAGAGCTGGGAATACTGTCCCGTAGTGTAGTCAGTCCTTACGGGTAAAAAGTGAGCGACTTTGGACAACCTGTCCACAATTACCCAAACGGAGTCGTGACCCCTCTGCGACGTAGGCAACCCCGTGATAAAGTCCATGGATATGCTCTCCCACATCCACACCGGGACCTCCAACGGCTGTAAAAGTCCTGTCGGTTTCTGATGATCCACTTTTACAAGCTGACAAGTGGCGCATTTCGAAACAAACTCAGCGATATCTCTCTTCATACCGCTCCACCAATACTGGCGTCTCATGTCTTGGTACATTTTGTCCCCTCCGGGATGTACCGCGAACCGTGAGCCGTGCGACTCTGCCATCACCTCGTGTCGCAGTTTCTCCCCTTCCGGAACTACCAATCTCCCATTGAAGCGTAATCCCCCGTCTGAGCTAACGGTATAGGACTCGGCTCCCTCTGCTAGTAATCGAACTATCTGTTCCTGACAGAACGAGTCATTAGCCGTGCCCGTACTACCTTCGTGACAATCTGCGATGTAACAGTCATCACAGACATGAAAGATCGGGTCACTGCATCCTGGTGTCCCAATTCCTTCCACTTTGCCTTCCACACCTCTGCCACCTCATCTGCTGGCCTACGGCTCAACGCGTCTGCTACCACGTTAGCCTTACCTGGGTGATACTGGATATCGAACTGGTAGTCTTTCACAAACTCAAGCCACCTACGCTGCCGCATATTCAACTCCTTCTGCGTGAACAGGTACTGTAGGGGCTTGTGGTCCATGAACAGTTGGAACTTCTCCCCCAAAAGATAGTGCCTCCAAATCCGTAGGGCAAATACCACTGCCGCCAACTCCAAATCATGCGTGGGGTAATTCTTCTCATGAGTCTTAAGCTTACGGGAAGCATAAACTATGACCTGTCTCTCCTGTTGCAATACACCTCCAAGTCCTTGCAAAGACGCGTCGGTGTAAACCAAATACTCAACTCCCAGTCTCGGCAATGCTAACACAGGTGCTGAGGTCAATTTGTCCTTTAACTCATCAAATGACAACTGACATGCATAACTCCAGATGAATGGCACACCCTTACGAGTCAGATGTGTCAAAGGACCCGCTATCTTCGAAAATCCCCGAATGAACCTCTTGTAGTATCCTGCTAGGCCCAAGAAACTACGAATTTCAGTCGGTGTCGTGGGCTGTCCCCACTCCCTCACCGCGGATACTTTACCCGGATCAACATATATCCCCCGGTCGGAAATAATGTGTCCCAAAAACTGGACCTCCTTCAGCCAAAACCCGCACTTCTCATATTTTGCATACAACTCGTTCTGACGGAGTGTCTGCAAAACTTGCCTCAAATGCTCGGCGTGCTCCTCCTCTGTCTGGGAGTAAACCAGAATATCATCGATGAAGACAATGACAAACTGATCTAGGAAATCCCTGAACACTCTGTTCATCAAGTCCATAAACACAGCGAAACTCGTAAGAACCATATCTCGACATGAACGCAGTCTTCGAGACATCCTCCTCCCTGATACGCAACTAATGGTATCCCGATCTCAAATCAATCTTTGAGAAGAAATAAGCTCCTCTCAACTGGTCGAATAAGTCATCGATTCGAGGCAACGGATACTTATTCTGTATCGTGACCTTATTCAACTCCCGGTAGTCCACACACAATCTCAGTGAACCATCCCTCTTCTTCACAAACAAAACTGGAGCGCCCCAAGGTGAGGTACTCCTGCGAATAAAGCCCTGACCTAACAGCTGCTCTATCTGATCTCGTAGCTCTCGCATCTCTGCTGGAGCCATACGGTACGGTGCGCGTGCTATAGGTCTCGTATCTGGCAATAGGTCTATAACAAAGTCTATCTCTCGACTGGGGGGTAGGCCTGGTATCTCTTAAAACACATCCGAATACTCCCTGACAACTGGAATCGAATCTAAAGGAATCATAACCTCCTTAGAGGTATCCTCCTCTAGGTAATACAAATGAGCGGTCGATCCTCCCTCTGGGCGAGGCATCTCCACTACGAACATCTCTTGCCCCGGAATGGCAAAAATAATGCTCCCGCTGAAGCAATCAATCATGGCCCTATAAGCTACGAGCCAATCCATACCGATGATCACATCGTGAACATGCATATCTAATACCAACATATCTGCAGGTAATACCAGACTACCAATCCCTACTCCCACCCCCCGGCATATAAAGAATATAAGTGACCCACTCCCCAATGGTGAGTCGACACACATCACTGTGCTCTCTGCCGTAGCTAACAATCCTAAAGCTTTCGCGAAATGTGTAGCTATGAAACAATGTGTAGTCCCCGTATCAAACAATACCCGACCCATAGTGCCATGGATAGGAAACGTACCCTCAATCGCGGGCGGTGCCTGTGGAACTGCAGCCTGGTGGACGTTGTAGACACGTCCATACTGTAGCTGCCCCTGCTGAACTGGGACTGCTGGAATGGGTGGCAATGCTGCCATCTGTGGCGGTGCGGGGAGAGCGGCGGGAAACATAGGCCTCTGTGGCTCCTGGCGAGCACCCTGCTGCTGCTGTGGGGCTCTTCCCCTATCAGGACAATCCTGTCGCTTATGGCCAGTCTTGCCACAAACAAAACACTTCCCTGGGAAGTTCCCTCCTCTCTGCCCCTGCGGTCCCCGGCCCTGGTGGCCGTTACCGTTCCTCCCTTGGCCCTGCTGGCCCTGGTGAAACTGCTGCCCATTCTGCCCCTGTTGGCCCTGATGGACGTTTGGACCCTGATGGCCCTGACGGAAACCTCCTTGTCCCTGTCTGTAGTTCCCTGATCGGAACCTCTTCTGATCCCCCTGCTGCTCACCCTGCTCACCCTGTCTCTGCCCCTGAACAGATTGTGCCCCACCAGCACCATGTCCTCCTGTCCTGCCCTGATGGCTAGACTCTCCCGACCTCTTGCCCTCAGCCATATGAAAGCGGTGGTCCTGGCAGTGTAACAAAGCAGCGTTAACCACATCAGAATACGTGGCCAACGAAAGGTTCCCTAACAGATGCTGACGGATCCTCCATGTCAACCCGTCGGTGAATTTCTTAATCTTCTTCTTCTTCTCTGTTGGTATCTCATCCGGAACGATATTCAACAGATTTGTGAACTCGGCCTCATACTCGGCCACAGTCTTACCCTCCTGCCTCAGACTCATCAATTTCCTCCTCATTTCCGTATGAACTGCGGACGAAAAGTACTTGCGGTCAAACCGCACCCAAAAGTCCTGAATAGTGAGAGTATCCCTCTCCTCTACGGTGGTAATAGACTCCCACCACTGCAGTGCAGATCCAACTAGCTTGAAAGTAGCCAGCACCTGCTTCTGAACGTCCGTGCACTCATACATCCTCAAGTGCCTCTGCATATCCTTCCTCCACTGGCTCGAGACTACCACATCTGAGCTACCTGCAAATTCTGGCGGATGCGCTTTCTGAAAAGCGTCACGTACACACTCCCAAGCAGACGGGAATGCATTTGCCTGTACTGGCGCGACAACCGGCGCCTGAGGTGGTGCCTGCTGAACAACGGCAATTGCGGCATTTACCGCTTGGGCTACTATAGCTGCAACCTCAGCGGCGTTCATCATGCCCTGAACTGGAGCGGGCTGGGGTTCGGGCGTTGCATCCCTGGGAACTCGTCGTTCACATCGTGGAGGCATCTGAAATAAGAACAAAGTTTATAAGTTCACTATTATAAACTTAAAATAGCTGAAGAACGAAGCATACACAAAAGAGTGCAACAGTCCTAAAATATAGGGCTCTATATCAAAGAAACTTAGCGGAAACATAATAAGCCGTCAGATCCTAAAGGACACTAGAACCTGATGCTCTGATACCATCTGTGACACCCCGACTAATTAAATACCGGGTAGCTACTCCTTTATTAAATTAATTCAAAATGCCAAGTTGGTCCAGTTAATAGCATCACTGTCGAAAACATTTTAATGATTACTAACCACCTAGTATTTAAAAAGTAAGTTGCCAAATTTTAATTTAAGTCTGATTAACATGCAACAAGTGTAATGAAGAATAATAACACCATTCACCATAACGAAGTAAATAGAATAACCATCACATAATGTAAATAAAGTCGGGAGGAAAACTCCTCACAACAATTCCCACAACTGAAATAAGCAATGAAAATACTGAATACTAAATCAATACATGACAAAGTCTGAAAACTGAAATGGAAAGATGTCTCTAAAAGAAATGGGCAACATTCCCTACAACTGATAAATACTGAATCAGGAATCCAAATGATAGAAGCGTCTAAAAGCAAATCCCTGTAGCTTCCACAAACAGCTACAGCTCGTCACCGGAATGAGTATCCTATGCATGGTGTCCTTGTGGCTGGGCACCTAAAATGGTTTTACAAAAAAAAATATTTGAAAGCAAACGGGTCAGAGCCCGAATGTGGAGATATTTTAAAAACCTGCAAGTGCTTTAAAAACATTTAAAACATTAAATGCAAAGTATATGTTAGGACGTGCACTCACATGATATTCTCACCTCTCGTCTAACTGTGCACTCCTAACGTAAGTACCCATCTACAACGACACAAACCACTAGCTAAGTGACCTCATATCTAGCTAAACTGTCATAGGTCCTACCCTTATTACTTGGTTCTATTAACATTATAACACTCGTAATTAAATAGGGGTTTAACGTAAACTCAGATGCTCAATATGCAATATATTTCACTATCAGCTAACCCGTTATGTTTTTCTCGAAACAATACCGCAATTATATTCACAACATTAACATGAAGGTTCCCATTAATTAAGTGTATATTATTCACATCATAAATATACAATACAAGCACCCCGAGAACTAAGCTGCGGTGCACACATACTCTGCTATCCATCCCGGTACATCACGTACATAAGGATTACATATTCCGAATCTCTCAGGATTAGTTCACAAATAACAACATCACAAATAATGGAGGCGAACACAGTCACATCGCATGGGTCACGCACATACCTACGCTCCCACGATCAGCGGACTTATTAATATCCCAATAAGTCTTTCTATGACCTATGTTTATCAAGGTAACCAGTCTAAATCCGGGCAACACAAGGATTAGAGGGTCCTAAGCGAACGCAAAACTCCCGTGATAACAAGTATGGTAGGTATGTCATACACACAATTCATATACCAATACTATGTAAACACACGTCTTAGTAATCCCGTAGTTTAATTGTAGTACTATTCTCATTCTAGTACCAATATATAGTTTACACACTTTATACGATTCCGGTTTATAATCATACGCGCCATAATTTATTCTCACGTCGTAGTAGACACTCACGTCTCAACCCAAACGGTCAATTGATTTAAATCACTCGTATATAATTTACTCCTCATAATAACCCAAAAGTCCCAAATCTATCGATACCTCATCAAAGGAATGTTATCTCTACCCTCGAACAAGTTTATGGGACTCCCAAAATCAAAACAGGCCAAAAAGGCCTAAACTGCCAGCTCGTTAGAAGTCTCGTTCGAACGAGGCTGTTCGAACGAGATTCCAGTTCGTTCGAACAAACTGTACCTTCTAACGACATCTCGTTCGAACGAATGTATCGAACGAAATACAGTTCGTTCGAACGAAGGTATCGAACGAAGTCTCCCCTCGTTAGAAGCGACTGGTCAACTCATTAGAAGCTCGTTCGAACAAGCTCGTTCGACCGACCTGGGGAGGCCTTCTAACGACCGACCAGTTTCAAGCCCAAAATTTCTTAGTTACGTTTTTCATCAATTCTTACTCCTCAAATCTCCTCTAAAATTCGTTCCAACAATGTTTTAAGTTCTCTAATCATCCTAAAACATGCTAAGGTCATATACTAACATCTTTTAAGGAATTAATACATCCTAAACATCATTAAATCACAAGTTTCTACATTTTTCCCCAATTTTCTTCAAGAACATAAACCCTAGATTTTTCTCATCATCAATTCCCAGAATTTAATCCGTTGTTACATCACATAAATATGAAATCTCTGAATTCAATCTTCCAATAACGTTTCTACATGCAAACCTATACCCAAAATTAAACTAATAACTTCCAATTTCATGGGTTTTCCTTTATCTCTTAAATAAGAATGATTATTAAGATTTCTAACATGGAAGAAGCATTCACCGCATAAAGAATGTAATTTAAATCACTTGCCTTGATTCGATTTCTGATTTTGATGGTGATTTCCTCTCTCTTTCTGCAGAATTCCCCCTCTCTCTCTTTCTCCAAGCTTCTTCTCCAAAGTGGCTATGGTTGCTAGGGTTTTCTTTGGGAAAGTTGGAAAACCTAATTTGATAACTCCCGTAGCTTATTGGGTCATTAAGGGTTGGTTAGTGGGTTTAGTGGGTCTATTCCCAATCAGATTTACTTCTCTAATTTTCGTCATTTTTAATTCCTAAAAATACGAAATTACCAAAATACCCTTTATATTGCCGGTATGGCCTAAAAATACCACCGGACCCGAACTACACCCCCGACTAGTGTTTTCTGACTATCTCGACCCTTCCGGACGCATTGGCGCACTCAAAACGACCATACGGTTAATAGAATTTAAATTCACTTTTATAATTAAAATAATTATATCCCGACGCGACTGTCACACGCGTCCCAATAAAATGACCAGATTACCGTATATCAATCTCACGACAAATTTCATAATTCAATATTCATATAACATCGTATATACTCAATATAGTCAAATACCAACTCACATCTCGCTAGTATTTTATCCGGATTAATTTTCAATTAATTCTCATTTAGTTAATTAATCCCAAAAATAAATATAGCCAAAAATACGGGGTATTACATGATGAAGGTTGTTGGAGCTCCGACAATTGGGGTTGGTGGTGGTCGGGATTAGATACCGCTAGCGCAGGGCGTTAAAAATAAAACAATATCAGAAAATATATATATATATATATATACTGTGTTATAACACAGTAAATGTTACCGTCTGTAAAAATGTTATAGATATAAACCTAACCCAATGTCACCCATACTCACCCCAAATCGGGACTCCGGTGGATCCAAACTCCATTTATCTAATATTCTCTTAATTTCAGAGGTCCGCGCCAGCGGCACCCTATGCCACTACTACCCACACAAATCATAGCTCTGATGAATGTCATTGAAGCTCCGACAATGGGGTGGGTAGTGGTGGGGATTGAATGTCGCTAGCGTAAACCTTTAAAAATATGGTAATTTTGAAAAAAAAAGAGGTTTGGATCTACCGTGTATATATATACATATATATTAATTATGTAATATTAACTCAGTAAATGTTACTGTTTGTGAAAATGTTATATATATGTTGTGTAATATTAACTCAGTAAATGTTACTGTTTGTGAAAATGTTTTATATATAAAACTATTTCATAAATATATTAACATAGTAAATGTTATTGTTTGTGAAAATATCACAGATATAAAACTATTTCATTTTCTGGTGTATACAATAAAGTTTAATATCTATGACATTTTTACAAACAATAGCATTTAAAGTGTTATCACATTATATATATATATATATCCAATATGCTCCTATTTTTAAAGTTCTGTGCCACCGGCACCTAACGTCACCCATACTCACCCCAAATCGGGGCTCCAGAGGATCCCGATCCCCTTTATCCAATCTTATTTTCAAAGGCCGCGCCAGCGGCACCCCATGATACTCCGGTGGATCCAAATTCATTTATTCAAAAGTTTCTTATTTTCAAAGGTCTGCGCCAGCGGCACCACATGCCACCCTTACCCACCCCAAATCGGAGCTCTGACGAAGGTCGTTGAAGCTCCAACAATGGTGGTAAGGATTGGATACCGCTAGCGCGAACCTTTAAATATAAGGTAATTTTGAAAAAATAGGGTTTAGATCCACCGGATATATATATATATATATATACTGTGTAATATTATCACAGTAAATGTTACTGTCTGTTTGTGAAAATGTCACATATATAAAACTATTTCATATTCTAGTGCATACAGTAAAGTTTACTGTATGTGTAAATTTTTTTCTTTGAAATTTTATAGCTTTCATGGATCTTGTTTGATAGATCTTGTCGAGCAGATTTCAAAAATAGTAATTTTGCGAAAAACGAATTTGTGAATCAAAAGTTATGATCATTTGAAGATTAAAAAAAAAAGTTCAACCACTTATGTAACTTTCTCAAGGATGTTACGGATGGTTGGTTTTAAAAGGGTAAAATTGGGAAAAAAAGTTTCAAAAAATTAGGAATAGGACTTATATGTAAAGGAAAAACATGGTGGGACTAGAATGTCTAAAAAAAGTGTAATAGGATCTAAACGTGAATTCCCCTTAACTCTTTCTTTATTTACGTGAAAGACATTATGATATCTTCTTAGTATCTTGATGACATTATATGTTCAATTAATTAACACTAAGGGTCCGTTTGGTTGCATATAGGCAAAAGAGTGGGTATGGCAAAATTTGACGGCAAATTTTGCCTAGGCAAATTTTACCTAGTTTTTTTTTCACATGACGCTATCAAACAACCATTAGGCGAAATTAAAGTCAATCCAATTAATTTATTTAAAAATAATTTTTATGTTATATTCAAAAATGTTAAAAACAGTTTTTGCAATATTTTTATATTACAATTTTTTAAAAAAATTGTAAAACATTTTCTTAACAATTTTTTATAAATTAAAAACAGTTTTTAAAATATTAAAAAACAAATTTTAAATATTCACAACATTTTTTTAACTATTTAAAATATTTTTTAATTTTGTTTTTAAACTTTAAAACTGTTTTTATATTATATTCAAAACAGTTTTTAAAAATGTTAAAACTATTTTTACAATATTTTTATATTACGATTTTTCAAAAAATTTGTAAAATATTCTCTTAACAAATTTTTATAATATTAACAACATTTTTTAAAATATTACACAACAATTTTTAAACATTCACAACAATTTTTGTATACTATATAAAACAGTTTTAAAAATGTTTTTTCAAACTTTAAAACAGTTTTTATAATATATTCAAAACAGTTTTTAAAAATGTTAAAAGCAGTTTTTACAATATTTTTATACTACGATTTTTAAAAAAATTTGTAAAACATTTTCTTAACAATTTTTTCTAATATTAAAACCAGTTTTCAAAACATTACAAAACAGTTTTTAAATATTTATAAACAGTTTTTTTAAGTATTTAAAATAGTTTTTAAAATTATTTGTTAAAACTTTAAAACTGTTTTTGTAATATATTCACAACAGTTTTTAAAAATGTTAAAAACAGCTTTTACAATATTTTGTTAATACGATTTTAAAAAAAAAATTGTAAAACATTTTCTTAACAAATTTTTATGATATTAAAAACAGTTTTTAAAACATTGCAAAATAATTTTTAAATATTCATAACAGTTTTTTAATTATTTAAAACAGTTTTTAAATTATTTTTTAAAACATTAAAACCGTTTAAGAAATTGACAAATTTGTTGGCAAATATTTTTCACTCAAATAGGTAAGCAAAATTTGACTACAGATTGTGCATAGGAGGTGTTGTACATTGGCAAATAATGCCTAGGTAAATTGTGCAACCAAACAGCTAAAATGTGGGCAAATTTTCATATTTGCCAATTTTTTGGCATTTGCCTAAGCAAATTTGGCCAATCAAACGGACCCTAAGTTTATCTAATATCCAGTTACACTTTTATACAAGCACATCTAAAACAAATTTATAACACCAACACACTAGCATAACGTACATAGTTACTTTAAGACATTAAATTAATATAAGTTTACACTTTTCCCCATAATTTTTGGCTTTTTAAAACTATGTAGATGCATTTTTATGGTAGAAACAAATACGCTTGGAAAAAAGGTATGTCGGATGTAATATAATTATATTATACTTAGTCAGTGAAAGTACCTTTAAAAAGTCTTAATTTTTATTTAGTGACGGTGTTTGTAAAAACCTAACCACCCTAACGTGTATTAGTTATTAAATAAAACTCCAACTCTTTTAAATTTAATTTAAAACTTGATTGAAATTGTTGTACGAACGTACACAAATAAAAACAGAATTATGATGAAGCTTAAATAAAATAATTTAGAATGTGATGAGGCAAAGCTGAAATTGAGGAAATCATCATGGTGAAAAATCTCGTGTCCCTAGTCCTAGGACAATTTACACATTCAAGTCCACTATTACCAATTATTAATTACATATTACAGTCCACCAGTTTATAATGATTTAAACTAAGCAAATACAAGTCTGTATACCCAACTTTAGGAGTGTTCAGAAAACCGATTGGACCGGTGGATCGAATCGGATCGTGCTATTTTTATCGGGTTTTTTTTCCTCGGTTCGGTCCATATTTTTTTTTTGGAAAATCGGTCTAGTCGGTCCGGTCCTCAGTCCGTTTCATTAAAAAATCGGGCTGGATCGACCCGGATTGGTTACATACTGATCTATATATATTTAATTATATTTATACTTAAAAAAATAACATTCAATTTAAAGGACGAGTTCGTCATTTTGAAAAATGAAAAAAACCCTAATGTATATACAACATTGCACAAACAAAGACGACAACTGACTCTCTCAAAGTAAAAAGAAAACAAATACGCTCATGTTCTCTCTCTCAGCCCATAAGTTTCTCATGTGAGGAGACTGACGAATCTTGGGAATCATAGATTGGTTATCAGTGTCACTCGCGGTAGCCTCAGGTCTGGGTGTTATGGACCTGTATCTTGCCATAATCTGGGCAATTTTTGCGGTGCTTGTGTAAGGATTCAAAGTCTGCAACATTTTGAAAGAGAGGTATAGGCAGGCGGATCACACCCACACCAAGTTTCAAGTTACTTTAATAAGAGGAATAAAGGGAGATGAGGAGATAGAGAGAGGAGCAGGCTGGCGGATCACACCCACACCGAGGTACCCATTTTAGATTGTCTGCTATCCAGAAAAATAGATTTGAAAATAGTATTGCTGTAAGTTGGGCTATATGAAATCCATGGATGTTGTTATCTAATCTTTGTATACTCAAGTATGTAATTGCTATTTTTTTAGCTATTGAATGCTCACATTTTTTATACCCATCGATTTATATACATCACTTTGATATTGATTTCTGAACACCCCTAATCTTTGCAGTTAACACTAGCAAAAATATTTTAACAAGAAAAGGATTGACAAGTTAAACTGGACCGATCCGAAAATAATCGGACCGACTAGGCCCGAAAGATCGATACAATCGGTCTGGTCTTGGTCCCCTTTTTTTTAGGACCGGTTTAATCGGTCTGGTCCGTAAAAATCCTAAAAATCAGATCAGACCAGACCGCGAACACCCCTACCCAACCTAGTCTAAGTAAATCAACACACACGCAGCAGATCAGCTCTAAACTCTCACACACACACGCAACTGATACGTGGAAGAAATAGAACGCACACACTCGATTTAAATCGTGCCAAACAATATATATAAATATATATATAGAGAGAGGCGCATGTGCATACCAAGTTTGCACATCATTTTTTTTAAATAGTAAATTTTTTTTTTTTGAGTTGATTTTGTTTTGTAATATTTAAACATTTCAAGGGACCCATATAAAAAAATCAGCTCAAAAAAATGTTTTTTGCTATTTTTAAAAAATCGGTCAAACTTTTGCTATTTTTAAGCACTTTAAAAGTTGTGAAAGTTTGATCGATTTTTTAAAAATAGCAAAAAATATTTTTTTGAGTTGAATTTTTTTATATGGGTCCGTTGAAATGTTTAAATATCACACAAAAAAAATCAACTCAATTATTTTTTTAATATTTTAAAAAAATTGGTGTGCGCGAGCACATGTGCAAACTTAGTGTGCACATGAGCCTCCCTCTTTCTCTCTCTCTCTCTCTCTCTCTCTATAAGTATTATATATATATATATATATATATATATACAGAATGGATCTCCAGCGGGTGTCATTTGACGGGTGAGTGAGCGGGTGTGTTAATGACGGGGCAAAAACATCACATTTAGCTTAGAAAGGAAAAAAAGTCAATTATACATTTGGACTCATTCTCTCCCCTGTGCACCATTCTCCTTCTCTCTCCAGCTAACTCATGAAAGACTTGCTTCCTCATTTCCTTATACTTCATAATTTGCGCAGTTGCGCACTTATTTTTAAATGTATTATGTAGTATATATAAAAAAAGAAGTATAAAAAGAGTTTTTTTAATAATAAAATCATTAAAAAGAGTTTAGACA
The DNA here is from genome assembly GCA_949130495.1 of Sambucus nigra. Lineage (NCBI taxonomy): Eukaryota > Viridiplantae > Streptophyta > Magnoliopsida > Dipsacales > Adoxaceae > Sambucus > Sambucus nigra. The sequence continues at coordinate 196,777,859 of OX422222.1, forward strand.
AAAAAAAAAAAACTTAAGTGTAATATTTATGTTTAAAAGGAGAAAATAAGTAGAAAATAATTTTTTATAGGATTAATTATTAAAAAGTCCCTCAAATATTTTTAATACATATATAGTCCAAGTATTTTTATTTGTTTTTGGGAAAGGAAAAAAAAAACATAATGTATTATAAAAAAATGATCATTTATCAAAAGTCCCTCAATTATTTTTTAATACACATTTAATACGAGTTTTTTTATTTAGTTTCAAAAAGTCCATCAAATACCCATTGAACTAATATTCTCTTATTTTACGCAAGTGACACACATTGAGTGTTTTGGAATTCATTGAGTATTTCAATAAAAATATTTTTGTTATTTAAATAAAAAAGAAAGACTAGAAACCGACAATCTTGACATAAAACCCCAACTCGAAAAAGCACCTATACAAACCGTTTATGCGGATCATTTTTTTTAAATAGTAAAATAAGTTTTTATCGATCCCCTGAAATGTTTAAATACCACACAAAAAACTCAAGACAAAAATATTTCTTTTGCTATTTTAAAAAAATGATCCACGTCGGCGGTACGTATAGGCGATCCGACAATCTATACATATCGCTGGTGCAGACCGTTTTTTTTGTAAATAATAAAAAAAATATTTTACTAGTTTAAAAAAATGGTTCGCACCAGTGGTATGTATAAGTGGTCGGACCACCTATACATACCGCTGGCGCCGATCGCTTTTTCGAAAATAGTAGAAAGATCATTTTTTAGTTGATTTTTTATTGTGTGGTATTTAAAAAAAAAGTAGTTCGCGCCAGCTTTATGTTTAGATCGTCGGACCGTTTATACATACCGCTAGCGTGGACCATTTTTTTTTAAGATGTAAAAAAATATAGTAAAAAAAGATCCGCGCCAGCGGTATGAAAAAAAATACAGACTCCATATTTTTATTATTGTATCCATTTTTAAACGTAAAAAAAATGCTTTTGTATATTAAAAAAAGTTATTTGGTTTAAACTAGTTTTTTTACTCTTTTTTTTTTAAAATTTAAAAAAATCAGTGTTATAAATTTGATTGTAATTTTTATTTTTTAAAAGGAAAATATATATATGAAAATTTGAAAATATTAAAACGGAAAACATAAAACATAAAAGATATGACGTGGTCTAACTTGAATAAAAAAAGAATGTCTTAGCTTAATACTTTATTTTGACTAAATCTATAGTAACGAAAAACATAAAATATAGAGCATATGACATGGACCACTTATACATACCACTGGTGCGAACCATTTTTTTAAACTAGTAAAATATTTTTTTTATTATTTACAAAAAAATAGTCTGCACCAGTGATATGTATAGATTGTCGGATCGCCTATACATACCGCCGACGTGGATCATTTTTTTAAAATAGCAAAAAAAAAAAAATTGTCTTGAGTTTTTTGTGTGGTATTTAAACATTTCAGGGGATCGATAAAAACTCATTTTACTATTTAAAAAAAATGATACGCATAAACGATTTGTATAGGTGCTTTTTCGAGTTGGGGTTTTATGTCAAGATTGTCAGTTTCTAGTCTTTCTTTTTAATTTAAATAACAAAAATATTTTTATTGAAATACTCAATGAATTCCAAAACACTCAATGTGTGTCACTTGCGTAAAATAAGAGAATATTAGTTCAATGAGTATTTGATGGACTTTTTGAAACTGAATAAAAAAACTCGTATTAAATGTGTATTAAAAAATAATTGAGGGACTTTTGATAAATGATCATTTTTTTATAATACATTATGTTTTTTTTTCCTTTCCCAAAAACAAATAAAAATACTTGGACTAAATATGTATTAAAAATATTTGAGGAACTTTTTAATAATTAATCCTATAAAAAATTATTTTCTACTTATTTTCTCCTTTTAAACATAAATATTACACTTAAGTTTTTTTTTTTGTCTAAACTCTTTTTAATAATTTTATTATTAAAAAAACTCTTTTTATACTTCTTTTTTTATATATACTACATAATACATTTAAAAATAAGTGCGCAACTGCGCAAATTATGAAGTATAAGGAAATGAGGAAGCAAGTCTTTCATGAGTTAGCTGGAGAGAGAAGGAGAATGGTGCACAGGGGAGAGAATGAGTCCAAATGTATAATTGACTTTTTTTCCTTTCTAAGCTAAATGTGATGTTTTTGCCCCGTCATTAACACACCCGCTCACTCACCCGTCAAATGACACCCGCTGGAGATCCATTCTGTGTGTATATATATATATATATATATATATATATATATATAATACTTATAGAGAAAGCCTTAATGGCTTTGGGAAGAAATGTTTGAAGTAGAAGGGAAACGTAGAAGAACAAACTCAAATAAGCTAGTCTCCACAGCTCAACATCGAAGAAAAATAATAGACCCACACCAAGCCGTAAACTAGGATCTAAGCAGCATCGTTTCAACCATCAAGAGAAAACAAGGAGTAAAGTTCCTTATGACTCCAAAACGACGCAACAAACACACTTCGAACACATACCACACAATCATCACGCACAAAGCTCCCCAACCATTCGTGAAAAACCAGACCATAAGAAAACTAACACTCACAAAGGTATATGGATGATTTGAAAAGAAAAAAATAGAGAAAAAGAATGAGAGAAATGTTTGGCAGATTTTTGCACAAAAATGGAATAGAGTCTCTTCCTTTAACAAACCCCAAGAGCCAAATATATATGAAAGAGGAAATGGCAGAGGTCCGTAAATAAAATAACCCAACTCAGGAGGGTGTTCTCGTAAGATACCATGGGCGGCTGGGGTCAATCCTGTAAATCAACACCCAAAGGTTACAAACGAAATTCAGCCTGTGAATAGTAGGGGCATAAAAGAAAAACCCAAGGAGACACACAAGACAACTCATATCAATCAGACTCATCACTCGAGGTCATAAAAAAATTGAGCATAAGATATGCTAATCTTGGAAACCACAAGACTCGAACAATGGTGAAAAATAAACCCAAATGCTGCCAATTGATTTAGGGTTAAGATATTAATTAAACAATCTTAAGTCTAATTGATTTTTCTTTCACCCCTAAAAAACGAAAAACATTAAATTTAAAACAAAAAATGAATATTTTAATAGCAGAAAATAATATAATGGTTAAGATAAAAATATAAAAAAAATAGTAATTTAAGAATTAAATAATATAACTAGATATAGTAAGAACATAATTCTTAACTCCAAAATGTTTAATATAGAAATAAGGACTCTAAAATAGGGCAAACAACACAGTCTCAAAATTGAGACAACAAAAAAATAAAGGACAACTGTGGTGTTGTCATAGAATTGACCTACATTATGATTGCAGAGACGATATTTTAGAAGTGTGTAGATAAAATTTTATGTGGACTTATTGACAACTATTTTTAGATTGTTCTTATTGTTATTTTTAAAGAGTTTTAGGGACTTATCACCATGTTTCTCTTCTTATTTTTTTCCCCACTGTTCTCTAAGAGAGAGCTATAATAATGTACTAAATATGTAATTTTTTTAGTAAGTAGAGCAGTTGAAGCACGAGGTTAAAATCAATGTAAATTAAGAAAATAATTACACATTTTAATAACTTTTCGTGTGAAGCAATTCAACAAATCAATCGTTAGATTTAATTGTAATACCTTTCATGGTTTTTAATTATGAGATTAATTAAATGAAATTGCTTTTAATTATGGGATTAATTAAATTAATTTGGGATAACTAATTGAAAATTAATTCAGATTTAAATAACTTGCGAGACGAGAGTCAGTATTTGATTATGATGACAATGTTGAATATTACTGAGTGATTATGGTAATATATGATTATTGAATTTATTAAAATTCTCGTGAGTTAAAAATACGACAGTTTCGGTAATTAAGTTGGGACGCGTGTGTCAGTCGTGTTAGGACCCAATTTAATGGATTTAAAAGTAAATTATTTTTATGCCATCCATATGATAATTTTGAGTGCGCCAACGTGTCCGTAATGCTCGAGATAGTCCGAAAACACTAGCCAGGGGTTTAGATTGGGTTCTGGGACACTTTAGGTCTAACCGATAGCCCGAGAGGGTATTTTAGTCATTTTGACTCTTTGAGGAATTATAACTCATGAATTTTAGACTTATATTATCATCCAACACCAGAACTCTTAGGGTTATCACAACCAAAAACCACCAACGCCAGTTAGAGAGGAAGAGAGGAAAGTTCCCAAAGGAGAAACCACCCTTAGAGGCTTTTGCACCACCGTCACCACCACCGGATAGATCGAAAAGAGAGAATCATTCCCATACCATATACTTCAAAGGATCATAACATCCATTACGAGGCAAGTGATTTAACTTGTGATAATTCAGTGCATATATCATCCATGCTAGTTTAGAATTGAAGAATAACCTTGAAAAATAATGAATGAATGGATTTGAGGAATTTAAAAACCGTAATCTGGGTAGGTTTTGCATGTAGTTTCTCTTCTGGGAATATAGCATCCACGAGATTATGATCCATGTGTAAAGAATCACGAAATTATATTGTGTTATATGAAGATCTTGAAGAAAATAGGAGAAATAGTTTTTTTATGAAAAATATGTGATTTGATCCAAAAAAACCGTTAATCCTTGTTGATTTAATGATTCCTATACGTTAAAGTTTATGCATAAATGTTGGTTTGATGATTAGAATACTTGGTCGGGAGTTTGGGACGTTGTACTGGAGGATTTGGGTGTAAAATATAGAGAACCCGTAACTTTTAATGGAAATTCTGGGCAGATACCTGTTTGATCGATCGATCGATCGGCCCCTTTCCATCGATCGATCGGCCCCTTCTGATTTTTGTAAAATTATTCTCTTTAAGGTTCGCCGAATCCCAAACTTGTAAGAAATTGTATTGTGACTTCTGAAATATTGTGGGACTTTTTTTGAGGTCAGTAGGATCGTAATTAGTGCTCGAAATATATTATACATTATGGGATCGAATGGAATAATTACGAGTGTTTACCGAGTGAGGTAGGGTTAGAAGTTTCATATAAATTGGGATTAAAGTGGATGTATGTTAATTTAAGTTTAGGACCAGTAAAAGGAGAACTTGGAATTACTGAGATAACCTTAGAGACTAGTGGGTGCTGTAGCTGCTGACGTGTTATAGCTGCTGTGGAAGCTACATGATCTCTGTATTAGATGCCTCCACATTGATCATTGGTTCCTTCAGAGTCATTCATATCAGTTAGGGCATGATGCCCATTCTTATTTAGAGATTGTAGTTATAGACTTTCATTATTTCAGATGTTGGTTTATTTATTCAGACTCTTGCATTGGGATTTTATTTACTCTGGTATTATTATTATTATTATTAGTGGAGTGTTCACTCCGGATTCAGTTATTTCATTTCGCTGGTTATTCATATGAGATTGTTTATGCGATTGATGGGTGATGATTCAATTACTTGGTTAAGTGTTAACTTAATTAATAAAATTTGGCATCTCTCTATCTTTAATATTAGGTGGATAGTAATTAACTAAATGTCTTGGATAGTGATACTAAAACTGAACCAACTTGATATTCAGTATTAATTTAATAAATGATTAGCTACCCGGTATTTAATTAGTCGGGGTGTCACAGGTGGTATCAGAGCATCAGGTTCTGGTGTCCTTTAGGATCTGTGCGGCTTATTATGCTTCCAGCGTAGCTTTCTTTGATGTAGATCCCTATGTTTAGGATTGTTGATTTCTTTGCTGAGATTTCATTCTCCTCATATAATCCATATAATAGTAAATCTTAATTGCATTCGGGTATGTTCACGTGCCGAAAAATGCAGTATGTCATGCAAGGGCAGTTGGGCGGACAACAGGAGGCAAAGCTCAATTGAAGTTATAGGGTATATTCAAGAATGATGACCGTAGTTAAGGTCACCCTTATTATGGCACAGAAAACCAAGACGGTGAAGATGACAAGGGCACAACATATTACTTCTAGGTACCGCTATAGTAGAAAGTGGGGTCAAATTAGACTCACCCAACAAGGTTGGATTGGGAAAGAGTCAAACGAAACATTGAGGAGAACCAACAGTGGAAATTATAGAAATGCGAAAATGACGTGTGTTAGTCAATGAAGGTAAAATATCCAAAGGCTTGGGCATATGTCGGAGTGTGGCTAACCGGGAGTGAAAATTTAGGGTAAAATTTTTCTTGGCTCGGAAGAGAAGATTTACAATGGTGAGAGACAATAACCATATTTATAAGTGGAATATTGTGTTAACGGAAGGATCTTAGATACAGTTTAACCTCAAGTTCCTTCATCAGATGTTTAGGATAAGATGCGAACGCTGTTCAAAACTCACACAAGAGGGTCTGACAAAGGTCACATTGTGAAAAGGAGTTTAATTAATTAGCAAACCTTGCACCAGATGAAGTAGGTACAATGGAGAAGAGGACTTTAAGGGGAAAAATTAACTTACAAGAAGAATTGCTACCACTTCCGGGGAATTCTTCTTGGACGGTCAATGCAAATGGTAACAATGTCGTGTTTTGTTAATATGGAGGTAAACGCTTCCTTGTGTGGGGAGATACAAGAATCGAGGAATTTAGTCAGAGAGTAAGACTGGGAGAAACGGTGTTGGTGAAGCACCACAAAGGGGAGACCCATTTAAATGATTCAGATAGCCAAATTTTTACCGAGCGATGGTGAATTCAGTAAGGGCTGTTGAAGCCAGTAGCATGTTCCATAGGGCCATTAAAGTTAAGTGTAAAAAATATAGCTGTGTGATAATTGATTGAATTCACAAATTTCTAATTTGGCACACTTATTTAATTAGAGTCTATTTTTAAACCAAATTAATTCAGCCCCTAAACATGCAACTACGTATCAAACCATAAATAAATAAAGCATGCGACACAAATTTCAGGAAAAATCTCCGAAGGGCAAAACCTTTTATTTCTAGAACTTTGACAAGTTTACAAGACCATTGACTTACATAACATCTTGCTTTCACCCACAAGAGTAACGCACAGTGTCTTCTTCAAACCTGCAAAGCAACGACTAGAAATCAGTAGTGGTTCACACGCAGCTATACCACAAGGACTCGCAGTCCTAGACACTCAGTCTTCATGGTGTAGGTTATCCTCCCCACAAGAGTAACTTCATAGAGACTCCCTCCACAATAGCACGCAGCTCTTCGATTGTAGAGTTCTCCCCACAAAGAATGAACAAAAGCCAAGTGTGTTTTTGAACACCAAAATAATTCACCAAAGAATATGGGATTTTTGTGAATTGAAACCAAAAGGGATAAAACCCTAAAAGAAGAAGTCAAAAAGAATTATGTAGATTCTCAGTTTTCGATCTTTCAAAATGCTGGGACTTCTTAATGAAAACGAAACCATTTAATGAGTATTTATAGAAAATCGCGTCACCTTGGTCGTTAGAATGAAAATGGGATCTCGCACGAATGAAGGACACGTGTCATTTGAACCTCCAACAAGATGTGATCTCGCTTGAACGACCTGGGCGTCAAAATTGAGGAACGCTATAAGACTTAGAAAAATTACTCATTCTCAAATTTTGAAGAAAAAAGTCCACTCCAACAGTTAGAAAATATTTTGAAAAAATATCCCAAAGCTCTAAGTGCAAAGTTAAGGTATTTAAAATATAACCTTACCAAAGTAAACATTGCGAAGGCTTTTTGATGAAGAACCTTACCAAGATGTGATATATTCGGATCCGTCTTGATGTAGATTGCTCTTGAACTTCTTCGATGGTTGTAACGGTATACGACATAATTAATTGTGACGGACATTTATAAAAATATGTCCTTACAAATCTCCCCCTATGTCTATGCCGGTACATACATAAAAACATCCGAATTATCAAACACCAAATGACCTATACAAATCTACCCTCCCATGAATAAATTTGCAAGATCTCAAACTGTTCTTTAAAAATCTTCATCAAAACTCAAAGCTTTTCTCATCAGGGTGTGCATTATAATGATCTTCAATCCTTATACCTACACACAAGAGATAAAGCATCTTCATCAAATCTCAAAGTTTTTCTCATTAGGGTGTGCATCATAATGATCTTCAATCTTTGTACCTAGACAGATGTGATAAAGCAAAAACATTCGTGACATATTGAGTTTGAAATGATATATGAATAAATCATTAATAAATCAAATCTCCCCCATAATTCAACTCCCCCATAACATGATAATTCTTTCTTCCCCTTTTTATGATGGCCCCAAATAAACAGATAAGAAGAAACAATCAAAACATGGAGTGTCACGAAACATATGCATAGCAAACATGAATCAATCAACGCGCATGCAAAGGTATATCTCAAAAAACATTCACAAACTATTTTTGATTTTTCAAAAAAAAATTCGTACAAAAATAAGATACAAAAAATCACACCATGGATTTATACTAAAACAACCAAGTCATGGAAATGGAATGAATGGGTGTGAACACATTCGATAGGAAAATCAACTCAATCAATCATATGTGCACGATGAATACGTGTACTCCTAACGAATGAACATCAAAAGTATCCTTAGGTGTAAAAATTGTTGAATTTAGATGACATTGTCTTATACAGTTCAACAAATCAAAGTCAAAGTTATTTTCACACCAATAACGTTCAAAAATATGTAGTGATTTTTCAAGACTTTCAAGGACGTGAAAACCCGTTTTAATTCTCCATTCAAACTCCCTCATATATTTTCTTTTAGAGGTGTATAAACTAAATTCTCAGACTTTGGAGAATTGGTGTAAAAACCTAATTGACCCATAATTGGCATGAATTTCTTTTTATTGCCTTTAAATTTTTTCGGGATCTTTTAAACCTCTTTGGATCTCGAATAATAAAATTTCTCAATTTTTTGGTCCGATATAACGGTGGCTTAGTATTCGCAAAGGCCAAATGAACCTTTCGTAGCCCTTCCCCATTTTCAAATAAAGCACACAAACTCACAAATGGCTCTTACATGCACAACTTTCTTATCAAATTTTATCGCGCTTGGTTCGCTTTAAGGACAGGATTGAAGTGAAAACACACAACCAACATGTGATAAGACAAGCACAATAATCAAACATGGAGGAAGTAACACTTAATTACAGCTTAATGACTCCAAACATTATAAAGCACATGGATGAATTGACATATTGTCTCAAAACACTATCAAATAGTCACATAAAAAATGGAATGATGTTGTGACTCGGTGTCCATCCATAAACGGTGTAAACAAAATACAAAACTCTTTTTGGATTTTTCAAAAATTTTATCAAAATAAAATCTTTTTGTGTTTTTCAAAATTTTTCAAAAAAATGGAAAACATACAAAAATGATACATATTAGCAATAGGAAAATAATTACATCATGGAAAACATCCTATGCTAGTAAACAAGTCAAACCTCAATCGTTAGGTACGGAGGGGTTTTTCAAAGGTGGTGCCAACTTAAGAAAAACTTGCATCAAATTTTGTGAAGTTTTGACCAAAAACTTAACTTGCTCACTTAAATGTGCAAACTCTCTCATGTAGTCTCCAGGAGTATGTAAAGTATCATTTGTGGGTGCATGTGTAGCAGAAACACGTGTAGAAGCAAAACGTGACACATAACCCAATTTAAAGCAAAATTCCCTAAGGTGTCCTCTCCTCTTGCAATGGGAACAAACATAAATAGGCCTAGGAACACCTCTCTCAAAAACTCTAGGACGTGCTCTCCTAGTGGGAGACGGGCATCTAGGTGGGTTAATTTTTGAGCCATATGAATCTGTCACTAAAGTGGGAATCAGCTCGGGTGCGACAAAAGAAGTGGAAGCACTGTCATGACCTTTTCCAAGCCCATCAACTTTACCCTTATCGGGATTAAGAACCACCTTTTCAACCTTCTTAGGTGCGTTCTCAAAATTGACTTTGACCTCCCTCGCACGTCGAGATCACTCTTGAGTTGGGATACACGTGTCGTCGGACTAGACATCGTGTCGGTCAAATCATAATTTTCCTTTCTTAAAACCTCCTTCTCTCTCTCCAAATCTAACACTCGACGAACTAAATCCCTATTATACTTCTTTGTTTTTATGGTCTCGGTGTACAAATCTCTAAATGATTTTTGAAACTCACTTTCATCTCCACTTTCATTCTCGCTTTCTCCCTCACTTGAAGCGCTTAAATCATCACCATCGCATTCGTGTGCACCATTATGGGACGAAGTGGGTGTGCTCACACGACTAGCTAAAAAAGCAATAAACTTCTCACCACTAGTCACATCACCCTCACCTTCACTACTATCACTAAGTGTGGTGGGCATGGCTACTTTCTTCCCTTTCTTTCTAAGCCACATAGGACACTCAAACGACTTATGCCCCTTACCCCCACATTCAAAACAAGTCACGTTCTCAAATTCCTCTTCACACTCCTCATCCGAGTCATTCTCTTTTTCCCTCTCACCGCTTTCTTTGGCCTTTCCTTTCTTTTTATTTTTCTCAAAAAATCTCTTTTTATTGGAATAATTTTCTTTAGAAATTTTGAGAAACTTTTAAATTTTTTTGCAAATAAGGCCATATCATTAAAATCAAAATCTCCCTCAGAATCGGACTCACAAATTTTTTCTTTCTTTTTCTTAAAATGAGTCTTTAAAGCAACGCCTTTTATCCTTAGCCTTAATGGTTTGGGGAAACATGTCAATCTCATAGGTTTGAAGATCTCATACAAGTTCTTCCAACTTAAGTGATTTCAAATTTCCCAAAGAGTTTAAAACAGTGACTTTAGGAATAGAGCGTTTTGGGAGAGATCTCAAAACCTTTTAAACGACACGCGTGTTATAAATCACTTCACCAAAATTAAAACTGGTGTTTACAATGTTCGACAAACGTGCATAAAAATCATCAAAGCATTCAGACTCAAGCATGGTGATAGTCTCAAATTGGGTCGCCAAATTTTGATTCTTTAATCGCGTTCGTACCCTCATGTGTCAATTTCAAAACATCCCATGCTTCTTTAGACATGGTGCACATAATAATTCGATGGAACTCGTCGGGAGTGACGGCTCTAGAAATAGCACTCAAACCACGTGAATTAAAATTAAACATTTTAAAATCATCTTCAGTCCAGGCCGACACGGGTTTTAAAGAGGTGATATTTTCAACGGTGACAGTGGGAGGAGTCCACCCTCTTTCACACAACAACCAAACACGTTCATGAATAGCCTTTAATTGTGATTTCATACGATCTTTACAATAGGCATAATTAGAACCATAAAAAATAGGCATCATATTATATGAGTGCTCCATTGAAAAAATTACGATTTTTCACAAAACTGATTTTAAAAGAAAATCAATATCACACAATTTTTCGAAAAATAGGAATACATAATAAAATAGTGTAACTTGCTCTGATACTAATTTGACGATGTGATAAGTCAAATTGTGTCAAAAAAATAAATTCTTGAAAAATCAGGATCACACAATAAATTAGCGTAACCCGCTCTGATACTAATTTGTAAAAATATAAATGTGTGATAATTGATTAAATTCGCAAATTTATAATTTGACACACTTATTTAATTAGAGTCTATTTTTAAACCAAATTAATTCAGCCCCTAAATATGTAACTACGTATCAAACCATAAATAAATAAAGCATGCGACACAAATTTTAGGAAAAATCCCCGAAGAGTAAAACCTTTTATTTCTAGAACTTTGACAAGTTTACAAGACCATTGACTTATATACCATCTTGCTTTCGCCCACAAGAGTAATGTACAGTGTATTCATCAAACCTCCAAAGCAACGGCTAGAAATCAACAGTGGTTCACACGCAGCTATACCACAAGAACTCGCAGTCCTAGACACGCAGTCTTCACGGTGTATGTTATCCTCCCCACAAGAGTAACTTCATAGAGACTCCCTCCACAATAGCACACAACTCTACTGTTGTAGAGTTATCCCCACAATGAATGAACAAAAGCAAAGTGTGTTTTTGAACACCAAAACAATTCACCAAAGCATATGGAATTTTTGTGAATTGAAACCAAAAGGGATGAAAACCCTAAAAGAAGAAGTCAAAAAGAATTCTGCAGATTCGCAGTTTTCTGTCTTTCAAAATGCTGGGACTTCTGAATGAAAACGAAACCATTTAATGAGCATTTATAGAAAATCGTGCCACCTCGGTCGTTAGAACGAAAATGGGATGTCTCTCGAATGAAGGACACATGTCGTTTGAACAACATCGTGCGATATCTAATGTCGTTCGAACGAGATGTGATCTTACTTGAACGATCTGGGCGTCAAAATCGAGGAATGCAATAGGACTTAGAAAAATTACTCATTCTCAAATTTTGACGAAAAAAGTCCGCTCCAACAGTTAGAAATTATTTAAAAAAAATATCCCAAAGCTCTAAGTGCAAAGTTAAGGTATTTAAAACATAACCTTACCAAAGTAAACATTGCGGAGGCTTTTTGATGAAGAACCTTGATATATTCGGATACGTCTTGATGTAGATTGCTCTTGAACTTCTTCGATGGTTGTAACGATATACGACATAATTAATTGTGACGAACATTTATAAAAACATGTCCTTATACTAAGGGAACAACGGAGGTAGCCATCAGAGTCGAGACTGCCAAAGTCCAAGAGAAGGATAACCCTAATATGGTTAATATGACCGGGGATAAGTGGATTATGTCTAGAGGTATTTTGGGGAGAGTAAAACCCCATGTGTTAAATTTTCTCGAAGTGAGTAAAGGAACAAGTGCATGATGCCTAGAAAGGGCAGTGGTTAATGTAAATTTTCATTTTGGTTCGGACAGACGTGTTATGTACAATAATCATTTGAGCGGCTAGGTCGATTGGTAAGGTAGAAGCATGAGTTTTACCTTCAAGGTATGAGGCGTATTTTATGTGACATGAGCGAGTCACTACATTTTGATTATTATTAGGTTCGCATGTGAGACGAGTTTAGTGCTTATTTAGACAACATTATTATTATGCGAATATTTTCCTGGTATAGCGTGGTACCTTTAGTGTATCCGCAGAGGATGAATGGGTGTATCGATAGTGGTATATATTTTATTGAGATTACTCGTTTTAGTGATGTGTTTTACAAGTATGATATTATCCTGATTATGGTTTTATAGTGATGCTTAGACCGATAGTGGGCGAATTCGCAAGTCTATCGGGGTTACTACCTTAGTGTAGGATGTTTTGTTCTGGAGAGACCTCACCTGCGGGAGGGTCGGGCTCGCGTTTATATATATATATATATATATATATATATATATATATATTAGAGACTTCGAAAGGTTATAACGGTCTTGGGATAGACGATCCCAGTATGTGTAGGGACTTTATTGATATAATTCGAAGTGTATTGGGTTTACTGTTCAGTGAAAAGATTTAGCTTGTTATTATGTTTAAGGATCAGGACTTGGTAATAGGAAGAGCGCATTGTTATATCACCCTTTAGAGACGTGGAATTTAATACTCATAGTTGTATGTCTGGGGACAGGATTTCGAGAGCCCCAATTATATGTGCACGATGTTTATGGAATGTGACTACTACCAATGTTAAGTGACAGTGTCTTTCGGAGGAAGTTCCTTGCTTAAGTGTAATTACAGAAGGAGATGTAACTTTTGTGTTAAGAGACGGGAATATAGGGGTACATGTTATGGATTGAGGGCCTAACGAATTTCGATGACTGACAATGCTAGGTAGTAGTGTATCGGGGGGTTCCTTATTTGGATTTCACTTTGCGAGACATCCCACGCATAAAACTTTACGTAAGGTTGGTAGTAGGGAGATGTTTGGCCATTCATCCATGAGTCCGGTACCTCGGTTGTTATAAAGGTATGTAGTTATAACCGCAAGTTAAAAAGTAAATTACGATATAAGACCAGTAGAGCCAGTTGTGTGGTGAGGAAGTACTAAACATTTTGTTTTAGTATAACGGGTTGAAGGATGGAAAGGTGTTAAGGAGGATTTAGAATTTCAAATTCTGGGGTGATTTAGAATGCCCAAGTGGTATAACCATGTTGCGAATACAGGGACTATAAAGAATTAGGCGTATATTTGAGCGTGTATGATGTTTAAACTTGTTTGCACGATTTATAGGGTGTATGGACACCTTGGTTTGCTGGTGTCAGAATCGTCGAAAGAAGGGACATAAAAATAAATGGGTGAAATTTATACTTGTGGGACTAATATGACAAAATGGAAGTGGTAGAGTGGATTAATCGTCGTGAGAAAGACGACAATCTATATATTCATGTGCAATCAGAGTAGCACATTCGAACTTGGTTGAAAGGCAGTGGGAAGCCATTTAAAAAGGGGGTATCCCTTGGGAAGACAAATATTTAACTATTATGAACAAATTGGAGCGGAGTTCTACCTAGTAGAATATTGAGAGTGACTTGCGCGTAAATAGAATGATGATGTCAATAAGGTATAAAGAGTCCAGAAGTGCACATCGTGGCGAAAGTGAACGGGTAAAAACTTTTGGTATATGCCGAGAGAAAAAGAGGATCATTAAGTACCAGTTAATGGGAAGAATTATATGTAAAAGTCGGTGTTGAGCGGGGCATAGTAAGTAGTCTCCACGTGCACCGCTCATAGATAGAAAACAGTTGTAGTGAGATAATCGGCCATAAAAATTTGTATCAAGCCGACGTTTCCAGTGATGGAAGTGTCAAGTTGGTAAATTTCTTTGATGGGCTACCAACCTAAAGATAAGTAATGAGTTCCTTCGAATGTGTGGAACAGGTTGTCCAGAAGGAAAGAAATTGTTATATCCTTGGGTGATTGACATTATTAGATAATGATCGGCCCGATAAGTGATCCTGCCCAGTATTATTATGAATTAGGATGAAATCCTTGAAACCCACCATCAATATGGGGTATCAGGAAGTAGTGGGGGATAACGTTTCATTTTGAGGAGGTTGTATCACCTATAGCCCGAGGAGTAGGCGCAAGGTGACTGACGACTGGTGGAGCAATATGAAAGTAATTTTGGATTCATTGCGATCATTTCATTTCCACAATGAGTATAGCTAGTAAGTGAAGTATCATTTGGTAATAGGGAGAGGATATTACCTAATGGTAGAGTTGTGTGAAAGCACTCGTACCTATTTATAGTGGACAAGGTGCTTACTGAGTTTTTGGTTGGATAAACCTTACTATCATTCCTCTATATGTTTAGAGGTAAGTGGATTATAAGAGTTTTGGACCAGTAAGAAGTTAGAGTCCGATGACTATAACGGGATAACCACAAACCGTCTTAGGTGGCTTTTTCCTTTTGTAAAAGTTACACCGCCGGGAATGAAGATTCGAAGAACGGACAAGAGTTGTCAGAGGCTCTATGGTTTCTCCCAGGATGGGAGTTTTATGTTTAGATAAACATGAGAATTGATACGAAGGAGGTGCGACCTCCCAATAATATTGAGATAATGCGGCCAATGATGTATAGGCTATTCTTATTCGAATGTTGTTTAGTAAGAACACAAGGTGAGGTTCATTTATTGAGGTGTGACCCTATAACAGATAAAGTGTCAAGAGGGTACAACAAGCTTGTTATGAAGCGGGGGCTGTAGTGATTGAGCCTTACTTTTAATTTTATTTTGAGTACTGGAGGATACCTAATTTTTTTCCAGGTATGCCTTACTTTTCCAAATTTCGAGATTAAATTCCGTTATTAGGGGGGAAGTATGTAATACCCCTTAGTTTTATGGCTTTTAATTATGAGATTAATTAAATGAAATTGTTTTTAATTATGGGATTAATTAAATTAATTTGGAATAATTAATTGAAAATTAATTCGGATTTAAATAACTAGCGAGACGAGAGTTAGTATTTGATCATGATGATAATGTTGAATATTAATGAGTGATTATGGTAATATATATGATTATTAAATTTATTAAAATTGTCGTGAGCTAAAAATACGGCAGTTTCGATAAAATTAAGTTGGGACGCGCGTGTCAATCGTGTTAGGATCCAATTTAATTGATTTAAAAGTAAATTATTTTTATGTCATCCGTGTGATCATTTTGAGTGCCCCAACGTGTCCATAAGGGTCGAGATAGTCAGAAAATACTAGCCGGGAGTTTAGTTTGGGTTTCAGGACATTTTAGGCCTAACCGACAGCCCGGGATGGTGTTTTAGTCATTTTGACTTTTTGAGGAATTATAACCCACGAATTTTAGACTTATATTATCAGCCAACACCAGAACTCTTAGGGTTATCACAACAAAAAACAACCAATGACGGTTAGAGAGGAAAAGAGGAAGCGAGGAAAGTTCCCAAAGGAGAAACCACCCTTAGAGGCTTTTACACCACTATCACCACCACCGGATAAATCGAAAAGAGAAAAAAACTTTCCCACACCATCTACTTCAAAGGATCAGAACCTCAATTACCAGGAAAGTGATTTAACTTGCGATAATTCAGTGCATATATCATCCATGTTAGTTTAGAATTGTAGAATAACCTTGAAAAATAATGAATGCATGGATTTGAGGAATTTTAAAACTGTAATCTGGGTAGGTTTTGCATGTAGTCTATCTTCTGAGAATATAGCAGCCACGAGATTATGATCCATGTGTAAAGAATCATGAAATTATATTGTGTTATATGAAGATCTTGAAAAAAATAGGAGAAATAAGTTTTTTATGAAAATATGTGATTTGATCCCAAAAAACTGTTAATCCTTGTTGATTTAATGATTCTAATACGTTAAAGTTTATGCATATATGTTGGTTTGATGATTAGAATACTTGGTCGGGAGTTTGGGACGTTGTAATGGAGGATTTGGGTGTAAAATAAAGAGAACTCGTAACTGTTAATGGAAATTCTGGGCAGATACCTGTTCGATCGATTGATCGACTCAAGAATGTCGATCAATCGATCGACCCCTTTCCATCGATCGATCAACTCCTTCTGATTTTTGTAAAATTGTTCCCTTTAAGGTTCGCCGAATCCCAAGCTTGTAAGAAATTATTGTGTGACTTCTAAAATATTTTGGGACTTGTTTGAGGTCAGTAGGATCGTAATTAGTGCCCAAAATATATTATACATTATGGGATCGAAGGGAATAATTATGAGTGTTTATCGAGTGTGGTACAATTAGAAGTTTCATATAAATTGGGATTAAAGTGGATGAATGTTAATGTAAGGTTAGTACCAGTAGAAAAGGGACTTGGAATTACTGAGATAACCTTACATAATAGTGGGTGACTTAGTAACCTTATGAGGTAGGTTTAAGTATTCAAACTTATACGACGACCGTTGTTGCGCTAAACATATTACGTGGAATATTCAGAATGAAACTATTATATGTATGAGACATGAGATATAGGGTTAGTGTATACCTATATCAATGTGATGGCTACCTAAGTTGTGTGATTACTTAGTATCTAGATTATTATGTGTATGACATACCTACCATACTTTCTATCACGGGAGGTTGACTTTCGAAAAAGGACAATCTTATCTTTGTGTGGCTTCGGGGGGGTTTAGATTGGTACCGTAAGGACATAAAACTGTGAATGACTTATTTGTGAGTTGATAAGTCAGCTGACCAGGGGAACATAGGTATGTGCGTGACCCATGGGTATATGAACTATGTTCGCCTCCAATATGTGTAATTTGTATTGAGACAATTCTTGAGTGATTCGGAACGCGTGATCCTTACACCCTAATTTTTTCACTGGCAATCTTTCGTTAAAAAAATCTTATTTGAAAATTAGACTTAACGCCTTAAGTAATTTTTTTTACCTTTATACCCCTCATTTTTCAAGAAATCCTAAATTTGAAATTTGTAATTTTTTTCAAGACAGTGGATCTGGAACGTTGACATCCATTGGCACATAATTAGGTCTAGACTCTACTGTAGAACACCGCAAATGGCCAACTCCTTCAGCTTCCTTCACAATCCCATGACTACCACCATATCCATCGCCACCATAACCACAATCATGACCACCACCATATACACCACCCCCACCATATCCTCCACATCCTTCTCGCCTTCTACCACCACCACCACCTCCTTTACGAAAACCTCCTCCACCTCCATGAGATTAGACATCATTAACAGTGGTATTACATCCATCAAGGCTCTGCCCACTCACCCCCTTAATAACTTACCTCAGCTGCTCATCCTTGAACGTCACAAAACCCAATTCCTCTTAATCTTTCAGTTTCACGATCATTCACAATTTGCACAATAAAAACAAAATGGGGGTTTGTTGGATCAGAGAGGTAATGGAATTACAGATGAATTGGGTTGAATTCTTGAAAAAAATTAGGCTTGTTGGATATTTAGGGTTTCGATTGGTCTAAGAAGATGAACTCCAGGATATTTTGGTAAAATAAACTATTTGGGGGTTAACCCTAATAAAGAAATTGAGGAAGGATGATGATGCTAGTAGTCTGTTAGGATTTTGGGAGTTATGCGTAAGAGATTTAGTCAAGTGGGTATTATGTCAAATCGATAGCATTATAAGGTGGGGGTTATGTAATTTTTTTCTTCTAAAAATACTAATTTTTTAAAAAAAAAACAGACTTGTAGTGATGAGATCATTTACAAAATATGTAATCAAAAAATGTAACTTGGAAGTGGGTGAGATATGAATGAAAATTTGAATGGTAAAAAATGCACATATATATCTAACTTTAATTTCATCCTCTAACTAGTTGAAATTTTTATGAAATTATCTATAGATGATCTCCTCACTAGGGAGACTATTTATACCAAGTTTGGTTAAGAAATTCAATTTTTAGGATTTTTAAAATTTCACATGTTCTTGAGTTAAGTTTGACAAGGTATGTTGTAAATCCACTCCCCCCCTCTCTCTCTCTCTCTCTCTCTCTCTCTCTCACACACACACACACACACACACACACACGACCAACAGGGTGCAAGAACACCAATCCATTCATATATATAAGACCTTAAGCTTACAAACCATGCCCATAACCCAAGAGGTTGACTCGTGCATGACAAGGGACTCAATAAGTTTTGGTTTGTAACCCTTTAGGGACTATGAGGGTTTGAACTAGATGAATTAGAGACAAGTCATTGTTAAGACACAAAGATGACCTTTCAATTAATCAAATAAACTTATTGTTTGAAATCTCATTTACAAAACCTTAGGGGAAACCATCAATCCTTATAATATATTTACCACATTTTCATATATGCATCCCATAACCTCATTGTACCATATTGAAAAAGAACCCCCATATGCACTATAGGGTTCATATTTATAAACAAACTTGAATTTTCTTCGCCCAAAGACTTGAAGACCAAGAGTCCTCCACGCTCATCTATCAATCTATCTATCTATCTATCTAAATATATATATATATATATATATATATATATATATATATATATATATATATATATATATATATATCATGCCAACACGCATAACACATAAACACAAGAAATATAAATTGTAGCATGTCCGTCACTCAATTATTAGAGAGCTCGCATCTTTTCTCTCCATAATCTATACATATATCTAGTTTCATTGTATTGGTATCTCTCATAATGGATTAAACATCAATATCTTTGGCAATCTTACCCTAAATAATTCACACCTATCACTAACCTTACCCCTCTCCACACTTTCACATTTAACAACTCTGATGGGAAGGTATTCTCAGAACTATAAAAATAATGCATTCCAGAGTTGTAAAGGAAAAGGTTGATTACCAAAGCAACCTTATTATCAAAATAGTAAACGATGATGTGACCTCTGAATCATAACACACTAACCAAGACAAGAAAATCTCACCGCTCCTAAATATGGACAAATCCTTGCCCAAATTTTATTCAATTCAAAGGGGAGACATCAACAAACTCCCTACTAGGCTCTCAAAGTAGTGTAGTAGGATACTTGCAATTAGCCCCTTAAACATTGAGGAATTTCACCACCATTGTCGTCCAACTCAACTCCAACACTATGACCATTACTTAAAAAATTCTTGAGGGACCCCACGACATTTTCTGCGTGTTTTATCCTCTTGGTATTGGGGTACACATCAACAATGGTTTTGTGGGATCAGATTTTAATCCATCATTGGGTTAGACCCGCTCAAAAATATGAACGACCATGCTTAACACATGTGCATATTTCCACAACAATATATGGAAAAGTGACAAAATAACAAATACCTTATTAGTGGGGATAAGCACACGAACATGCGCGCGCGCACACACACACAAATAGAGAGTATAACTTTAACATTTATATTATATTTCCTATAAATACGAATGTACCACCCCTATGTGGGCATGCAAAATTGAATTTAACGAAACTCTATGAACTTGTACCCTCTCCCTATACAATTAATAAGACTAACACCCCACTATAGACTTATGTACCTTATCAAGAAATGAGAGCGGCAAGAGAATAAAAGATCCTCACCTTCATACATTGAACCTGATGGACAAGCACCATAAGGTGATTCTTTCACCACTCAAGAACTCAATATGAGAGCCCTGGTCAATTAAATGAAATCCTCATTCACGTGACATCCCGACTAATTAAATACCGAGTAGCTACTCCTTTATGAAATTAATACATAATATCAAGTTGGTTCAGTTGTAACATCACTGTCGAAAACCTTTAATTTATTACTAGCCACCTATTATTCAAAAAGAGGGAAGCTAAATTTTATTAATTAAGTTAACAAATATCCAAGAATTAAATCATTACCCATCAATCGCATAAACAATCTCATATGAATAATTAACGAAAATAAATCAACTGAGCCTGAAGTAAACACTCCAATAATAATAATGCCAAAGTAAATAAAGTTCCGATACAAGAGTCTAAATAATTAAACCAACATCTGAAATAAAACTGAAAGTCTGAGAATGCTATCTCTAAATGGAAATGGGCGACATGCCCTACCAGGTGAGTAATCCTGAGTAGAATCAAATACAAAATGTGGAGGCGTATAATACTGAGATCATATAACTTCCACAACAGCTACAACACGTCAATATAATGAAACTCCTATGGTTGGCGTCCCTGTAGCTGGGCACCTAAAAATATTTTTACAAAACAAAATAGATTTGGAGGAAACGGGTCAGAGCCCGAGGTGAAAATAGTTTAAAACTTTAGCAAGTGTTTAAATTACAATTAAACAACACATATTATAAACATGTTAGTTGCGTACTCTCACATGAGTTTCTCACCTCTTAACTAATGAGCACGCCTAACGTATTCCCTTAACCCATCCTAGTTATGTCGCTAACCAACTAGTCTGTACCACTCCTGCTTTCGCATTCTAACATAGAGTATATTCTCGTAACACCCAAACAAGTTATATTCATATCCCATATTCACATTCATTAAATTATTTATCTCATGTGTTAATTAAGTTCTCACATTCTTATCCCATTCAAATATCGTAGTTATTCACATCTATTTAGCAACAGTGAACCAGTCACAAGTATATATATAAATCACTCTCAGTAAAAATATACATATAAGGAACCCCAAGGATAAGCAGCGGTGCACGCATACTCAGCTATCAAAGCCATGTACATCACGTACGTAAGGATCACGTGTTCCGAATCACTCACGAACCATCTAAATACAAATCACACATATTGGAGGTGAACATAGTTCACATACCCATGGGTCACGCACATACCTACGCTCCCGTGGTCAGCTGACTTATCAACTCACAAATAAGTCATTCACAGTCTTATGTCCTTAAGGTACCAATATAAATCCCCCCGAAGGCACACAAAGATAAGATGGCCCTTTTCCGAAAGCTAACCTCCTGTGATAGCAAGTATGGTAGGTATGTCATACACATAAGAAATCCATTCACTATACATTCACACAATATAAGAAATCCTATTTCAATATAGATATACACATTCTATCTATTTAGTCTCGTACGTAGTAATTTTATCCCAAACATCCTACGTAAATATACATGTAACTTGATAACTCTTTCGCCGTATCAATTATAGTCCTTAAACCCCACCCAAAAGGTTACTACGTCTCCTGTTAGTTTCTAATGTTATCCCAGTAACTTAAAGTCCCACCGTTACTGTTCTTATCCTTACATCATCATAAATTTCCATTATAGTTTCAATTCGAACGATTTCTAATCGTACCTCACTCGGTAGACCCTCGTAAGCAATAGCATTCAATTCCATATGGTAAATCATTTTTTTTCCGGCATCAACTAAAACCTACTGACCTTAACTAAGTCCCAAAATATAAATTTAAACATCCTAAGAATCATCATCGGCCTTGGGATTTTTATTAAGCCTTAAGGGAAAACAATTGCCAAAAATCAGAAGGGGTCGATCGATTGAATAAAATAGGTCAATCGATCGACATTCTTGAGTCGATCGATCGATCAAGCAGGTATCAACCCAGATTTTCTTAAACAGTTACGGGTTTTCCTATTTTTACACCTCTAATTCTTCATTACAATGTATTAAACTCCCAACCAAGTATACTAATTATCATACCAACATGTTTGCATCATTTCCCACGTTTTAGAATCATCAAATCAAAGTAGAACATCAAATTCTTGGATCAATTTATCAAATTTTCAAATAAAAACCCTAGTTCTTCTATTTATTCAAGAACACTATCTAATTCAATAAAATTCCATAATTCTCTACACATGGATCATGGTTTCGTGGCTACTAAAATCCTAGAAGTTAATCTACATGCAAAACCTACCCAAATTACGATTTCAACTCTTCAAATCCATTTAATTATCAATAATCAAGGTTATTCTTCAATTCTAACCTAACATGGATGATATATGCGCTAAATTTTTGCAAGTTAAATAACTTGTCTGGTAATGAAGATTTTGGTTTGATGAAGTAGACGGTATGGGGATGATCCTTGCTTTCCAATCTATCTAGTGGTGGTGACGGTGGTGCAAAAAGCCTCTAATTGGTGGTTCTCCTTTGAAAACTCCCTTCTCCTCCACTGTAATGGCCGTTTATGATTTTTGGTTGTGGAACCCTAATGACTCAGGTGTTGGATGATAATAACTATCTAAAATTTGGGGGTCATTATTCACCCAAAAATAGGAATGACTAAAATACCCTCTCGGGTTGCCGGTTATGCTTAAAAATGCCCCGGGACTCAAACTAAACCCCCAGCTAGTGTTTTCTGACTCTCTCAACCCTACCGGACACGTTGGCACACTCAAAATGCTCATATGGATGACATAAAAATAAAAATACTTTTAAATCCATTAAATTGGGTCCTGACACAACTGACACGCGCGTCCCAACTTAATTATCGAAACTGTCGTATTTTCAACTCACGACAATTTTAATAAATTCAATAATCACCTATTACCATAATCACTCAGTAATATTCAACAACATTATAATAATCAAATACTAACTCTCGTCTCGCTAGCATTTAAATCCGGATTATTTTCCAATTAATTATTCCAAATTAATTTTAATAAATCTCATAATTGAAGGCAATTTAATTTATTAAATCACATAATTAAAAGCCATAAAAATACGGGATATTACAATTCACTGGAAATGTAGGAGTTGAAGATCAACCCAATAAGTTCCCTCCCTCTCACTTGAAAATTCAAGATGGTAAAACCAACCTCACTAACCATATTCTCCACGTATTTGTGGAATAATGATGAGACATTGATGTGCCATAAACTCCCCTCTAGTTTAGGGGTCTTTGGCAATAAATCCTTAGAGTGGATAGTAAACTCCCTTCTAGTTTGAGGGTCTTGGGCAATAAATCCTTAGATAGGATAGTAAACTCCCTTCTAGTTTGGGGGTCTTGGGCAATAAGTCCTTTGAGAAGATACTGAAAAGGTCCGTGAAAAGTTTTGAGTATATTGCAAAGTCATTCATGGCTAGATTCATCCCTAATAAATCTCACCCAATGAAGATGGATGCTCTGGTCATACTAAAAATGAAACTGTATGTAAAGCTTTAAAGAAAAAGTAATAACAAATAACAATTGCCTCTTAAATATTAGGATTCATAGTGATTCGTTGTTATACCAATCTCTGGACAAAAAAGATGTGACCATCATCGACAACCTGATTTTCAGGATAAATAAGTACACAAAGGTAAAATTTGTGCTTGGATATGATCATGGAAAAACTTGGAGCAAAGTAGATAGAAATTGATTGATGGATGCCAAAGACAATAAGAGTACTGAAAAGAAAAAAAAAAGCTTAAAATTGGGGACAAAGCAAAAGCTGCTGATTTTTTTTCAAAGAATTAACATTCTATTTAACGAACATATTTATAAGAGTCTCCCAAAGGTTAAAGATTTATAAAAGTGGTCAAGGACAATGGATGGTGTTAACGCAAAAATTCTTCATCTACGAGGACCAATCAGAAAAGGACACATGTTATCCTACGTGGTAATATTCGACACCCGAGGAGAGTTGGTCGGCACCCGAGGAGTGTTAGTCGGCACCCGAGGAGAGTTGATCGGTACCCGAGGAGAGTTAGTCGACACCCGAGGAGAGTTGGTCGGCATACCAACCGGGAAGATCAAAGGATAACTACGCATTTAATGAGCATTAATGTACATTTATACTGTAGATGACAACACATAGCATACCAAGCAATTCAATAATTAGATTCGTTGAATGTAGACATAATGTATAAATGTCTACATACGATGAATCTCTTTATCTCCCATCACTATAAATACATGTATTCCCTTATCCAAAGAGAAGAGATCCAAGAGAACCAGAGAGATCCGACAACGATGAGAGACACCATACACAAGATCCACACCTTTTTCTCTCTCTACACCACATTGTGCTATTGTAAACCCCTGGGAATAAAATAACAGTGGACGTAGGCTTTTCCTTATAGTCGAACCACTTTAAAAATCTTTGTCTCTCATATGTGTGATTGGATTGCTTTTATCTATTTATCTGTGATCATAAAAATGGGATTCGGTCCAGTTTTTTGCATCAACAGATGGTGATATGACTAAAATAAATTCACCCCTAACCATGGACAAAAGACTACAAACTATAAGGCCTTACTGTCCCACTTTAAGAAATTAGTTTAGACAGGGAATTGGAATACCACATACAAAAGAAGGTTGCAAGACAAAGTTGCTTGTGAGCAGTGACCAAACAAGTGCCGACAATGCCTATAGATTTAATTTTAATCATGGTGTGTCCAGTACTATTAAGATAATAAGAAATGTCCCTAGGATAAAAGTAAATAAAGTAACAACACCTATGGAGGGATTTTACATGGATTTATATAAGCTTCCTAAAGGAAAAATTTGTCAACCATAAGGGGTGCATCACAATAATCACATCATATTCACCAAATGATTTGGGGGTAGTAAAACCACTATATCATGACCCCTTAGTGATTAAACTTCGTATTTCAAACCGGGATGTGAATAAACGCTTAGTAAAGCAAGGAAATTCACTAAAAATCATATATCTTAAAATGTTCAATAAGTTAACTTTGAGAATAAACGAATTGTAGGAGGCCACTATACCATAGAATATGCAAGAAAGATGATTATGCTCCTTGGGGAAGCTGTATTTCTTATGTAAGGAAGTTAATATCTAAAATGAGTGAATACCTAGTAGTGGATTTGATTCACCTTATCACGTTATCCTCAGAAGAAGGTGGATCCCCATTACGAAGGTAGATCCATTAACCTACTATTAGGTACTCAAATGACTTTTCGATCTAAGAGTAATGTATATTAGGAGAAATAAAGACTTTGCTCAACCGAGGATCTAGTCTTTGAGGGGGATTTTCTCCCAAAGAATAAGAACTAGATCATGGGAAACTTTAGGTGTACAATACGAGGGTTGTATCAGTGGATGGGGTCATAAATCCACTTAATGTAGCATTCTTCGATGTTGATCACCCACATAGAGAAGTTTTTTATTGGAAGATTTTTATTAATAAAAAAAAGGAGGAATTGGTTTTATTTATGATGAGTAACCTAAATGTATTCTCTTGCCATCCCTATGACATAACAGGAATAAATCTTGAAGTCATGTGTCACAACTTACACATAGAGAAGTCATGACATAGATCTGAATCAATCTTTATATTATGGAAGTCTTTCCAAACAATCGTTGAGAAGACCAAATATGTTAAAGAAAAGGTTGAGAAACTTCTAGAAGCAAGGTCTATTGAGGTGGCTCAATTTCCAAAATTGTTGTCAAATCTAGTCATTATGAAGAAGAGTAATAGGAAGTGGAGAGTTTGTGTAGCTTTCAACAATCTATATAAGGCATTCCCTAAAGAAATTTCTCTTCTTCTCAAGATTGAGCATATGGTGGTTGCCACCGCCAGTTATGAGAAAATGATTTTTCTTAACACATATGTTGGGTTCCACCAAATTATTTTGTTTGACTCATCTCAGAAGAAAACATCCTTCCTCATAACCTTGGGACTTTATATATACACTATTATGCCACTTGGATAAAAAAAAATTATGGGCACCTTACTATAGGCTTGTGACCAAAATGTTAGAGAGAAGCTACGCAACACTATGAAAGTTTACATAAATGACATGGTAATGAAAATTAAGAAGAATGGTGACCACGTAGAACACCTATAATTTCCTTTTGAGATCGGCACCATTACAGAATAAAGCTCAATGCCTTCAAGTCTTCCTTTACATTTATCTCTATAAATTTCCTTAGATATTTGGTCAGTCAATAGAGGATATAGGCCAATCCTTACCATATTGAAGTGCTAGGGTCGTTCAGTTGCCAACCACTTCTAAGGTTGTAATGCTCTATTTT
This sequence comes from Sambucus nigra, assembly GCA_949130495.1. Lineage (NCBI taxonomy): Eukaryota > Viridiplantae > Streptophyta > Magnoliopsida > Dipsacales > Adoxaceae > Sambucus > Sambucus nigra. The sequence continues at coordinate 196,804,641 of OX422222.1, forward strand.
ATTTAGGGTAGGCATAGTTTTTCCCCATTTGTTATTGTGAACACATGGTATTTTCATCCATTAATGGAATTGTTAGGCCCGTGGAGTTGATGTATCACTTTTGGAATGGGTGAACCCTCTATTAGGGGCGATGTATGTCGTATTGGTAATCAAGTGCTCTAAATTGAAGGGATTGTGGGAATTCTTGGGTTTTTTCATGGTAGAGAGGATTGAGATTAGACTTCCTAGGTTGTATATATAGACGCACTAGTTGTAGTCTTGGTCTCCAGAAATGGTAATTTTTATAAGGTAATATCTGGTGAGAATGACTTGTGTCCTCGAGGTTATAAGTACAGTACCTATTAAATCTTGATGACCAACTGGGCTAGATAAAAGTGTATCAGGGGCTTCCTTATTTGGATTTACACATTCCGTGCATGGAGTCTAGTTCTGGTTGGAATTCAGAAAATGATGCGGTGTTATGATGTGTGGCTAAGGACGATAGTTGTTCTTACCTTCATAGATATGCTTAGCGAGATATATGTTGTAATTTATAGGGGATTTCGTGGCCCATTTTTTTACGGAAGTACACTGGTCCAAAATTTTAGTAAATCCCAAAGGGGATAGGACGTATTAGGATATGAGGCTCCACTATTGGTGGGTGCGATGAACAGGCAATTTAGGTTTTGGGAAAGCATGTTATGGGATGGTGTGTTAGGCTTCAAAAAAGCTGGGAGTAGTGCTTGTTGTTGATGGGTTCGATTATAACAATCGTTATCAACAAACTTTTTGGCATATCACCCTTCTAAGTATTATATGGGTGGCATTGTTGTACTCCTGTTTGTTAAATATGAACGTAGGATAACAAGTTACTTGGGTCAGTGTTACAGATAACTTGAAAAAGGTGGCCGTTATAAGGAACATGATAAGGACTACTCATAGTGCGAAAAAGTGCTAGGAAGTAGGAGGAATGGTAATCTCGACCGAGTGGATATTGAGCACTGGAAATTCCATTATGATGACATTTGGTATTAACGTATCAATTTTAGCAAGAAAGATTTTCACCCGATGCGAGCTACTTGGGAGAGAATGAGTGACATACGAGAGATGCATCCAGGACTCTTTGAACTGCAAAGAGTCAAATTTTGAGAAGAAATTATAATATTGTGGGGAGAATGTAATACCTCGTAATTTTAAAAAATTAAATAATTGGTAATTTAATTGGAATAGGTGCGTATTTATGATTATGGATAAATTTAATTTAGTTTTTTTTTTTTTGTATTTCATTGGGCTAATTTTAGGAGCGTGTGGTGAGTGTTTTATCCTATTTGGTTATGGGGTAATATTCTTAAAACCATGTATGACGTTTATTTTTCAATAAAGGTATGTTAGGTTCATTTTGTAATAAGAATTATGTTTGTGATAATGCCTTATTTTTGTCTTAAATTTATTGTATATATAAGTCGGTCAATTGAACTTGGTAGGAATTCTGGTGAGTCGGGTTCGGCCTAATCACTGAAGATTAGAATTCCAGTTCTAGGTTAATTGAATAGTTCATAATATAAATAGGGGGTTGACATCCTATTGATAAAGCTGCGAGTGCAATCTTAATAGTTTATCTTAACTAGGGGAAACTGTCAGATGGTTCGAAAACTTATCTGATAGTTAAAAGAGGATTGTATAACTACATCATGATTATATTGAACTGGACCATGGGTGAGATTTAAGACTAGATGCTTATTAGATTAGACTTTCAAAATCTCACAACGTTTGCATAGGGTGCGTAGATTCTTAACCCTGAGGACTATGATGATTGGAATTTGCATGAAATTATTGCTTTGATTGTTATGGGTTCGATCAAATTTATTCGATCCATATCTCCACAAGTTGGGCAATAATTGTATGTACATGTATGAGATTATATTTTAGAGGTATCCGCACCTGGGAGATATCATGGATTGTGACACCCTTGATAAAGTTATAAGTTTTGATTTTATCATAAATTCGACCGATGAATTTTATAATTTGGTAGGGTATCAAATAAGTTAAGTTTTATATCAAGTAATACATAAGGCGAATGTGAAAATCGATTAGCAATGAACTGAATTTCACCGATCGAATATTATATGCTTTATATGGAGAGTCATATTATGAACTATCTAGCTTTACAAACAAGACCTCATTATTTGAGTAATTCTTAGATAATTAAATTGGAGTGAGATTATAATTATTCAATGGAATTAATTATAATTAAATGGAAAAGAAAATATTAGTTTAGTCCATTGCCTAAGTAGTAGGCCCAAACTGTGTAGAAACGCTAATTGGCCCAATCCCACTTCGTGTACCTATTTTCATAGGTTAAGGGAAGGGGTTTTGGGTGAATGTGACATTCGTTTGGGCTAGAGAGGGATAGGAATGATACTATTCATATTTTTGTGAAAGGGTGAGGAAAGAGAAAGTGATTTCTCTCATATTTTACCAAGTTTTTGTCTCAAAGAGTGCCCAAACACAAGGCTTACTTTGGGAGGATTATATATTAGAAGATTCAAGACATTCTGGGAAGGATTTGGAGGGTGAAGAAAAATAGCCCCATCATCCTCTTCGAAAAAAAATTATCCTCATTAGGATCACCTACAAGATCCGCAAAGCTATCGGGATCCAAACCCTAGATTCATCCTTTGAATCTAGTTATTTTTACTTACTTTCTGAAACATGATCAATCAAAGTTCTAAGTGCAATTTTTTTTTTAATTTTATTATCTTAATCCTAATAATTGGTATCAGTGCCCGGTTAAATATTGATCATGTTGTCCGCTTGAAATCCTAGTTTTGTTTGTTGTATGAATATATATATATATATATATATATATATATATATATATATATATATATATATATATATATATATGTGTGTGTGTGTGTGTGTGTGTGTGTGGTATCGTACTAACATGGTTTTGTACGATTATACTATTTATATCCCTTCCATCATGGTCACATGAATGTTGTTTTATGTGAATGGATCTTATGGTGGTTTATCCTTAGTTAAAACCTCCATACATTCGATTTAGTTATAATAATTAGTTTATTTTTTATTATTACATTAATTGATGTATTTGGAGGACTTTGTGAGGAGATTTAAAAGTTTTTTCTCGTTATAATACTATATTATTATCGGGTTTGTGCTTGAGAAAAGTTTCATAAAATTTGTGAAGTTTTGATCAAGTTTGAAAGGTTTTCACATGTTTTTTGTGAATCCGAGATGAATTTGTCAACCTACAGACCCAGCCCTGGACCCAACTGGATTCGTTCTGATTGGATCCGGCCCTGGGAGCAGGACCAAGGTGATTTGGTGTTGTTTTGATAGTTTTTGCTTCGGTTCTTCATCCTGAACTTTTCCAAATATGCAGAGGAGTATTTCCACAGGTGGAATACGTTAAGAACTCCACCTAATAAAGTAATCTACTTCAAATAGGACTCTTGTTCGAGGGGAAGTCTACTTTAAAGGTAATTCTTAATCTTGAACAATTGTACTTCAAGAAGAACTCTAAGTCATTATGGGAAAGGATATTTATTTCCTATTTGAATTACAATTGAATGTAATTGTATTTTATTATGATTCTACCATCTTACTCATGTTGATGATTATCTTATGCTAATTAATTAATTAATTATGATATCTCGTTATTATGGACAACGTGGATTATTATTGTGACCGACCTAAATCACGTTTATTCTGAAAAATAAAATTATGTTTATTCTTTCTAAAATCGAATTTAATCAAATAACTAATTAAAGGTATAAAATAAATTAAGGTCTCTGGGTTTTATTTTAATTAAAAATGAATTTATTTTTAAAAAGTAAAATAAAGAGACCTAATAATTTAATTTGTACAAGTAATTGGAAAATTACCAGATTTAATTAAGGTGTTTAGAATCAAATAAGTATTTTTTTAAAATACCCTCAACTTCAAAGTATTAAGTGGGAGGGGGGTTTCAGTGTAAATTCCACGGTCTTCCATCAGTATTTTAAAAATGTGATTTGAGTAATACCTTCTGTTAGTACTCGGTTAATTCCCATCAAAGGGAATTAATAACGGCGTCATGATATTTTTAAAATTCTTAAGTGATAATTCTTTAAAATTGAGTAAGAGTGAGTTTGGTACCCTCATCGAGGAAGTTTACATAAGCGGATTTTATTTCATATAGTGAATTTATGGTACACACCTAAACATGACTAATGATATTATCCCCATTGGAGTCACTGTTATTATTTTTGGGACCAAAAGACGTCGGCTATTCGATTATGTTGGACATGAGTTTTTTGGGTTGTTCGGATAACATAATTGAGAGATGAAAGGTTTGTTTATTTCAGGGTGAGACAATTTAAGCTCCGATCGAGAAATCTCACTTCACAAGGGAGCTAGGATGCTCTGTGGGATTTGTCGAATTGGAGTAGAATATCAATAAATAAGAGGGATGACAACAAAAATTCTCTTTTCAGGGATTGAAGACCCTAACAACGGGGAAGAAAAACAAGGAGAATGGGTAACAATTGATAAAAAAGCAAGAACCCAAAATTATGCCTCATCCTCAAATACATAGCCCAAACCAAGACATGTGTACGTTATTTTTAGTGCACAATTACCAGGCACCTACTATAATTGGTTCCAACACTATAGCCAAATAGATGGATTTGTTGGAGCAAGTTATAAAAATATGACAATATCTAGGAAACAATTGTTGGGTGGGAATGTTGGATACAATAACATGCACCTCCAAACTTAATACATCAATTTTCTAAGCTTCAAACCCAGGAAAAAACTCTTGGAACTGATGCCAAAGACTTTTATGATCCAGTAATTCCCCATGAATTATATAACCCTTTGAATGAATATTGAAAATCTCATATTTTAGATAAAAAACGTGAATTTAGAAGAAAAAAACGAGTATTTTAGCAGAAAAATTGTTGAACAAACAACAGTTCTTGATCAATTTAAAGTTCTCAGTCTTCACGTATTAAAATAATTAAATTACAAAAATGAAGACTTTTACCTTGAAAAAATCAATACCTTTTTAGCATTAGCAGAACTGCTAGAAAATTATTTTTCTGACAAAATCATTAATACTATTGAAGGATTTGCTTATTTGAAAAAGCAAAACAGCTTCTTCCTAAACCCTAATTCCAATTAGATTTTTTTTCAAAAATTGAAGATCAGGATGGACAGATAAAAAATCATTTAATCCAATTTGTTGATAGTCTCAATCTATACGATGATGTATCAAAATTATACTCCTTCACAGAAGACAATTGGATTATTGAACCAATTAAATGGGGATTAGTAAACAAACTAATATTATCAAGTACACTACCAGAATTTTTTTCCAAATCACCCATGATGATGAAAATAATGATTAATCATGTGATTTATAAATATTATAAATATACTAGATATTTAACTTTTCATATTTTCAGCACTATTGGGTGGAGACTTGGAGAAAAACTCTACCAACCATATCAAATATTGCATCTCAGAGCAACAGAGAATTATGAGTTTGATGAGATCGATCAAAATAATTGTGATAATCAACTTATTGATTACATGTGTACAAACCAGTACTGGATAAAAAGCTTTATCAATGTCCCAAATATGACCAAATATTTTTACTCTCAGAGATATATAAAATTTATGGTAACAGATGGAAGAAGACTTTTTGTCTCAGAGTATCCTGTAAATTATGTCGTTTTCATTAAGCAAAAAGCTGAGGTGACTAGAATTGCAGAAAACCTCAAGAACAATAATAAATCGGATGTCCCATATGAGTTACTAAGTGATACTGAAGAATATGAAGAAGCACAACTACATCCTCATAATCAGAGTCCAATTGATAACATCTTATTGGATTCAGTAGAGAAGACAGTGTAGTCAATGCTATGGAGGGATAACCACATGTTTTCTGAACTACGAAGAACGACTGTACAAACCATCCAGCACATGACACGTGGCTCGAAAAAAAACAAAGAGACAACTAAACAAGCAGAAGGATATTTTTTTAATAAATTAAAGAAAAACGTGTTTACTTTATTGAAGAAAATAGTCAGATGCGGACAAAAGTAAACTAATAATGTTTGCTTTATATCCTTTTCTTATATTTTATTTCTTTACACTGTATTTTAATTTGAAGTCCGGTGTGCAAGTTTGTAATATAGATAGATAATAATTATCGAAGGAAAGGGGGACACACAAGTCTATTTACCATTCCTCTCCTTACCCACTATTCCTCTCTCTACCATTCCTCTTCTCACCTACCATTCCTTTTTTACCTATCTTGTTATATATATCCCATTTGTATAAACTATAGGTACTTGTAATTTTCTCACTCTTGTAATATTGTATGCATTCTTGTAATTGGTATCAGAGCCTTGTTACAAAAAAGGTTAGTATTTATATATATATGTACTATTTCATTTCTTGTGTGCTTTATTAGTAATAAATTAGGAACTGATATTTTGAGTTTCCACTAAGTTTTCATAAAACCCGTATACATATTATTGTTTCAAAGCCCATATCCCATTTTACCATTAAAGTTATTTGTTTAGCATTAAGTATTTAGGAAACTGGTTTTAGGCACCAAAAGCAAAATAATAGGCGGTTTTAGGTACCAATGAAAGCTTAAACGGAAGAACAAAATGTTCAAGTTTCATTACAATATTTAGCGCCATGGTTAGATAAAGATTAATTTATGTATAATCATAATTTACATGTTGAAAAAATATCAGAAAATGATATTAGTAAAATTAGTTCCACCTTAAATAGTATAACTGATATTATGTACGGATGTATTAAGAAAATTAAAAAACATCAAATCATAAACCAAAACTATGTAAAAAAAATTGTATTGAATTTAACTGAAACAAAGTTGACAAAAAATTTAGCCAACTAGGATCAGTCTCAAATCTAGACTTAAAAGAAGAAGCAAAACAAAAAGTTGAAAATCTATTAACAAAAATGGATAATCATAATCAACCAGAACTAACTGGAATGAATCATCCAGGAGATTATGAGATACCAAGATTATATTATGGTACAAAAGAACTTCACACTCTTCAAACAGAAGAATTTAATTATACTAAATACATTAACGTTAGAGAAATACTGGACTACTGGAGACACTTATACAAAGACCCAAATCTAATATTTATGAACGAAATAAAATTATTGAACAAATACGAACCACATATTTGGAACATGAAAACTTATTACAACATTTTCAGTATGAAATAAATAAATATTCATCTGATGGAGAAGAAAACGACCCACCACGTATATTAAACACTATAAGTGATGGAGAAAGAAAGGCTAATGAGCCGCTAAAATAATTCCATAATATAAAAGAATTAAATTATTTTTGCAAAACCCTCCAACAGAAAAAGATGATTTTGTTAAAGTCGATAATATTTCTACAAGTGGAATTAAGGAAGAAGAAGAAGAAGAAGAAGAAGAAGAAGAAGAAGAACCACATCCTTTTTTCTAAATAAACACAATAAATCACAAAATGGAATATATCTTGATCTAAGGCATATACCTTTCAAAGATCAAGAGAAAACCTTTAATGAATGGCACAATCCATGTCTATATTAATTAAAAACTATAAAAATACGTGGTCTAAAGAAAAAAATTAGACTACTTAGCCACAACATTTCAAGGAGATGTATTACCGTGGCTACACTAATGGAAAAAATATAAAGCAGGAAAACAACAAAAAGCTGGACTCCTGCAAAATTTTAAGACTTTTGATGAAATATTAAAAGGTGTTTTTAGGATAATCAAAGAAAACATAATAAGATATACTAGAGAACCCAAAGTCCGGTAAGATGCACATTACATATTATCTAAATTAAAATTATGTAACATATGCCAATTTGAAGAATTTACTGAGTTATATAAAAAGTAATATTTCAAAATCAATGCACCAGATAATAAATAATGGTTGGAATAATTTTTTTTATAAACTCCCAAACTCATGGGACGAAATATCTTCAAAACTTTATCATGACTGGCTAAAACATATAAACAAAGAAGATAATATTGGGTTCCGTATCAATTGGGTATTAAGACAAATATCCAAAAAATGTGTAGGTGTAAAAGCAAAAAAGTAAATAAAAAAACAAATCACAAATTTTAAATTTGGATATAAATGTCGTGATTAAATTTGAAAAAAAAAACTGGAAAAATAGGATGTAACCCACCAAGATCTTTCAAAACATCTCGGAAAAGAAAATTCAAATGGAAACCTTGGAAAAAGAAATCATTTTTTTCGAAAAATAAAAAATATATTAGGAGGAAGAAGTTTTCTAATAAAACTACAAATATAAAAAAGAAATGTAAATGTTACATATGTAACGAAGAAGGATGTTATGCACTTGAATGCCCAAAGAAATGAAGCAGTGCAAAAAGAATGATAAAATTCCTTAAAGAACAAGAATTCAAAGTATGCTTTGGTAATGAATTTATAGATTTTTCTGATATATGAACTAGAATCGGATTAAAAAGCATCTGATGATGAAGTCATATTTATGTATAATACGATACAAATATAAGATAGTAATGAAAATGAGTTGCTAACACTAACTCTTAAAGATGTTCTTACTGAAGAAATAACTTTTACTGTTGAACAATTACAAGAATTAGAAAACCAACGACAATTTATACAAAAAGAAGATATATACAAACTATCAAAGTTCAAAATATTCTCAACAAGAATATTTGATCAATTTAACGAAAACGCCATAGCTAGAATAACTGGTGAAGAAACATAAAAAATTACGTTATTTGATAAAAACAAAATAAGGCGCTGGAAGAAAAAAATTCAGAAATAAAATATATCCATATTGAATTAATAAAAAATGTAGATACAAATGTAGCGGTGTGGTCGTACACAAAAGATTCGTTAACCCGCTTAATGGAATCATAGGAGGAGTACAACCTAATTTATTACCAATAAAAGTACATAATAAATGAAAACCACAAAAAAAGGAAACAGTACACACATATAAATACTAAGCTTTTTATAATAAGGCTCTGATACCAATTACAAGAAGGCGGACAATATTACAAGAGTGAGGAAATTACAAGTACCTCTAGTTTATACAAAAGGAATTTATATTATAAGCTAGGTAAATAAAGGAATGGTAGGTAAGAAAAGGAATAGTAGAGAGAGGAATAGTGGGTAAGGAAAGAAACGGTAGATTGATTTGCGTGCCCCCCTTTCCTCTGATGGTCATCATCTATTTATATTATAAACTTGCACACCGAGCTTCAAATTAGAATACAATGTAAAGAAATAAAATACATGAAAATGACATAAAGAAAACATTATTAGTTTACTTTTTTCTACATGTCACTATTTTCTTAAATAAAGTAAACGTGTTTTTCTTTACTTTATTAAAAAAAAAATCCTTCTGCTTGTTTAACTGTCTCTTAATTTTTTCAGAGCCAAGTGTCATGTGCTGGATGGTTTGTGTAGTCGTTCATTGTAATTAAGAAAACATGTGGTTATCCCTCCATAGCATTGACTACGTTGGCTTCTCCAACTGAATCCAATAAGATGCTATCAATTGGACTCTAATTATGAGGATGTAGTAGTGCTTCCTCATATTCTTCGGTATCACTTATTAACTCATAAGGGACATTCAATTTATTTTTGTTCTTGAGGTTTTCTAGAATCCTAGTCACCTCAGCTTTTTGCTTAAGAAAAACGACATGATTTACAGGAAAGTTTGAGACAAAAAGTCTTCTTCAATCTGTTACCATAAATTTTATCTCTCTCTGAGAGTAAAAATATTTGGCCATATTTGGGACATTAATTAAGCTTTGTATCCAGTATTGGTTTGTACACATGTAATCAATAAGTTTATCGTCATAATTATTTTGATCGATCTCATCAAACTAATAATTCTCTATTTCTCTAAGATGAAATATTTGATACGGTTGGCGGAATTTTTCTCCAAGTCTCCACCCAATAGTGCTGAAAATATGAAAAGTTAGATATATAGTATATTTATAATATTTATAGATCACATGATTAATCATTATTTTCATCATCATGGGTAATTTGGAAAACAAATTTGGTGGTGTACTTCGGAATATTAGTTTGCCTACTAATCCCCATTCGGTTGGTTCAATACTCCAAATATCTTCTGTGAAGGAGTGTAATTTTGCTACATCATCGTATAGGTTGAGACTATTAGCAAACTGGATAAAAAGTTTTTTTTATCTTTTCATCATAATCTTCAATTTTTGAAAAAAATTATAATTAGAATGAGGGTCTAGGAAGAAGTTATTTTGCTTTTCCAAACAAGCAAATCCTTTTAATAGTATTAAAGATTTTGCAGGAAAATCATTTTTAAGCAGTTCTGCTACTGCAAAAATGTATTGATTTTTTCAAGGAAAAAGTATTCATTTTCATAATTTAATTATTTTAATATGTGAAGACTGAGAACTTTAAATTGATCAAGAACTGTTGTTTGTTCAGCAATTTTTTCTGCTAAAATACTCATATTTTTTCTAAATTCTCGCTTTTTATCTAAAATATGAGATTTTCAGGATTCATTCAAAGGGTTATATAATTCATGGGGAATTCCTAGATTGTAAAAGTCTTTGACTTCAGTTGCAAGAGTTTTTTCCTGGGTTTAAAGTGTAGAAAATTGATGTATTAAGTTTGGAGGTGCAAGTTGTTGTATCCGGCATTCCCACCCAACAATTGCTTCCTGGATATTATCATATTTTTTATAACATGCTCCAGCAAATCCATCTATCTAGGCATGGCATTGGAACCAATTATAGTAGATGTCTGGTAGGCGTCCACTGAAAATAACATACACAGGCATTGGTTTGGGCTATGTATTTGAGGAAGAGGCGTAATTTTGGGTTCTTGCTTTTTTAGCAATTATTACCCATTCTCCTTTTTTCCCTTCGTTAGGGTCTTCTATCCATGAAAAGAGAATTTTAGTTGTTCGCCCACCTTTTTAGTGGTCTTCTATAAAATTCTTGCTAAGATAATCTGCCCGAAAATTATTAGTGCCCTTCAAATGTTCGACTTCAATGGTATAGTTTGTCATTTGATCATACCATCTAAGTCTTCTTCCTTCTAGAATATTTATTTTATTTGTAAGGAAGTCTTAAACAACTTGGTTATCAACTCTGACAATAAAATTGTAATACCCCGTAATTTTATTAATTTTTATTTAATGGATTAATTGAATTAAATGAGAATTAATTTGGAAATTAATCCGAAGGTAAATACTAGCGAGATGTGAGTTGGTATTTTATTATGATGTTAAAATAAAATATTACTGAGTATATATGGTAATATATGAGTATTGAAAATATTAAAATTATCGCGAGGCCGAAATACGACAATTTGGGGAAATAAAATTGGGGCGCGCGTGTCAGTCGTGTCAGGAATGAATTTAATTAGATTAAAAAGTAAATTATATTTTTATCAACCGAATGGTCATTTTAAGTGAGCTAATGTGTCCGTAAGGGTCGAAATATTCAGAAAACACTAGCCGGGGGTTTAGTTTGGGTCCTGGGGCATTTTTAGGTCAAACCGGCAATCAGAAGGGTATTTTGGTAATTTAAGAAATTGAGGAATTAAAACCCACGAATTTTAGAGTTTAATTATATATTATTAGAGAGGCCACTAAGGCCATTATCAGCCAGAGGCAAGAGAGTGGGCTACGGGAGTTTTGAGAGAAGTTAGAGAGAAGTTTCAAGAGGTTCCAAACCAAAACCATCACCCATCACTACCATTTTGGAAGGATTTGTGACAAAAAAGAGGAGAAAATTAGCCTACATTCACCAACAACAAATCTGAAGAACAAACTTAAGGCAAGTGATTTGATGTTATTAATTTCAATGAATATTTCCTCCATGTTTAGTGTAGAAACTTTATATACCTTGAAAGTTTTGATGAAAACCCAATAAGATTGTTGTGAAACTCATAATTTTGGATAGGGATTGCATGTAGAATGGTTATGGACGAATTCAGTACCCAAAATATAACTTTTGATGATTTGAAAACGGATTAATAAGGAGTCTTTGTATTCAAGTAAATTATGGGTTCATGTTCATAAGGTTTGGGGCAAGATTTGGGGATTTATGGCTATTACATGCTGATTAGTAAGATTTGACCCCAAAAATATGTTAAGAAGTGACCTAGGGTGACTTAGAGTAGTTTAAAAAAATTAAAACTTAATTGGTATGAACTTAGGATGGATTTAGAGAAAGAAAAATGGGGAAAAACGAGGTTGGGAGAAATTTTGGGCATTCTCAGAATTTTCGTTAGAAGACCAACCCAGGTCATTCGAACGACCTCGTTCGAACGAGCTTCTAACGAGATTCCAGTAGCCCTTCTAACGAGTTGGTGGTCCGTTCAAAGCCTTTCATTCGAACGAGATCTCAGAAACTTCTAACGAGATTATAAAATGGTCTTTTTCGGGCCGATTTTAGTTTCGAACTTTTCGTAGACTTATTTAATTGAGTGTTATTCTTCTCTTGTTGATTAGTGGGTATAATTGTGAGATTGGAGTACATTGAGGATTAAAACTTGGAATTATATAAAAGACCTGGTGACTTCTAGGGGTTAGGTTGTAAGTACTTGAATTTGCGACCTGAGAAGTGTTGGCGAGCCATATTGTATATTATCTGGGGACTTGTAAATGTACAACATTTAATGACGATATAGGAATGTAAAATATATATCTATTAATATTATAAGATATCTAAGATGCGTGAATGCTTAGTATATTAACTTACATGTGTATAACATACCTACCATACTTGTTATCACGGGAGGTCGGCTTTCGATCAAGGCCATCTAATCTTTGTGTGCCTACGGGGGGGATTTAGATTGGTACCTCAAGGACATAGGTCAGAGAATGACTTATTGGTGAGTTAATAAGTCAGATGACCATGGGAGCGTAGGTATGTGCGTGACCCATGGATATGTGAACTACGTTCGCCTCCATTATGTGTGTTTGTTACTTATTGAAACGTTTCCCGAGAGATTCGGAACACGTGGTCCTTATGTACGTGATGTACTGGGATTCGATAGCAGAGTATGTGTGCACCACAGCTTAGCCTAGGGGTGCCATTATTGTATATTTATGATGAGATTAATATACTAATAATTGAGATGGACTGTTTATTAAAGTGTAAGTGTGAATAATTGTAACATTTTTAGTAGAGTTAACTATGAAAAATTCTTAGTAATTCTTATAACTAATTCTAAGTAATAAAAGTAAGGCTCTCAGTTTATATTAAGATGTCGGGAATTGAACTTTGAATTGTAAAGTAAAGTCAGGTTATGGATTGGACTAGTTAGATAGGGGGATAACTAGAACGGGTACGGGTACGTTAGGCGTGCACGATTAGTTGAGAGGTGAGGAACTCATGTGAGTGCACGCACTATCATGTATTTTATATTCACTATTTAATGATATTAAACACTTGCTATATTTTAAACTGTTTTCACAATCGGGCTCTGACCCGTTTACTTTCAAATCTATTTTCTTGTAAAAAACTTTTAGGTGTCCAGCCACAACGATGCCAAGCTTAGGAGTTCCATTCCAGTGACATGCTGTAGCTGCTGTGGAAGTTACGGGACCTCGATAGTAGACGCCTCCACTTTCCACTTTGACTCCATTCCATATTTATTCATCTGTAGGGCATGTCGCCCCTTCCTTCTTAGAGACAGCTTAATTATTCAGTTTCATTTCAGTTGTGGATATAATTAATTAGTGATTCAGACTTTGTATTTGATTTTATTCAATATTCGGATTATTCAAAGGAGTACTCCTCCAGAATTCATTTTATTCCATTATTATTCTATTGTGACTGTGATGTGGTTATGGTATCATTATTTCATGATTTAAACTTGTTGCGTGTTAATCTAATTTGGTTAAAATTGACAACTCACTTTTTAAATATTAGGTGGCTAGTAATTGTTAAAATGTTTTTCGATAGTGATGTTATGAACTGAACCAACTTGACAATTTGTATTAATTTGAATAAAGGAGTAGCTACCTGGTATTTAATTAGACGAGGTGTCACAAAAATCTTCCGGGCTAGAAAAATATGGATTTTTTTAATAGCAAGTTGCATTTCTAGTAACTTTTTTTCAAAAATTATTTGTTTAATTCATTAAGTTTGAATTTATCAAATTATATCCACATATTAATTCTTTTGCTTGAATATTTTTAGGCGTTGAATTTTTTCGTTCGGATACTTAACATTTTGGAATTAGTTTTTTTCCAACATTAAGATGGAATCTCTTTAAGAACACATCCCAAGCAATAATTAGAAACGTTTATTTCTAAGATTAATTTATCTTTTTGTTGGGCTTTGGGACAATTTATAATTATCTCATTTTTTTTATTTTTCTTATTGATATTGTATCATTTTCATTCCCTATGAATGTATCACTCTTTTTGAGTTTTTCAAGAAGAGGTAACTCCTTTTAAGATAATCCTTGTATGAAATTTCTTTCGTAATTTAGGATCCCCAAGAAAATTTGTAATTGGTTTTTTATCTTGGATATTTTTAACAAAATCTCTTATTCTAGAGATTATATGATCTTGTAATTGTGTCTATTTTGGTTAAGAATTATTCCAAGAAAGTCAATTTCTATTTGTTTTAATTTCAATTTTCTTTGGAGACAAATAATTCCATATTTTTGGAATTTTTCACAAAATATCTTTAGATGTTTTCTATGTTCTACAATTGTTTATGAGAAAATAAGAATGTTATCAATATATACTTCACAAAAACCATTAAGGTCTATAAAGATATTGTCCATCCATCTTTGGAATACTCGTGGAGCTGTATTTAACCCAAAGGGCATTATTGTCCATTTGTAGTGTCCTCTAAGGATGCTAAATGCAGTTAATGGTTTTGATTCTTCGGTTAATTTTAGCTGCCAAAATCCAAATTTACAGTCAAATTTAATAAAAGTCCCTTTTCCTTTAGTTTGACTAATCAAAACGTCTTTTCTTAGAATAATATATCCATCAAATTCTAATTGTTCATGTAATCTTTTGTAATTTATGACCATTCTAGCTTTTCCTCTTTTGACTTCACTGTGTTTTCACATCATGAGTGCAGGGCTAGAGTGGGGACTTATTGTTTCTTCAATAAGTTTGGCTTCTAATAATTTTTTGATTTTGGTTATCAAATTCATCGATATATTGTCTTGTATAAAACATAGGTTTGACTCGTATAATAATATTGGGATCTCTTAGTTTAAAGCTAAAATATCTTGGACTTTTATTCCATAAATTTAGTGGGCCTTCACTAAAATTATCTTTAAAAATAGTGTACAACCAATGAGTTTCTTCTAGGGACTTAACTATTTGGGTCATATCTCCTTTTCTTACATGAGAAAAATCTTTCTCCATTTATATTTATGTTTTTGAAGTTGATGTATTTCTACTAATTCTTTGTTTAGAGTTAAACTAATTGATCCACAATCAATATTCATGGGCAAATATTCTGAAAAAATTGTATCCTAAAATGAAATCACCATGCATTTCAGGGAAGCATAAACTTTTTGGAATAATAAATTTCTTTTCATCAAACCAAATAGCTATTTTTTTTGCTTTTAGAGTAATATAATTTTGTGTTCCATTAATGCCTGTTACAACAATTTAATTATTTATTTTTATCCATTTTTCTGATGGTAAGGTTTTAGGTCTACAAGAACTGATTGTTGCTCCTGTATCTATAAGAGCGCATAGATTATATTGTTTATATCCAGCAAAATTAAAGTAACATAATATGTAAGTGTATCTTTTCTTTCCATGGCTTAGAGAAAATATGATTTCTTCTCTCCCTATCTGGAAGTGATGTATTTGACTTGATTTGATATTTTCTTCTTTCTAATGATTTTTTGCTTATAATATTGGAATTTGTACATTTTTCATGGAAATTGGTTCTCTAGATTCTCTTTTTAAGAAGTTTATAGTATTTGCTTTTTTAGTCTTTCCAAATCAATTTCATGGAAATTCTTTTGCCAATCAGAGTTTTATTCTTGAAATAAACATTATTTCGAGAAATTTGAATTTCAACACTATTTCGTTGTTTTACAGGTTCATCTGTGACTTGTGGTAGTATCCATTATTTTGGTACTTCTAGATCTATCAAATTCATCAATCTTGGTTGGATTGCTGAATCAAATGGTCTTGGTTCAAATATTTCCATTAAATTTTATTTGTAAAATGTGTTTTTGTTTGTGGTAGTGTAGTCAATTCATGAATTATTTTTCTATATATTGATAAAGTTCTAGAAGTGTCTTTCATTCTTATTCCTCTAGTTTGGATTTTTATTTTTACGGAATCTTCAATATTCGGATCCTCAATTGAAATAAAGAAATTTGATTTTATATTAAACCAAATAACTCCATTGACTAAATTAGATTGTACTATTCCTATGATTGCATTAAGCAGGTTGATGAATCTTTTGTCTTAGACCAACATCATTACAAGTGTATTCATACCTTGTCTGAATAAGGCGGTGATATATATTTGGATTAATCCAATATGGATATATTTTAATTCTGGATGTTTTTTCTTTCAGCGCTTTATTTTATTTTTATCAAATAACGTAATTTATGTTGTTTCTTCATCATTTATTCTTGTTGTGGTATTTTCGTTAAATATTCTCATTGAGAATATTTTGAACTTTGATAGTTTATTGATATCTTCCTTTTTATAAGTTGTCGTTGGTTTTCTAATTCTTGTAATTGTTCATCAGTAAAAGTTATTTCTTCACCAACAACATCTTTAAGAGTTAGTCTTTATAACTCATTTTCATTACCATCTTGTATTTGTACCGTATTATACATAAATATGACTTCATCATTAGATGATTTTTAATCTGATTCTAGTTCGTATAATATTTCTTCATTATCACAAGTATCTGTAAATTCATCACCAAAGCATACTTCAAATTCTTGCTATCAAGGAATTTTATCATTCTCTTTGCACTTTTCCCTTTCTTTGAGCATTCAGGTGCATAATGTCCTTCTTCATTAAATATGTAACATTTATATTTTTTTTATATTTGTATTTTTATTAGAAAACTTATTTCTCCTCATATATTTTTTATTTTAGAAAAAACTGATTTTTTCCCAAGGGTTCCATTTGAATTTTATTTTTCGAGATGTTTTGAAAGATCTTGGTGGGTTACATCCTATTTTCAAGTTTTATTTAATATTTTATCACAACATTTATATCTAAATTTAGAATTTGTGGTTTAGTTTTTTACTTGCTTTTTTCTTTTACATCTACACATTTTTCGAATATTTGTTTTAATACCCAATTGATATGGAACCCAATATCTTATTTGTTTATTTATTTTCACCAGCTAGGATAAAGTTTTAAAGACATTTCATCCCATGGGTTTGGGAGTTTATGGAAAAATTATTCCAGCGAGTATTTATTATTTGGTGGATTGATCTTGAAATAACACTTTTAGCTCAACAAATTCTTTAAATTGGCATATGTTACATAATTCTATTTTAGATAATATAATATGTGCATCTTCTTGGACTCTGGGTTCTCCAGTATATCCTATTATGTTTTCTTTAATTATCCTAACAAAGTCTTTTAATATTTCATCAAAAGTCTTAAAATTTTGCAGGAGTCCAGCTTTTTGTTGTTTTTCTGATTCAGATTTTTTCCATTGTTATTGCCACTGTAATACATCTCTTCGAAATGATGCGGCTAAGTAGTCTAATAATTTATCTCTAGACTATGTATTTTTATATTTTGCAATTAATATGGACATGGATTGTGTGTCCATTCATCAATAGTTTGTTCTTGAGCTTTGAAAGGTATATGCCTTAGATCAAGATGTATTTCATTTTGTGATATATTGTGTTTATTTGGATCATCTCTTCTTAAAAAAAAGGATTTGGTTCTTCTTCTTCCTTAATTCCAATTGTAGAAGTATTACCGACTTTAACAAATCTTCTTTTTCTACTGCAGGATTTTGCATAAAATTTTCAAATTCTTTTATATTATGGAATTCTTTAAGTGGTTCTCTAGCCTTTCTTTTTCCATCACTTATAGTGTTTACTATATGGGGTAGGTAATTTTCTTCTTTATCATATGAATATTAGTTCATTTCATACTGAAGAAGTAAGAATCGCTTAAAAAGCTCTGATACCAATTTGAGAATGCAGTGTCATATCGATTGCTTCATGGATTCTCAAATTTCCAATTAAAATATTATTTAATTAGATGTTGTCGTTTTTATCCAAATTAAACTAATAATTCAATTTTTTAAAACCATAACACATGCATCTGTGTGGATTAATTATGCCATCACAAACATAAATTGTTAGATACAGAGATTTCAGGATAAAAAACTTTCGAGTAAAACCTTTATTTCACTATGAATGGTAAATCACAACTTACATATACACAATGAAATCTGCAATGAATATTCCACAGAACACTCATATAAGCCGCAACCTAGAAACAACAATGAATTTATCGCAACAATCCCACAAGAACTACATCTCTGTCTTTAGCAAGAAACACCCTCAAGCATTCCCAAGTGACCGCAGTCATCAATAAGCAATTCCCTTAAGAACCACCAAGTCAATAGTACAAAAATCTTCCCTACAAGAGAAACTGCAATAAGATTGTGTCTAGGATTCCAAAATGATTCACTAAAGTAATTGGGATGATTTGTGAATCAAAATCAAAGTTTTTAAAACCTAACAGAGAACACTAAAAATTCTACAGGTTGCAATTTTCGTGTATTAAAAGTCTCAGGTCTTCTTAAAACAAAATGGACTCATGAATCAGATATTTATAAAAAAAGTTGAGTGGCGAGGTCGTTAGAATGACATCTGCAGATCGTTTGAATGACTTATACAGGTAGTTTGAATGACATCTGCAGTCGTTTGAAACTGGAAGGAACGACCTAAAGAAATCCAAAACAGTATGCAGTCGTTCGATGCACTAAAGAAATAATCCATCAAACAACCCTTAAAACGACATTACAAGTCGTTAGATGAAGTTGTTTGAACGACTTTGGCCTATCGTTCTAACGACATACACTTGTTGTTTGAACGACTGAAACGTCAAAAAATTTATTTTCCAAACTCCTTCTACAGGTCTTAGAAAAATTATTTTGACTCTATAAAATGCCTCAAGTTGATAAAAACATTTTAGAAAAATATTCCAACACTTTAAATGAAATATTAAGGAACTTTAAACACAACCTTACCAAATTCAATCTCGTAGAGGCTTGTTGTTGAAGAACTTTAATATTCGGATCCGTTGACTTGAGTATATGAACTTGAACTTCCTTTTACGGGTGTAGCGGTAAATGATATACTCAAATGTAAAACAGACTATGTGAATTATATATCCTTACACATACTGAAAACGTTGTAATGAGTTTTCATGTTCCAAATACGTGGTTTGTATTTGTTCAATAATTTTATTTCGTTCATAAATATTTAAGTTTGGGTCTTTGTATAACTGTCTCCAGTAGTCTAGTATTTCTCTGACGTTTATATATTGAGTATAATTAAATTCTTTTATTTGAAGAGTGTGAATTTCTTATGTACCATAATATATTCTAGGAATCTCATGATCTCCTGGATGATTCATTCCAATTAGTTCTGGTTGATTATAATTACCTATTTTTGTCAATAAATTTTTAATTTTTTGTTTTGTTTCTTCTTTTAAGTCTAGATTTGAGACCGATCCTAGTTGACTAATTTTTTGGTCAATTTTGTATAAGTTGAATGCAATACAGTTTATTTTCTTTTTAACATAATTTTGGTTTATGATTTGATGTGTTTCAATTATTTTAATCCATCCATACATAATATAAGTTATATTATTTAAGGTGGAACCAATTTTACTAATATTATTTTCTTATCTTTTTTCAATATGTAAATTATGATTATACATAGATTCGTGATTATCTAACCATGGGGGTAAACATTGTAATGAAACTTCAACATTTTATTCTTCTGTTTCAGCTTTCATTAGTACCTAAAACCCACTATTATTTTGCTTCTAGTGCGTAAAACTAGTTCCCTAAATACCTGATGTTAAACAAATAACTTTAATGGTAAAATGGGATATGGGATTTGAAATAATAATAGGTATACGGATTTTATGAAAACTTAGTGGAAACTCAAAATATCAATTCCTAATTTATTACTAATAAAAGCACACAAGAAATGAAATAGTACACATATATAAATACTAACATTTTTATAATAAGGCTTTGATACATATTACAATAATGCAGACAATATTACAAGAGTGAGGAAATTACAAGTACCACTCATTTATACAAAAGGAATTTATATTACGAGGTAGGTAAAGAAAGGAATGGTAGGTAAGAAGAGGAATGGTAGAGAGAGGAATAGTGGGTAAGGAGATGAATGGCAGATAAAATTGTGTGCCCCCCTTTCCTCCGATGCTTATCATCTATTTATATTACAAACTTGCACACCAAACTTAAAAATGGAATATAATGTAAAGAAATAAAAGATAAGAAAAGGACATAAAGTAAACATTATTAGTTTACTTTTGTCAGCATGTCATTATTTGCTTTAATAAAGTAAACACGTTTTTCTTTACTTTATTAAAAGAAGATTCTTCTAATTATTTAGCAGTCTCTTCATTTTTTCTGAGCCACGTGTCGTGTGCTGGATGGTTTTTGCAATCGTTCTTTGTAGTTCAGAAAACATGTGGTAATCACCCATAGCATTAATTACGTTGGCTTCTCCAGCTGAATCCAATGAGATGCTATCAATTGGAATTTGTTTATGAGGATGTAACAGTGCTTACTCATATCCGTTGGTATCACTTAATAACTCATAAGGGACATCCAATTTATTTTGTTCTTGAGGTATTCTAGAATCTCAGTCACCTCAGCCTTTGGCTTAAGGAAAATGACTTAATTTATAGGAAGGTCTGAGACAAAAGGTCTTCTTCCATCTGTTGCTAGAAATTTTATATCTCTCTCAGAGTAAAAATATTTGGCCATATTTGAGACATTTATTAGGCTCTTTATCCTATATCGGTTTGTACGTATGTAGTCAATAGGTTGATCGTCATAATTATTTTGATCGATCTCATCAAACTCATTCTGTGTTGCTCTAAGATGCAATATTTGATATGGTTGGTAAAAATTTTCTTAAACTCCCCACCCAATAGTGCTGAAAATATAAAAAGTTATATATCTACTATATTTATAATATTTATAGATCTATACAATAGGGATTGTGGCAATGCAATGTAGTTGGACTCTCATGTCGATCCGAATGAATCATCCTTTCCACGGAGGTAAATCTTTGCCTGCTAGGAAAGAGGATAGCAAGTTACAAATTCTGTCTCGGTATACATGTATTTCTATTACTATGAGATTCATAAATGAAGTAGTTAATGGTGGGGTTACCATTAACCTTTTTGTAGTGATGAATCTTGTAGTTGTTCCTAAGAAAAGGAATTTGTCCATTTTTCGGGGTCTCAAAGGGGCTTGGAAATACATAAGAACTCTTGAATGGAAATAAATAGAAAAGAGACGGAACTCGAGTTCCTTCAGAAATGGTAAGATCTTTGGCGTAAGAAGAAGGGGTTGATCATTATCATCTTAACTTGGTTCTGCTTCCAATAAATAGAGTCGAGGTTATAGTTAAAGCCGCTAGTAGAAAACCGAAATAACTAGTTATAGTAGGCATGAAGGAGCTAAATGAAATATGATCTTTTTATAGATATCTTTATAAAAAAAACACTTATCTAAGTTTCCATTTTTGCAAAATAGTAAATAAGCAAAAATACCAATTGAACAAATAAGTTCAATTGAAAGTTTTTTATTCATCTATCATTATAGATGGCAATAACAAAGATAAAGTGACCGGCGTATAAAAATGAATTGATTCATCATTTGTGACGTCTACTCATCCAGCGATTCTAATCAACGGATTCATTGAGCAACTCTTGAGTAAACTATTAACTAAACTTATAAACTAATAATAAGAAATGGGTTGTGTAACTTCATTAAAAAATCAAGGTCATTTTTCAAAAGCATCATCAAAAAATAATAAACAATAGAATGGAGCTTTTTGAAACAGCTGAAAAAGAAATCCGTTTTGCCATTTAGATGAAAAAAATATTCTAATTCTTAAGAACTCAACGGGACCTTCCCCCTAAAATCAGATAAACAAAGAAGGAAATCCTGTTGAGTTCTTATGCTTTCATGTCTACAACTCAATTCATCCGATTACTACAGGGATGAACCCAATTCGGAATATGAACCATAAAAGAAAATACCTATTAAACTGATCACAAGAATACCAACTACAATACCTATTATCCAAAGAGGAATCCTTCCAGTATTATCGTCCATTTACCCCACTTCCCTCCACATTTCATCAAGTGGTCATGCTATAGACATAAACAGTCATGGATAATTATGAGATGAGATCCTTCTGAATGGGCTAAGAGAGAATGCCTAGAATTATGATGTTATTATTCTCTTTCACTTTCTTAATTGAAGAAATAATAGGAAAATAAAATAGCAAGTACAAAAATGAGTAATAACCCCCAATAGAGGTTATAACATAGTTTACATTGAATCTAAAGGATCTACTGTTGGATAAATAACTTTGGCGGCTAGTCCTCTTGATAGTACGATAGTAGCATCTAAATGTGCAAATGTCGTATCAGGAGCAGGGACGGTCAAATCCTTTGCTGCTAGCTCTAACTAATAAGTTTGATCTCTATTTGCAAGTAGGGTCTGCAAGAGAGCCGATGTTGGTGCGGAGATAGCCATGAGGTTTGCCTAGAAGTATCCACCCTTGAAAGAGTGCGTAATAGCTCACTGATCGAGCGCTCTTGCGCCGAAGATGAACGAGGCTAAGCGATTTGAAGCTGTGGGATGTAAAAATACATCGGTAGGGGAGCATTCCGCCTTAGAGGGAAGCATCC